>CM073773.1:98920556-99520556 GCA_037158775.1 Hetaerina titia | reverse complement strand
ATTTTTCTCTTCGTGTTGGTGTTAACTCGGTTGATGTTTATTGATCCAATGGTTGGTGTCGTGTAGGTAGCTTAAATCTCCACGTTTTCAGTGATTCTTAAAACTAGGATAGCCAATGGTAGCGCGACACGCTTTCTGTTTGTGTCATTGTTAGTGCGAAATCGCTGTGGAGCGTCACATAACTTCGAGAGGGCGTGTGCATTATATTGTTTTGGTGCTCCCTTGAGAGATTCCCGCCATTTGCCCAAACTCAATATCGGAAAGTGAATAAGCGATGAAACAGTGAGGAGACAAGCTCGTTTCTCGTTCCTTGGAAGCTACGCGTTCAGTACTCAGAGAGCAGGAGAAAATTGTATTCTAGAAATTGATAATATGCTGTGGGAGAGGAAAGAATTGCTCTCTTTTGTGGAAAACTGACGTTATGAACCTGGCGTTATGGCGGAAACACTGAAATTCGGCGGGGGCTAGACCCCTATAGGGTTAGGTCTCAGGAGAAACAAATGAGTATTGTCTTATACCATACTCTTTGGGGCAGGGGGCTCCGAAATGTGAAAAGTCACCGTTAACGCGAGTGGGAGTATATTATTATTATAGGTGGATCACTGCACTCCACACAAACCCAAGTACGAGAGTGAGCCATTTTGATCTACATATGACTGTACGCTCAGTCATCCAAGGGGTGGCAAGCATTTGCTGAGTGAATTGGAGGTTCAGTGCGATAGATATGGGATGAGAATTATTTTAATAAAACAAAGGTTATGCGTTTTTTTAGAAAGAAAAAGGCTAAGCTAAATATTAAAATAGGCGGGGAAAAATAGAGCAGGTAGAGCAGTTTACATACCTCGGAAGTGTTTTGGACCAATATGGTCAAAGTGGTAGGGACGTAAGGAGAAGAATTGCGCTAGGCAAGGAGGCTTTCTCAAGGAGGAGGGAGTTGATGACAGGGACGTTGAGTAGGGATGTTAAGACAAGACTCGTAAAAACTCTGATATGGAGCGTAGCTATGTACGGCGCGGAAACGTGGTCCCTGAAGGAGGAGGATAGACGTAGATTGGAGGCTTTTGAAATGTGGGTGTGGAGAAGAATAGAGAAGGTGAAATGGACCGAAAGGAAAACAAATGAGGAAGTACTAGAGATAGTGGGTAAGGAGAGGGGTTTGTTGAGAGAGATCCTATGGAGGCAGGAAAAATGGATGAAAGGCGTATTGAGTGGCAGTGAGATGTTAAAAAAGGTAATAGAGGGGAGAATGTTAGGCAAACGAGGAAAGGGCAGGAACAGGATAGGGATGTTGGATGGGATGTAGGGAGGAAAGAAGTACGCAGAGATGAAAAGAGGCCTGATATAGAGTATGTTGCTGGATTGGGTTATGTTTGGAGTTATAAAATATTTATTTGATAGTTGTGCCCATCCAAAAACCTACCTTAACTGGTAGATTACCTAATAATTAAATAACTAAATAAAATAAAACTTTGTTGATTTTCGTTGATATCTCACAGTCGTATCCATGGCTACACTAATAACTTGTAAAGAACTTCTAATAAACAAAATGGCGTGTTTAAGGAACGGCATTTTCTATACATACGTAAAATGTCCGTGCTTTAGTAATTAAAATTAAAATTACTAAAGCAAGTAGATCACCTTAATTCTCTCTCCACCATAATATCTATCCTTGTTATAACTATATGTTTCATTCTTTTCAAGTTAAACGCAGCGTCAAGTACATATATATATATATATATATATATATATATATATATATATATATATATATATATATATATATATATATATATATATATATCGTAAGATAGCACTCATTTGTGTGTTCACCCGATCCCCCCACAATTTGCCTGGTACGGCGTTTAAATAAAATGCATGCCTTTATCGCTGACCCACAACGGAATCAGTCTCTGTCTTCGATGAAAATGTCACGTATTCTCCCTGTCATTCGAATGCTTCGATCCGTGCAAGTTTACGTACCTGTGTCATAAAACTGTGAAAGTAATTAATGTAGGTATTTATTACGGGATTAGTAGTTGTGTCGTGTTCACTGAACAGGATATAACTACACACAACTACACTTATCCAAACGATAGTAGATTCTACCTTTTTCATTCCACGTTTCTTGCCCCTCTTAATGTGGCATTAATACGTCTTACCGTTGCCAGTATTTCAGCGGGAAGATGGTAACTGCCGTTGCCCCCCACCCCTTCATGATCTCTTTCCTCGGATGTGCTCTGATGTCTAACACTTCCGTCTTCAGTTTGCGTATTCGTCTCTTTGTCACCTCCTCGTTCCACCTTCTCGTAGTAGATTTGAGGTCATTTGCGCCGTTAGGAATGGATGAGAAAGGAGGAAGGGTGGAGAGAAACCCGGCGTCTGCATCTAGCCTACTCTCAACGAAAGTCGCCAAGGGTTCCGCAGTTTAACGTCCCATCCGACGGAAAGGGGCAGTACTCACTCAAAGTACTCTCTACAAAGCACCTCAAGTAGGGATCGGAATACCACTGAAAAATATCTGCCCTCTCCAGGAGTCGAACCTGAGCCCTCTAGGTGGGAGGAGCAAGCACACTAGCCACCGCACCATCTCGAGAAAGAAGGTCAGGAAGATGGATCTATTCCGTTACTGTTAAAAAGGGTGTGGGAATTTGTAGGGAACAAAACAATAATTGATGTTTACATTCTAACTATGATACCTTTGAAAAAGTTTAATTAAATTATTAATCTGCGATTTAATTCCAAAAAGTCGCAAAGGAATTCGTTTCAGTGGAACGATATTGATACTTCATCAAAGCGTTACCACAATATTTGATTATAATCGGCTTGATTACCGATTACAATTGCAACATGAAGAGGAAGTGTGTGTGTCTAACTACGAGTGATTATGTGACTCAATCATTTGGTAAGTTCGAAAATCATGATGATCAATTTCTTGACTTTTATCTAGTGTGTGGGTGTTGTTAAAGCTTTTCCAAATTCTATGAAAAAGCATTTGGCAGTACGTAAGACCATGAAATGAATGGAGCGTATGAAATCATGTGACTGTATATTATGGGTTAGGTTATATCTCTCCATTTCACTTATTTCACGAAAACTTCTTCCCTGAATTGAACACATTTCGATTTCCGATCCAACAAAGGAGCGTGCCTAAGTTGCTTCATCAGCTGTCGCAAGTAATTTGATCATGAAATATAAAGGGACGACTAATACTTAATTTTCGAGTATTTAAATTTATGTGTTCTAAAGTTACCCATAGTTGTTTTCATGGATTTTTCGACGAAAAGTAGTTATTTGATTCGAAAATCTATTTCTCTTAACTCCTCTCTGCGATCCCAATTACCGACTCTTTCGGTCCGGTGCCCAACGTCCACCAAACACATTTCTGCAGAGGTTTAAGACATGCACTCGTAATCTTGGGATCCTCTATCTCACCCACCAATCCTAAGTTTTCCCTTAGCCTTGCAACGCTTTCTGTTCGTTCATTTTTTTATTGAACGAATCGGAAGACCTTCTCTTTTTTAAGTTTCATTAAGTTAATTATTTCTGTGCCAAATTCCAAATGCTGAAGCCATATTCAACATTGAGGTCCAACCAACGGGAACTAGCACATGCGTATCTCTCACGTTGACGGTTGAGGCTGTAGGCTTTCCCCACTAGGATTCGATGCACATCAGTGACGACGCCACGGAAATAACCCGCCATTTCTCACGGGCCCAGAGTCCCAAGGAAAATCGCTCCATAAATTACTTCACAATCCTCGTCCTATTTGGAGTGACCGTCTAGGGAAAATAGAATTATCAGCGAGTAATTATTAACGAGATTATACGTCGTTTGAGAGAATTATGCCTATCGACATTTGTTTCTTATAGATTGGATCAGATTCCTTGCACCTTAACGTAACGGGTAGCTTCCCGACAAAGTCTATATTTGACGTATGTTACCATAGTATAATGAGTGATAATTAATTTAATTTGGCCATATAAATTCCTGGCTATACAACTCCTTGTGAAAGCCTCTTTTCCTAGCGCAATTCTTCTCCTTACATCCCTACTACTTTGACCGTGTTGGTCCAAAACACTTCCCAGATACGTAAACTGTCCTAGCTGCTCTAATTTTTGCGCTCCTATTTCAATATTAACCTTAGCCATTTTCTCTTTCTAGAAAAACGCATAACCCTTGGTTTTATTAATATTGATTCTCATCCCATATATTTCGCACTGAGTTTCCAATTCTCTCAGAAATGCTTGCAACCCCTTAACTGACGGACGAACTAGAGCTTGGTCATAAGCAAACCTAACTGGTCTTATGAATTCCCGGCAGACTTTCATTCTTACCTCCAGTTCTTCCCATGCCTCCTTAATCATTTCCTCCACATATAAGTTGAACAGCACCGGTGACAATGGGCAATCCTGCCTTACACCTCTTCCTAACGCTGCCCATCCGGACTCTCCGTTCCCCACTTGCACCTGAGCAGTCTGAGATATGTACAGGTTGCGTATCAGTCTCCTGTCCCTCCAATCCATTCCTGTTTTATGCAATATGCACATTAGTTTTTCCCAATTCACTCTATCAAGCGCTTTTTCGAAATCTACGGAACAGGCAATTACGCCCTGATTTTATTCTATATTCTTCGTAACAAACAATGAATTAATTAATTTAGATTTTCTTGAAAAATGTGTAATGGATATCATTTTCTCTAATTTGACTTTAATACTATCCTTTCTAATTATAATTCAGTCCGACAGGAGGGCTCTATTGATTTAGTGGATTTTTTCAACATGGATATCGTAGATTTTGTATTTTCGTGGTAACATCACTTATCGACACTGAACTCGGAGAAAATGGCCCGGGATTTCGTCTTTGATAAAAACTTCTCCCGTGGTGTCTGTTGGTAAAGAACCCCGATGCGAGAGGGCACTCACTTTCCACGTCCACTCCACGCGCTAGCTGAATATCCGCAAATTAAGATGTGTGTGCGATATCGGAATTTTTACCGCTCGGCCGCATGCTCAGTTTTCTGGCATTTCCACATTTCCTCTCAAGCTCAAGACCCGTGAAAAGGGCGCCGTTTCTCCTCAAATTTCTCAAAGGAGTCACGAGATGGATAAAAAATTAGCAGAACCATCTTTGGCCGTCATCTTTCTAAATATAAACCGAAGAAAGGCATACGTTCTCGTAAAGCTCCCGGGTGATGGGACGGGGATGTTGTTCATTCATCAAATTCAGATAAAACATAGAATGCTTAGAAACTCGTGGAAAATGATTTCCAAAAAACTGTGGGAATTACCGCAACAGTAACTTTTAACGGAGTCATCCGCTAATATGCATTTCAATGCAACAATTTCAGATTGTAAAAATCATTCTCCTTGACTGGGATTCGAACCCGGATCCCTCGATGTCCGGCCGAGTGCCTTTAACTGGCTAGTAGCTTAACTTGCCTTGTCTCGATAGCTTAACTGGCTAAAGTTCTCGGCCGGACATCGAGGGATCCGAGCTCGAATCCCAGTCAAGGAGAACGTTTTTCACAATCGGAAATTGTTGCATTAAAAATGATTTCATTTCGTCTTCCTCAGTGGTGGACGAAGATGGTCGCCATTTTTTACGAATTTCACTCCATCTTGGGGAGACTGGTAGGCTGAAGTATCTGACTGCTGCCAAATTGAATGGTTCACAGGCAGACGCATTTAAACGCGACAGAGGATAGGAAACGGAAGGTGGAGAGGAAAAGCCGACGTGGGACTAACACCGCCGGAAAAGTTTCCGAATATAACGTATTTCCACGTCCCATTCGAAGAATGGAGCGACATCAGAACTGGAATTTCATTGAAAACATTAATTCCTAACGAAGATCGAACCTGGGCCCGCAACGCTAAAATCTAAGCGCAAACGGCCCACCCGATGTGAGCCAGTCAGAGTCAATCCGACTCACTTCTCAGACCAAAGATGTCACCGTTCACGTGGGCAGAGATCATCTTGTCAGCTCACTCACCCGGCGGAGATAGCAAAACGCGATCCTGGCGGTGAACAGCAATCAAGATAGGGAATAAGTTATATTCATCGAGGACTGGATATTATCGAGTATCATGGATGAAACGTGATACTGAGAAAGAATATTCTTATAGGCCGAAGAGAACTTTCTTTTCGGAAGAGCCATGTTAGTATTGTGACTGTTAATTAATCGTAGAACTGGAGAGGCAAGTTCACCTCTCGATACAATTGGACGCCATGCAGGAGATGCACGAGATTCGGCATCTCCGAAGGCTGACCTCGTAATGTCAATGGTATTGCAATGAGGGGTCACTTAATATCTTTCCTATGTCAACATTTAAACCTGATTTATTACGCAAGGCCTCGTATTGTACTTATTCCGCCAGGAGTAGTAGTATCAAACTTATCATTATACTTTGGAATAAGCTACCCAACACATGTATATTTTTTAATGGGGAAATGAATTTAATAATAAATTTGATTTTCCAAACCTTTACATCATCCTCGATACTGAAAGACAGATGGAGTAATATTTTGTACGACATTAACGCTTCAATATTACGGCCAAGTAATGGAAAGGAATGTGTAATGCGATACAGTTAAATCACGAGAATCTGTTACTGAGCGCATTTTTATTTCATCACTCGGCTAGAAAGCAATTAATTCCCAGGGATCGAAAGAGTGAGAGTAATTTGGATTTGAAAATTGAGATAATTATGCCACAGTTATCTTTCCACTGTATTGTAAGCTCGCCTGAAACCTGGTCGCCGTTCATTTCGTACGAATATGGGAACTTGCGATCCCCGAGCACGGTCTTGTGCAACCGACACAAATACCTCGAGGAGAAGAATCCAAGTTCGTTGGTTGTCCCACGGACGGAAAATGAGTTTCATCGGCCACCCTTTGGCAGCGATCCCTCGTTATGCAAGCCATCGTGGTCAGCCAGCCAACACCCTTGTAAATCAACGTGGGGAATATGTAGAGAATGGTATCTAATATTTTAAAGGTCCAATTTAATTTAATTCCGCGGTAGAATATATTGGATACATTTTTGTTATCCGCACGTTCAGTTTGCTATTTGTTGCTCAAAATAAAACATTCCAAGGAAAAGGTGCCTTTGCGTCGCGAAACCCGCAAAAAGGATAGGATAAAAGAGCGTTGAAATACTTTCAAGAAACTGCGGGAGACGCCGCAACAGTAACTTTTAACGGAGTCATCCGCTACGTGTGCATTACAATTCAACAATTTCAGAGTGTAAAAATCATTCACTATTTATTCCGGTCAAGGTGAATGATTTTTACACTCTGAAATTGTTGAATTGTAGCGTTGACATAATTCGCCGTCTCTCATAGGTTAACGCTTTGATGACTCTCGTGAAATGATGAAAAATAATGACGTATGAGGCAACTGATTATCCAAACTTTAAATATGGTTGAATTAAATGAAGCAGACCCAAAATTATCGCTCCTGACCACTTCGCCTCTCATTCCAATTAGTCTCGGAATCGCTCGTATTGCCTTTCTCCACTTTCACTTTCTTTCAGAATGGAAACCAAAACAAGGAACACCTCTTTGATTGGGATTTAGTTTTACTCATCAAGTGAAGCGGCATCCCTCGCTGTTTCAACTCAGTCGAATGGGATCTCTGATAGTAGTACTTCTCTTTACAAGTCTTTCGACTAATAAACCAGCCCACCACTGAAGCAGTGGGAAAAAATGCTCGCCAAACCACGATGACGCATAGGGATCGTCAACTCGTGAAAGGGGACCCTTTGGAAAGCGCAATTGTCGCGTGTCAAACTGACATAGCAAATAAATTTTTGAGGTGAACACCGACACTAGTTACTGAGAGCAGCATCATCTCCTTTTTACTAGCCGGGAGTCTACAAAAAAATAACACGCATTAGTTCAAAAAATGTCCAATGTTCACATATATTGACGGAATATGTGTACATTCTCTGGCGGATTCTCTGTTTGCCTCCTCACAAAACCAACTCACCAAATATATCGACGACTAAAAATCAATTCCCACTCGCAACACCAACAAAATATAAAAACAACGCGATGACTTTCCACATTTGCAGAAATTATTAATTATAAAAGTTAAAATTGAAACAGTGAAAAATAATCTTTACTGACACCCTGCAGAACCTGAAGTGGTCATTGTAAATACGTAATCCTAATAACATAGACTTTTCGATTCCAATAGAATTGATATTAATGAATTGCAGAACTCTCCATTGATGATTTTATGTATCACATCACACAATCACACACGTTTTCAGTTGAATTGAAGTTGCATGGAGTGAAACTTCGGCGTTTTTAGTTATCGTATTACTTTTTTATACATTCGCGTAATTCTGAGTGTCAATAACTAATCGTCGCTACGGCATGGAATTTCTTCTAGTATGTAATCCTAAGGGTTTAACAATTAGGGTGAGGAGGACTGGTCTGGAGAGGGGGGAGATTTCCGCTCCCTGAACCCCCTCTCTCCCGGGGAGAGGAGGGCCGGGTACAGATGAGCCGAGAAACAGCGCGGCGCGGCACAACGGCCTCGCAACGACAGGGGAGGAGGCGACAGCAAGCCACCCGCACCCCCAGGAGTGAGTACCCGTTCTAAGGACCATCGTGTTCCCAGTTGTTTTGGAGGTTGGAGGATGGGTCCAATGGGATCCCCTTGGACTATGCACTCTTCATCACTGGAAACGCCCCCATCGAGTACCTTGCGACCGACTTCACCACAATTCCCTTGCTCCAATTGCCGCACTGGATAATGCCCGGCAGACCGCGGCAGCGTCCATGACCCAGCCAAGTAGAGGTACACTTCAATTGTAGCCTTTACATTACATAGCGCCCTGAAAACCACCGATAGGGTGGGTGGGAGGGGGTGATTACACACCAGACTCATTTTGACTCAAAACACTTTTCCTCCAGCCGCGTTCGGACAATGTTATTCTGATCCCTTATCGTTCGTGGACGACATCTTAATTCTATCTGTTCTACACTTAATCTCTCTAATTTTATTAACATGATCTCTCCTACCGTAGTACTATGGGGGCAATAATGCATTTTCAACATAACTGCTAAAGAGACATCCTTCCAATTAATGCAAGAGCTTCAATCTGTAATTTAACCTTCGCTCCGTGAGTGATTCCCAGCTTAGCTGCTCTTTTATTTTGGATACGCTACTAAGTTTGTCATAAAAACATTTTACAAATCTAGCTTCTATACACTGCACGCGATCCAATTCGGCAATTAATCCAACTTCATGAGGATCCCATATACTTGCAGAATATTCTAAATGAGGCCTTACCATCAACAGATAACATTTCTCTTTGCCTTTTTCACCCAGTGCTCTTCTAATTAATCCTAGAGATCGTGATTGAGGGTAACGTTTAGGTATTTAATTGAGTCTACACATTCCATCTTGGTGTTCCCAATGCAGTAGGCGTTCGGGTGGGAACTGCTCTTTTTACAAAAAATCATTACTACGCACTTTTTTAAGTTTAATTCTGAATCCCAAGGGTCGCACCAGCTTTGTATATTATTGAGGTCATCTGATAACGCTGCTGTGTCCTCAGGATTACGAATATATCAGTAAACCACTGTATCGTTGGCAATTAAACGTATCTTACTAGTGATTATGGAGCCAATGTCGTTAACGTAAAGTAGGAATAAAAGAGGTCCGATAAAACTTCCCAGGGGAACACCTGAAGTGACTTTTTCTGCATTTGAGCTAACTCCATTTATGATATTAATGACTACTCTTTGTACCCGACCATTCAAAAAGTCTTCTATTTAGCACAGGATATTTTTATCTCTGCCATAGGCTTCTAGCTTTGAGAGTAGTTTATTATGAAGTACTCTGCCGAAAATTTTTTTTAAATCTATAAAAACCGCGACCACTTGAGCATTACTTTCTCCCGAACCAAAGATATCATGAACAAAAACGCAAGCTTTTGCCTCGAAGGACTTACCCTTCCTGCATCCGTGCTGATTTTCATCAAATGTTCATCAATTCCGACCATAATAGTAGTATACTGTATTGATAACAATTAGTAACATTGCGGCCTTATATTCAAATTAATAAATAGAAGCTGTAAAATTTAACTATTAATTGCTATAATAACGAAATCATAATTTTTATCCTATCATTATGAAGCCAAAAGAAATTTAAGTTTTCAAAGATAGTAAAATAGAGTTGCTCGCTAGTTTTAGTAGATATATGTATATATTAAACAGATATACGTATTGTTTACAAAAATCACATTTACTTAAGCCTTTTTCGTAGTCAAAATAAATAAGCTTTTTTGAGTATAGCTTTGCAGAATTGACATTTTGTCATCCTTGAGGATTCCGATTCGGCTGCAACTGCGCTAGCCGTACTCTCGGATGCTAACATCCTTCTAAGCGACCCTTTGGTGTACCCCCCTCGCCATGACGGCGGAATCCTCTCGCAATCGTGCTGCGTGCACTCGTCGGGGAAAGGAAGAATGCGTTCACGGCGCAGCACAACAATCGCTTCCTGTGTATTCACTTGCGTGCGAACATGAGACTCATTTTTGCACTCTTCTGGCCTACTTGCTTAGTTTCCTATTCAAGAGACGTTTTTCTGGGTTTTATTTCCCTATTTTATTTCTTTCCGAGTGCAGAGTGAATTTATTCTCCGGAACGTACTGCGGTAATTGAAGCGAGAGAAATAATTTCACAGGCGATAATTGCGTCCTCTCATCCGTGCACGGTTAGTTAAACCTGAGGTATGCAAAAAAGCGCTTCCGTGGCGAAACGTACTGTTGCTGGGGGCGCCCGACCCGCACTCTCCTCATGCTAGTTTGTACCTCGCGTTTGTATTCCGCCTTAGTCCACCTGTACGGACATTATTCCAAATTCATGCAAAATCTTTCCAATTGTATGCCTTGTAATAATTTTCCTCCTCCTAGTCTAACTTAGTTTCTCAATGAGCCGTTACCTGTCGGCTTCACCCATCATTGTAACCTCTGTTATAGCATAGTTTACTCTAAATCTTAAGTTTCTCGTCTCTCACAAACAACACGCACACGGATATGAGGTTTTTTGGAATGTCATGGTTTTATCTTGTATGTTAAATGACCGGTTGGGGTGGGTTCTCGCTCACCGGGACGGTGTACTATATGTGTGTGCCCATATTGGCCGACAATGAACGCTGAACCACGGTCGACAATCACCAGGATCGGCTGGATCCATCCGCAGACGGATTGGTCGTCGCACTCCTCCCTAAGCCACCTCATTCACCCTCTACATTTCGTTTTCTGTTTAACAGAACTTACCTTCCAATTTTACGTGGGCCCTTAATTTATTTCAAGGTGGCACCATTAGTAATACGGTCTCAGGGTTAGCAACTGGTGCGAGTTGTCCTTTGTCGTCCCCTAAATATCCACCATTGCTCATTATCTTGACTGGGTATCGGGCAGAATCAAACACAGAAATCATACATTACTGTTTAAAAAAAACATGTATGATAAACAAAATAAATTGATTTTAGACATCATCAAGCACCAAGAAGGATAGAGTCCTAAAGACTAAAAGACAATAGTGGCAGGAATAAGATTAAGGTTAAGTGGACTGGAAGGAAAACAAATGAGGAAGTACTTGGTATGGTGGGCGAGGAGAAATGGTTTTTGGGAGAAATCATAAGGAGACAGGAAAGATTAAGGAAAAACATTATTGATGGGCAATTGGATGCTGTGGACAGTAATAGAGGGGAGAATGTTGGACAAACGAGGAAGGGGCTGGAGTAGGATAGGGATGTTGGACGGGATGAAGGGAGGAAGGAAGTACACAGAGATGAAGAGGGACTTGTTGGAGTGTCGGATGCCGGGTTGTGTTTTGTTAGGTAGACGAATAAATGTCGGCTGTTCCCATCTAAAACCTATCTAAACCGGTAGAATACCAATAATAATTGAATAGAGTACTTAGTGAGTGTTTGAGTGGTAAAAGTGGGAGAGGTGAAAAAGGTGTTGTGGAATGAGTGACTGATTTAAGAATGCGGATTGGATACACAACGATTAAGGACGTGTCCTTGTTGGTGCGCGGACTGGTTGTCGTAGCGGGTGTTTGGTTTTCATTTGACTGACCCACGTATTTGAGGAATGTGCTATGATGTGCTACGAAACAAATGTAGGAAATGTGTGTATGACGGAAGGGAGAGAAGTACAGAAGGCCAGGGAATTATGGAAGAAATTAGCAAGAGGAAGTAAATTTTCGTGAAAATCCTTAAAGCCAGGTTTCGTTGACATTTCATGCACTGAAATTTGGCGGAGTGTGTATATTGATGTCTGAATGTATCTGAATGTCACTAATAACAAATAATCGGATTATATATTATCTTCGTATCGCCTCCAGATCATAAACACAGTAATCAACCCGAAGGTCGGTTGGGTAGGTGATGGTAGAATTCATCCAGTACTAAGGCCTATACGGCGTGTGAAATTCACACATCAGGGTAGGGGGGGGGGCAGTTGCTTTCCCTGTGCCGGTTATGGTTTCCCAGGAAGATCTGGCACTCGAAAAATCACATAGCTTGGGTGGAGCTGCAGGTGCTCAGAGTGACCTGCCCGGGAATCGCACCCGGGCCCCCCCCGGTCAGTAGTCCAACGCTCTACCCCCTGAACTACCGCGACCCACTACATATTCCTATGGGAAATATAAGTTCCTTGGAGATTGTCTGGAGGCGATTATTATTATAAGGAAACTGGTAGATTACTTTATAATGATAATCGCCTCCAGACTCAATCCCCGAGGAACTTTTATATCCATAGGAATATGTAGATTAAGGTTTCTTCTTGGGGTACGTGTCCAACGGATGAGGTCAGTTTGCTGATTTACGCTCCGAATCCCCAAATGAAGGATTGATCGGGGAAATGAAGTTGACATGGAGGTACACACTCATGTGGTGCAATACGAAAAATGATTTCGTGAGGAGAGGAGATGTTGGGCGTGTGTGGATTGGTGGCTTTTGAAGAAAATGGGTTTGGGAGGAAGGGAGCCAATGAATTGTGCCCATAGGACAGACGCAGAAACGATTCCAAGCCCTATGTCATGAAACCCCTCGGGGGTATTGATTCTATTCATTAATTTTCTCGCTAACCGAAATGGGAAAACTCCTTCAGAACACTGAGGGGATGATTTATGAAATATCTGCATGGTGCCCTGTAGGTTATCGATAGGGTTTGCGGCACAGATTGATTCCACATAGTAACGCGCACTCAATCAAAATTAAAACGTCGTTAAATCAAAGGGTGGGTCCAGGATGGACTTTCGGGGAAGGCCACGGCGTTGAGCAGAGGGTGAAGAGGGTCAATGAGAATTGAAATGTTTAGTTAAAATTAAAGTTATTCGGTTATTTCCTGTAATTGAAAAAATATGGAGCAAGTAATATCCTCTGATGGAACGTGTCTTTGGGACATATTCAATCTCTTGAGGGTTAGAAACTAATTCGAATGAGAAACTAATACTCGTAGAATTTTACAAGTTGAAATGATGGAATTAATGTTCACAGCAACTTCCATGCCCTAGGTTTTAAAAGTGTAGAGGGTAGGCTGGAAAAAAAACACACATGCTTATAGACCACAAACAAACTGATATTCGGAAGCACTCCTGGTGGCATGTAGAAGTAACATTCTCACTCAACACGCATGCGCAAGTTTGAGGTCGTTACATTCTTCCAGTGTATTTTGAGAAGCGGAAGTATGGAGAAATGTTCTAGTGCCATGTCAACGCGAGTTAAACAGCGTGCTGTTATCGAATTTTATATGATCACCAGCACCAATTTACGCCGGAGATTTACATGTATTTATTTACTCGAATAGATTTAATTTTCAACCTTGGTGGGACGGAGGTCGCTAGGGGAATTCATTCAATCGCCGCCGGCAGATGTCCTCCGCTAGTTCTCCCTCCACCTGCGGTCACATTCACCCTTCTCCAACCCTCCACCCTTTGATCGATTAAGATTACTATTCACTCATTGTGCCCTATCGCCCCGAAACATCATCACAATCATTCCGCGCCCCCGAGGCATTGTAATGTGAGGGAGGGGGCGGGCGAAATGGATTCGCGTAGCCTTGACTCCTCCAGAAGGGTGTGCAAGTAGATGGGTGGGGGGGGGGTGTATGGCGCCGCGCTGGGCACTCGGGAGATTTGAACGCACGAGCGCTTCGCCCAAGTGCTCATGGGCCGACCACCTGCACGGAGAGCATCCAATGGCAAGAGGTGTGCATCATTTGGTGCTCCACATCAGCATTGGCCTCTGCCTGGTTAGGTTTGCTTTTCGAGGGATTCAGGGTCTAAGTACCGCTGTACTTCTAATCCCTTCCTTGTAATGAAATCAGTTCCCAGAGTAACCTTGATTGCCAATTTTTCATTATTTTCAGACTTAATTTGGGTGAAATTGAGAAGTTGTGAATACCATCCTTTGCTGAATCTGCCATCTGCATGCAGGCCGCGGAGTGACAAGGAGGGTGAGGTGAGGGCGGGTGTGGGCAAAGGACAACCGAAAACCACCCCCAACGGTAGGGTGATTCGGTGCACACGACGATGCACCCAAGCATTGGAACGTGGGGGGACGAACAAATGTGATGTTGTAAAGATATTCGAATCAAAAGAGAGAAATTTAAACTTTAATTTTCAGAGAAGTAGCAGAGACTCTCAGAAGGATTTCTAGCAATAGTTGCGGAAAAAGATAAGAGATTTTAGAAGGGAGAACGTTAGGTGAGATTGAAGACGTCTTTCTACATATTATGTATCAGGGTCAGTAATGGAAGAACTTATTACCAAATGAATAAACGTCTATATATGTTTTCTATGTCATGTTTTTTGGACCTCGGTAATATTTCAATCTCAAATGCGGATAATATTATTCAGTATTTAATCATTACAATGCAACAATTTCAGAGCGTAAAAATCATTCGCCTGTGACATTGTATGTACAGCATTTCGTCACAACATCTTGTTCCTTTAAATGGCCACAAAACTTCAGTGTTTAAGAGGACTCCTCGGTAGCTTAACTGGCTAAAGCACTCGGCCGGACATCGAGGGATCCGAGTTCGAATCCCGGTCAATGCGAATGATTTTTACGCTCTGAAATTGTTGCATTGTAATGCTACACGTAGCGGATGACTCCGTTAAAAGTTACTGTTGCGGCATCTCCCGCAGTTTCTTGAAATTCAGTATTTAATCGACCACTCACTTTGCTACTTTTGACCCACCTCGTGTATTGGAGGAGGGAAGCTGTTAGTTAGGTCAGCGTGTGTTATCTGGTTTGGAGAGGAGCTGCTAATTCGTCACATTGATCTACTAAGGGATAGCAATAACAGTTGATTACTATGAAAATTTATCAAATTCACTTATTCAATCACACCAAAAACGGTTAACTAATGAAAGACTTCTTAACTTCTCTTCTTCTTCTCGGTTAACAACAAGAATCGTACACCATAGTAGCGAATGATGCGGGTTTTTGAGTTAGAAGTTATTCCAAAGCATTAACACCAAATGGTGGAGCGCCAAATCCATTTTGGAGCGACCTTTGACCCTCCTTACACATATCACGATCCCTTACAGTCAACTTTGGTCATTTAATAATATTCGTGGCATCTTTATCATGAACTATCGCGTGAAAGCGTGTGAAAGTTACGATTCACGTACCAGCCAAAGATGAGTGGATTTCATCAATTGACCCCTATGGACTTGAGTCTAGTGAGTTCAATATTAATTTTTAAACTATTCATCAAATTCTTATCATTCATTATGAATTAAATCAACCTGGAATCAGTTAAACAGCTGGAAAAAGCGCTGTACGTAGCAGAGAATTTTAAAGCAGTATCTATTAGTTTCGTAAATTCAACCGTTGCTTAAGGCATGAAATGCTTTCCTCCGACGAATGTCACGGCAGAGGGGTTCTATTTTTCCGTTTCCATGGATAATTGACACGGGACGGGGGCGTTTTCGGATTGCCAATGGCGTCGACGGTCCGAATACTTTCGCTTCGGAGTCTCCGCTTCCGATTAACCCATTTCATTGTGAAAACGCCTACCTTTCTCTTTCGCAGTGTTCGCCCGTGGCAAAATTATTAGTTCTTGATTCGTGAAACTGCATGATCTATGGAATGAACGAAGATTCTAGAGATCTGTAACTGGAGACAGAGGCAAGACTTTTGAACTTCTGGAGGAATTTGCGAGTATGTGAAAAACAGATCATCTTTGGATGGGCTAGAGCGTTTCTATTGCGCGATCCCCTGAAGTCGGATGCAAGATAGAAATTTATTTATTTATCTAAATCTATTTTAGTGTTTACTTTTACTCCCGAGCACGAATAGGCACTGTGCCATTTCAGATAAACGTGATTTATTAACAAAAATAATGAAGGCCGACCCTTGAAGCTTATATTTTCTGTTTTAATAGATTTTTTGGAAAATAAAGTATCAGTTACAGAGTTTAAATCATTCATTCAGCAAATATTATGGTTATTTTTAGCTATCATCGTGATTTATGGAAGTATTTCAATATTTCCTCATTAAATGAGCCATAATGATTGGTAAATCTTGCTCTTTTATCGATGTACACACATTTTGCATCAGAATTTTGTTGCAGTTTCATATATGAATTTCGACAGGCTCATTGAATACAAAAAATCACCGTTTTCACGCGCTTTAATTACTTGCATGTGTTAAGAATGCATTGCAGTATTTTTCCACCGACGAGATGTAATGATGTTATTTTCCATACGTACGCGTAAATTTCTTGAAAACAATTTCTGTAAAATTTTGCGCTTTTCTTTCGCGTTAAATGTTGAGCTTTCGTCATTAACTAAGGAACCAACTAGCTGTGCCGTTAATTTTTAATGCGCTTTGGGTCAGAGAGACAAAAACACGCGTCTAAATTTAAGATGCACAGCACCACCTCACAACCTCCCTCGAACCCCGCAAGCCCCATTGTTACTGCCCGAGAGGGATGGTTTTACCCCGAAGCGCTGCCACCTACAGGCCGAAGCGTTGCCACCCTGTATATCACCTACTTATATGCACATATTCAAAACAAATTTTGAATCGTATCAGCTTCATATTTGCCATTGAAATGCATCGGTGTAATGGAGGAGGCGAAACGAAGCATTCTTATTAAACACGACCTTTGAAAGCAACGTCGTATACGAGTATAGTTGGGTAAAAATGGGTTACAGGGAAACAAGCAGAACGAAAATTGGAAAACACCTGAAATGGGATTCTAACTTTTGCTGGCTTATTGCAGTGGATAGAGTAAAACATGAAGTCAGAAGTTTAGAAAAAGTAGATATAACTTTCACCCCTCTAACTCAGTCTTCATAGCCTCCCAATAAACAAATATCTCACTGCACTGATACAATACATGTAATGGATGGCAATATTTTGAAAAAAACTATTGGGTTTGTTGTTCTGAAAAGGCTGTCAGGGTTGGTCTGAGGTTGTAATTGGTAAAATCATTCTCCTTAGATTGAAGAGATATATTTGTTAGCGAATGAAACGAGTGGAATACAACATTTGAATATTGTGCATTAAAATCAATGAAAAACATCGTTCAAAATTTCACTCTCAACGTATACGAACATGGTAGGTGGTTGTAGGTGACGCTCACAGTAGAGGAAACGAAGAGGGGCAACGTGAGTAAAGAGATAATTGCTAGGGGATAAATTTGCTGTACGACCAAATCAACTTTCACGCGCAAAGGGGGTTGTGGTGATACTAATATGGTTTGACGAGAAATAACACAACAAAATATTATGAGGCGACTCACGATTTTTTAAACAAGCCTTCTAAGTGGAGCCTAAAAATAGGCTCCAATATAATTGAAATGATTTTCAAAAAACGAAAGACAAAATGCAGACAAAAAATGTCCTGATGCATAAAATAATATCGATTGGAGAGAAGTATAAAAGTGTCTGAAATGGCAAAAAATGTACGGTATAGTAAAAACAAATATTCTAATAGCAATAAAAAAACTAATCAAAACCATTTCAAAGTAACTCACGTGCAACAACAGTGACATTACATAACTAGGGCTATAAAACCATAAATACATAAGCTATGGATATGGAATGTGCATAATCATTAGACATGCAGTGAAAGATAATTGATAAAATTCAATTAAGACAGTTTTCATAATGTAACTTTAGTAATTGTAGATGAATCTTAGTAAATCCTTTTGAATTTTAATTGATGTTTAAATTAGTCAATTTATCTAATTGTTTTGCTATTGAAATGGATTACATTAGGTGAGGGATTCACCAAGCCAGTGCACGTCTATTCCATTGCCCAAAGCTCATACTAATACAGTTACCTAATGCAGATGTATGGAATGGTTATTTTAGGAGAATGCCCATCCACAAGAGCATACCTCCATCCATCTTAGCGATATGTGAGGACTTAAATTGCACATGGCATCCAATGTGCATCCAGGGGATGCCACGGATATGCATCCGGTAAACGTCGTAAATTCAGTGCATGCACTTGGGCTGTATGCTGTGCGAGAGCGCCGGCTGGCACTTGGGCGGGGGCCCCACAGGGCGGGGGCCATCTCTTGGGGGAGAGGCTCTCTTCCTCCCCATGAGACTCCTGCCGCTTGAATAATCTCACTTTTCCTCTGCTCGCTGCCCAAGCTCTCCCGGCCGCCGTGAGAACGGCAGCGGATAATGTACGCCTCCTCCTCGTTTTCTGGCTTCACGCCGCGCTAATTGGAGCGCAAATTTTCCTCTGGGAGGGGGATAGAGCATTTTCCGTGTCGGTGGGAAACGGCGGGCCGATCCTATCGCCCTCTGCGCGGTCACTTCACTCCCCGTGCGACCCAACGATGAGGTTAAACACCCGCGCGCGACGGGGAGCCCACTCGCTTTCTCGTGAAATCAAATTTTAATTGGCTCGCCGCCCCTTATGCCATCAGTCGCAATCGATACCCAACCGTTGATGATTCGATCTTGTTTCGGAGAAATAGATATCGTCAAAACAGCATATCAGGCGTTTCCAATCTTAACTCCTTGTGATGGAACTTGAGACGACGCTGAAGCATTACGCTCTGCAGTGGTCGAACTTCCACAGTTTTCGCAATCAATACATGTATAACGGGAGTTAACAGAAGTTAGATAAGACATGCAGCACAACGGGGGGTGAGGCCACTGTTTCCACCGCTGACTCTTCCCTTTCTCCTTTGCAGTAGCGACTCGAGAAAAGACAGGCGACGCGAGGATCCAATGAAAACGTGAGGAAGGATTCATTCACGTCAGATCGTATACATTTTTAAATGACGTCTTTTCTGTCCATTTTTACTAACGTGCCGATAACAGACGCCAAGTAGTAACTTTTTATGAAGAACTTTCAGCATGTTTACGTAATAGTTTGTTTATTATAACAACAATTCCACTCAAATAAGATTATCAACATTTCTTCGATAGTTTTCATAGGTGATGGGTTGGGGGGACATGGGATCGATCCACCGGTGAGATTGTAGCGTTCTCCAGTGGGAGAGAGTCCCCATGGGGGAAAGCGAAGGGGAGGGAGTGGTGTCCAGGGCCAAATTTTGGGGATTGGGGCCATCTTGAGCACTGTTTCGAGCAGCGGAAGAGAAGGAAGTCGGTAAGTATCGACACGTAACATTTGAAAAAAAATTAAATTCACACTGTTTTTAGGAACCTGAAAATTTTAATTAATTTATTGGAACCGATTGAAAGATACACCATATCGTTTAAGGTGTCACAGGGGGGGGGCATTGATGACTACTTGGACGTCCCCCCCTGGATCTGCCGCTGTAAAGGAGATCATTCCACCTCCGTGGTTCGAGCGAAGGGGGGGGGGTAGGAGAGATGCGTGCTCTGTGAGCCGTGGCAACGGAGAGGATCCGGTGTGGGATCACTTTCTCAATGCGGAGCGAACGGACTCCATGTTTTTATCTATGTAAGCACCTATGCACCTAAGTTGGTAACTATCTCGAGAATTCTGATAACAGGCCTCTCCGAGATGAAAACGGCATTGCGCTTGAAGCGTAAAATTGATCGAAATCCTGGATTGGAATTCGATTTCCCGTGCCGGAAAACCAAGATTTTTTGCAGGCAATTTGATTTCCTTTTGCTACTCGAAATCGAGCACCGATCGGAATTCGAGAAGGAATTGATGCGTTTTGTAAGAATCCCCTAATGAGGCATACCGAGTTATCTAGATTTCCATCGCACGATTACTCCTAGCCCGTGAAGAGGTTTGGTGCCGACGGGTGAGGATGACAGGGAGGCACCACGCGCCGCAGTACCCTCCAGCCGAGTGTGAAGGGAACCGCGGCCACGAGTGACCACGGACCGGATTTTGCGCGCGGCAAAGGCTATGATGGAGGGCAATTATCCGAATATTTAAAGAACTAGGCAAAGCGTTTTGATTGTAGAAGTTTAGAATAGAATGGGACGCCCGAAGAAGTGTTTTAGAAAGAAAAATACAGAGGTCTTTCAGCATATCTGGTTTCTTTATCGCCGGTGCTAAGTAATGGATGTCCAGAGGATATCCCTACAAGGAGAGACTTGCTCAAGGCAAATGATGAGCTGGAAAGTAAGCAGATTTCAATAGTATTCGCGGATGACGAAGCCCGTTAGTTAGCCGATGCATTTCAAAGCATGATAGCACATGTACGAGGGCGTATTGAAAAGCAAGGTCCCCTATTTTTTTTCATGGGCAATCAAGTTTATTCTGAACTTTGCGTACATCATTAGAAAGGTTCAGCGTTTAGCTATTTTTGGTCGACTTAACGATCAATCACTTTTTGCATCCTTGTAACCAGAAAAAATTAGTCAAAACTAACATTGGGTGTGTCAACCTGTGAGTCATAAATTTGGTCTTTGATAAAATAGTGCAAGCAAGCGAGAAGGGGTCTTTAGGAGAATGGGTGGAGGAAAAAGTAAGATGGACTGTGAGGGGACTTCGTCGGAAGAGTGAGGTGATTGGTTTTTTGTGTCTTGAGAAGATGGGGATTGGGAGGGCGCCTGGGGGTGCGGAGGGTGCAGGCGACGGATCGGCTGAGGAAGGGGAGAGGGATGTCTGGTCAAGCATTGAGCGAGGACATTGTCATGGAGACCGCCGAGGAAAGCCACCATGATTAAAAAAAGGATAGCAAAAGAACCAAAACTTTAGTATGCCTTTACTCGTCGTTAAAAAATCGCAAAAAAAGGTTATAAAACCTATCTGATGTGGCCAGCAAATTACTTCCTTCGGTTCTCCTTTCTACGCCAAAATTACAAATTGCCGATAACATACTGCTTTACTCATGTCTATCAAAAGTCTTTTCTTTGTGACTCTGCTACATTAAAATGAAGGAGTGGTACTAAAATATTTCCTTCTATAGTTTATTCTTAATTACGTAGTTTTTTTAAAAAGCTCTTTTCTTCCGTGGAGTAACAGACTGAGATATGTAGCGATGCCGCATTTACAATTTAGAGGTCGAAACTGGTCACTTCCGATGCGTGGATATTGACCAAAATCTAACTCATTTCATCCAATCTTAATAAAAATGTTAAATATAAAATTTAGTGCAGCTGAGGTTTATAATTTTTTATTTATCGTGCCACAACCTGTCATATCTGGTTATAGACGGAAAACATTCGCAGAAAGGTAAAAACATCATAGTCCTTTTAAATAATCGCTTACCTATGTCCGTGCCAGTACTATTTGGCGCCATTAATAGTTCCTTCTTCTGATAAAATGGCTTCTTTGGAAATCCTATTGCAATTGGTACATCCCTCTAGGTTCTTATATCGCTAATAATTTTAATGCCTAAATACACGTAGAAAAACTCTTCCATTTGCTCAAGTGCGTCTATCCCAATTCTTACTTGGAGTTTATCTTTCCTACATCTTCACTTCTTTAGTTTTATTCTTGAGAATGAACTTGGTTATCCTTTGAACAGTATCCTTGCCACGTCCCCTTTCTTCTCCTTTTGTCTGGGGGTGCGCGGGGCCATGGACGAACCTCTGGGGAACTCTCGAAAGTCCGTCGTCGTCCTCCATGCTTGAGCGGTTCTCGCTCTCTCACGTATTTTCTTCCCTCGCCACTCGCTGCCATCACTACCTACCTCTATGCACCACCCCAAACACACCCCAAGGCCTCCGATATAGCCCTCTCCTTCTTTTCCCCCTGCACTTCTAATGTATTTGAACCTTTTAAGCTTCTGAATATTTCAAATAAATGTTTACTATTTCAAACTTTTATGCAAATTTTTGGAGACACTACGTGCATTCATACTTTGGTTTGCCTGGAATATTTCTGTGCCCTCCTTCAGCTAAGTTAATCATTGCGTTTTATTCCATCGCTGACTGAAATAAATACACATTGAAAGTGGTACAATTTTCTAAACCTTATAGAAACCTACTTTAAGAAATCTAAACTTTGTAATTTAAAATTAATAGAAAGGTTCACTGAGAATTTTCCTTTGGATATTCACAATTCCTTGGTATTGTAATTTACTACTTTTCCATGTTTTCTTTAATATCTTGAATCGGTACCCAGAAAAAAATCGGAGCACTCCCAGTAATATAATTAAAGGCAAAGGATGTGCGCAGAGAAGATGACACGTAATTAATCAACAACTGTTCAATGCTCATATTAACACAGACTGAACTATTTTGTGTACAAGATTATGCTGGCACTGCTTTTCTCCAACCTCCCTTCACTCTTGCAAATTGGAATGCTTAGTTTGTGTTCTCCTAGAATTTGCACATTTTTTTTAGTTTTTGACCCAATTTCTTTTGATATGTATATATTATTAAAATTAGGTAATTAAAATTAGGTAAAAAAAACCTACCTTAACCGCTAGTAATAGCGGTTAAGGTAGGTTTTTGGATGGACACAACTATCAAATAAATATCTTGCGACTCCCAACCAAACACAACCCAACATCCTACTCTAAAACAAGTCCCTCTTCATCTCAGTGTACTTCTTTCCTCCCTTCATCCCATCCAACATCCCTATCCTGTTCCTACCCTTTCCTCGTTTGCCTAAAATTTTCCCCTCTGTTACAGTCTTCAACATCCCACTGCCGCTCAGTACGACTTTCATCCATTTTTCCTGCCTCGGATTTCTCCCAACAAACCCCTCTCCTCACCCACCACCCCTAGCACTTCCTCATTTGTTTTTCTTTCATATTTTTTGTATATATCTTAAAATTATTGTATACAGTTAGAATTTATGATTGTTGTTTTCACATTTTTTAACGAATTTTGAATGGAACAGTATTCTGACGCATGCTAAGATCTAAGAAACATTGGCTGGATAATTTAAGCAATGTCGATGGAATAATGTACTCTACCGCCGAAAGAGTCAACCCAGTGGTCGCTCGAGTGGTTGGATGGTAAGAGCGTAGATCACCACAACATTCCTCCATTCATTCAAATGCGGAATGAGTGAAGCTCACTAGCTCACGGAGTATTACCAAAGGGTCTTCTCTCGAAACCGTCAATATCGAAAATCCCAAAGAAGTAACTCGGGTTCGTTCCCAGACTCGGTTGTATTCCCTGGACTTGATACAGGTAGGCTAAAAGTTATCAAAGTATACTTAAAATATTAAATAATTGAGTTACAGGCGTGAAAATTTAATAAAACACACATGAAAGTTGCAAACATTTAACTCTTGTCATTATAAATTGGATTTCTGGAAAAAATGAATAAAGAGTGGTTTCGAACGCGATTTTTTTTAGAGATTTCCTCGTCCTTTCGAGCGTGGTAACCAAGGCAACGGCATTGCTGTCCCCTCTTTCTCACCCCGTGTTATCGCCCAGACCTTCCTCATACCGGAAAAAAGGACAACCCCCCCTCTCGACCAATCGGGGTAATTGGAGCGCTCTCTCGCAGGGTGACCGAAGCGCCGCCCGGCGTTCGCCCGTGGCATCGTCCCGGGCGAAGCGTGGCGGCGATGATGACTCACGGACGCTGGGTTTCCCTCGCCGCCTTCCCCGCATCGCCTCTGCCCCTCCTGGCGGCGCTCGCCTGCTGCTGCCTGGCGCCGGCACCAGCCAGCCCCCACTCCGCGTCACCGCCGCTGGTTGACAATGGCGGGAAACAGGTGAGTGTCGGACGCGGTCAATGGCGCCGAATTCATTCGAGGCGCTCGACGCAGCTCGAATATTAGGCTAATTATTTGGTATATCCTAATTATTATTGATGTAAAACTAAAAGAAATCCTTTTGATATTATTAATTCATTAGTGATTATTCAAAAATTATAAAAATTGGATTAACAAGTTATATAGTATTTACATGCATTAAATCGTTTTAACAGTGTTATTAACCAAAAAATGTTTAACCAATTGCTGAATTTCAAATATTATATAAACTGTTAGAACTGTTGATTCATCATTCTGAAAAATTATGTAATCCGCGATATAAAAGTGTAACGTCGGCACGCTTCTTGGATTTTTATCGCTCTCGTCGTTTGAAACTGTCAGTCCAAACAAACTATGCCGTGAGGCATGCAGGGCCCACCTAATTCACGCCGCGGAAACCTCCGAAAGAACATGAAAGAGTACCTCAACTAATTTCTTTGGTGGTAGCTACAGGATTTGTATTTCAGCAATTAGAGTGAGATTCACACTCGATGTTCGGTGTTTGCATTTCTGCTTTTGTTTCAGGTCTTGATGGAATCGTGAACCTCATCTAATAATTTCCTCCAACCTTTATCACAAAATATTGTATAATTATAGCTATGTGCATAGTTGTATTTGTGCTGTGATAGCTTGGCGTGCATTGTGACTGAGGAGTAACCAGACAAGAGGAAGTTAATGACGACTACTAACACCGAATGTTTAGGCATCCTAACTAACTAGCACTAGTCTAACATAAATACTAACTAACACTAGTCGCTAGAGTGGGAGTAGATGGCAAAGAGATTTCCGGCTACAGAATCTACGGAGATTACCATGTTCCTGAATGACGCAGATGAACCCATTTATATCAATATTAAATATCTGTTGTTACAAGTACATTACGCATTTAAGTTGGATAGGATCGAATATAAGATGGCGTCTACGTTACTAAGTATTTTATGGCCAAGTTTTACAAATCTGGCTTCCCGTCGCTGCACGCGATTTAATTCGGCAATAAAACCGACTTTTTGAGAGCATTCCATGAATGCATTAGCACCAGATTAATTCGAAATGAGACCTGACTTGTGAAAGATTCCATCCCTCTTCAACCCCCTCGTCACAAATTACCCTTTACTCAATAAATATTAAACACTAATTTTCTGTTTTCCTGTTCACATACGCCCAAATATGTTTCCCCTGTGGGAGATCGTAAGCGAGAGTAACATCCAAGTATTTGACACCGATATGTCTCATACGCGTTGATGTGATGCCACTCGATGGCACACTTCGGCGAGCGACTTCAATTGTTTTTTTCCTTCGTCATTGACCCAGTTATAGCCACGTTAATTAACATTCGTAACCTCATCCCGACCATAGCCGGACATTTCATTGCGAACGTGGGATTATTTTCATTATCTTCTCTTTTAAAAATGGTTTCCCGCCGATTTGCATATAATAATATCTTTCGGTGGTTTGGAAAGGAGGAACGGGAAGGAAATAAGTATTCCCATCCGAGGGCGGCGATGTTATCCCCCTCATGGAAACTTTTTTTAAGTTCAGGACAGTGGCGCACAATGGCCCACCGAATTGTTTTTCCCTTGGTTACCATAGTGAACTTTCTTTTTCGGCATCTTCGAGGAGATTTGCACAGATCCTTTTCTCCAAAATGCAAATGCGCCCACCACCTCCTCCCAGACTCCTCTGGATGTGCTCAAGTTCTCATCGTGTCAAGTCAAGACTGACTCCCCGAGTTGGCATGACGCAGAGCGAGGATCCTCCGTTTTTAATTAAATGCAATGGAATTTAAGTCACGACCAAACCGAACATTTCACGTCACGGCTGACACCAACAAGTTGAATGTTCGAGTCTCCCGCCGATACTTCGCTGTAGGATTTTGAACTTTTTCCAACCTCTGTAGCAACTGCCATTATTAGCCCTTTTTGGGGTTTCCTTGATTGTGTATGGCGGATCGTCTGCCTGTAATCCCTGGAGGGTGGGAAATATTTTTCAAAAGCTAGTTTATTTTAATTAAAAAAATTAATTTCTGCATGTAATTAGACACAATTAGGCCTTCCTAAATGGTGTATTTTGCGTGCGCACGTTGTGTGTTTCACGACACATCAAATGCTTTAGATGGTGAGTCTGTGAAAATCCTAAGTGATTTGGGACCGCCATATGGGAGATTTTCGAAAATTTTCTATAACCCTTTACGATTCATTGTTAGGCATATGATGTTCTTCTAAATTATGTCTCGATCTCGGTTCTAGTCGAAGGAGATGCGTAGGAGCCCTGATATTTCCTTAAACGCCAGAGAGTAACTTAGCTCTCTCTGGTTGCATATGTGCTCTCCTGCCATCTTATATCTGTTCTTAACATTTTTTGTTAACTTCCCATTATAGTTTATTGATTTTACCCGTTCTTTTTCTTGGTGTATATTATATGTATTGCCTGGCAGTCGATGTAAAAGCCTTTGTGCCATTTTGGCTGTTTTTTTAAATAAATAAATACTAAATATAGAATATGCGAACGTCTAACACCGCGGACAACGAGGTCGTCCCCCGCCCCTTAAGTACTGAAATCTAAGACGCTATGATTAAAAAAGATAGCAGTATACAAATGTATTCCTCCCGTGAATAAGACGATCGTCATTAGGCGCATCACATTGGAAAGATCACGCGAGTGGCCATTCGTCGCTCTTTCGGACGGCAGGAGACGTAGGCCGCCCCACCGGACTTCCGCTACCTTGGTGTAACCGAGAATTGTGTTATCGAAGCCCGGAGTAATGATTCGGCCATAGTCTAATCTTGAGCCTAATCTGACGACGCATCCGCTAAAAAATAAACAGTTAGCCTGATTTCGCTCACGCGTCATGACAGCATGCCAAGGGGGAGGGAGGGGAGTGGGGTTGGGGTTGAGGGTTGTGCAAAACGAATAGGCCCCCTATCGTGCGCTATCAACGGGGCGAGATCTGATCTTCGGCGCAGGCGACCTTGCAGCCGCGCGCCTTGAGCAACCAACGCCCACTAAGATTGAGGTGGTGTGCGATTTCGTCGCTATTGCAACCCTCTACGTCACAGTGTCGCCCTGTGCAGATTCAGTCTGCGTCGAAGGATTAAGTGACGTCAAAATATTCGTTGTTACTCAAGCGTTATTTTCAGATCATACGATGAATACAACCAATGATAAAATATGGTGAAAATGACGAATTTAAAGGGAATAGCTAATAAGAAAATATGGGATGGTCCCTGTTTGAATAAAAGAACTCGAGTCCATTCCCAGGAAGAGAACAACCGTTTACATTGAAAGTAAATATCTACGAATGGACATATAGCATAACAAATACAAGATCCTGGAATCACAACATGGACCATTTCGATAATGGTGGAACTAAGCACATGTACGTAGATGTTCGTCAATCCTCAATCTGGTACCCGCACGCGAAATATATAAACAATTAAAAGAATCGAAATAAAATGGCAAGATTAAAAACACATTTAACATTTTTACAACATTTTACATGAATTCTTCTCGGATATCCTGCTACGCCAAATAAATTAATCGATAAAAGGAGATCGTATCCATTTTAAAAGTAACAGCATATCATCATCATCACTCTAGGTTGGTTGACATTATCTACGTAAAAGATGCAGCGCATTCAAATGAGAACATAAAGGAACCAGTAGAAGAAAAAGGTGAGGGAATGACGGAGATGGGAAATGGGCACCTTGGTGGAATGGTGAGGGATGGAAAGAAACCGACGCAAACGAATACAAATATCGTAAACCAAGAAGCAGAAATGAATTTGATGACTTCCGGCTCAGCTATGCGGAATTTCATGTTCATGAAATGAGGAGCGCAATGTATTTGTCTGGTGGATTCTATTGAGGCACAGCTAATTACAATGATTGAGCATGAATCATCAGGTACAATTTTAAGTACAAAGTAAGTTTAGGGATTGACACAAACTTGTTAAGGGGAAAGTGATGAAGGAGAGGAGGAGGACTGGTCAAAGGTCAAGTTGGTGGGGGATGGTGGAGGGGTAGGGTTTGTCTGGTATGGCAATGAGGGGAGGGACGCAGCAGGCGGTTAAGTATGTTTTATACTAATTTATTTTTAAGGGAGAAGTCCAAAAGTGTGAATCTTTCATCTAATACCCTTTAGAATTAACTTCCAAACCCGCAGGAACGGTTAGCTGGTCGACTGTGCTTTTGAATAGCCCTCACTGGCGTTCGCTTCGACACATTGCCGTCTCCGCACTCATTCTCCCTCTTCTGTTTCTCTCCCACGCAGGAGGCATTGCGGGACTCGGCCGCCGGCCTTCGGATGGCGCCTCTCTCGCCGTGGCGCCTGGCGCCCAACCTGCATCCACGTCTCTCGGCAAAGCGGACCTCCACCACGTCGGGGAACACCACGGGAGGTACCGGTGAGTGCTCCCCTCATCTCCCCCCTCCCCGTGGCTACGTCTGCCTCCTCAAGCCCCTACCCCCTTCCCCTCATGATGACCGACTCCCTTTCGAAAACTCTAAGCGGAGAGGCACTGCTACAGGATGCTCGTTTGTTTTCTTCCCTCACAGACAGCGAGAGATGTTAATTGGTAGATGGCGTGCGTCGCCCTGCCTCGTGTGTGACCCACTCCTTAAACACGGGTGCCTGCTCCACATTACGTAAGAACATTCAACTCTCTGAAATATAGACCATCTGTAACCTCTCCAGATTCACTACAGAGATTTGTTGCAATAATTTTTTTACGTCCTTGTCTGGTGTTCCCATTCTTTCGCCGACCAAAGGAGAAATAAGTCCTCGTTGCCCACCAAACAATGTGTCCTCGTCCATTTCTTCTTTGGTGGGTGAAATAGCTCCCTAGCGCCATCTCATGGCCAAAGAATCGGAGCGGTTGGTTGCATAAACACCAGGCGTAGTCCAGTGCAATTTACGTTCCTTTATCGTTCAAGTGGTTGAGAGCAGGTAAGTCAAAAGATCCGGTGTTAAATCCCCGGTCAAGGAAATATTTTTGCGCTTGTGTTCTGATCAATTCCACCTTCCCCACCTCTATTGTGTTCGTCATTTATACGTGTTCCTATCCCTTTTCCTTATATCTATATCCATGTGAATGAATACGTGTTCGCCATTTGGCGGATTTTCGTGTTTGAATGCGTTCGTGTGTATATGTATAGCTATTTCAGATTTTATTAATTGAAAAATACCTTTTCATCTTTTTTTTACCAAAATGTTACCACCCTTCAGTCATACAAGGTTTACAAGGCCTATTTTTGGATTTAACTTTTCACGTAGAATCAATGAACTTTGTTTGGCCCATTCGTATATCGAATACTCAGGTTTTTGAAGAGTTAGGTGTTTGATGCCGTTTGGCCTCGCACGAGTTTTTGGCGTTACGCTGTGCCAAGCCAATTGGTGGTCCAGCCGCCAAAAAAAGTGGAGATCACTCTTGATATGTTAGTATTCGCTTTTGGTTCGTCTATGTTCATTGTCTCAAGTTATAATGGCATTGGCTTTATTCGAAGAAGTCTGATTCTTATTTTTTTAAAAATACAATTCCCCACAAGCCTCGAAATATCATTGGCTAGGGTAGGAAATAATCCGTATACCCCTAACTCGCTCACGTGAGGTTCACTCGTTTCTAAGGTGAAGTTAAATCTAAAAGACAGTGGCGGAGTGGAGCTCCGTAATTTGGGAAGAATTAACGATTCCGATAATTCCTACACCGATCACATTTTTAACGATTGTAAAATTCATACAATTGCAAAAGTTCTACAATTTAGCATGAGCATATGTTTAATTTGCAAAGGAAATTCCCCAATAACCAAAAAAACACAATTCTTGAGATAAATTGTCCAAAACGTCACCTTAGCTTCTAAAAAAAAGGATTTAGAAGGAAATTCTAGATTGTAGATGATTAGTCGAAAAACCTTTAACGAAATATTTACAAGAGATTTATTTTGCTAAACAAACATAAAATAATAATGAAACTAGAAATAAATTACGGATTAGATAAATAATCTGAGCCGAGGAAGAAAATGGTGAAATGTTAAGCGTGGAGTGTTATGATGTACGATGTGACTTGTACCATACGCTGGATCGGTCGGAACCCTTGCAGTGCCAATCGATGGAGCGAGCTGCAAATGTCCTCGGCAGAATTTCGAATCATCCGAAGGTCGGCAATTTCCGATATTTAAATATCATTTTTGCAATAAATGTCACGGAAATTCCCGATTGCCTGCCATCCGTTTCTGTTTGAAAACCGTAATGAATTGCGAAGAGCAGTCTCCAAGAATCTAGGGTGAATCCCTTTGTGGACATGCATACCTAAAAGTGGGTACTCCAGGGAATCGGGGTTACTATTGGCGAGCCGAAACATAAGATTGTTACAGCGACACCGCGTGGTAAAGGAGTTCAAGGTTCAGCCGCGCGAGAATTTCGTGGGACGATTGCACCACCACGCGTGGGATCTCCCACAGTGGGAGGGGGGAATCATTCGAGGGTGGGTGAGAGGGGAAGGAGGGGTGCCCGCGAGAGATAGATAAGAGAGGCGGGAGAACATAAAACGTAAGAGAGAGATCGCTTCTGCTAACCTTCGTCGGCGCGCCTACCTCCAGAAAATGAGCTTATTAGCGCCGCGTGGACTCGGTGGTGTGAAGAGAGGGATGAGAACGAACAAGTGACTATCCCCCAGGAGATGGAATGGGATATTCAGATAACGGTTCAAGGAATGAGAGAAACCCGGCGTCGGCATTAGCCTACTCTAAACGATAGGCATCAAAAGATCGCACAGAATTCAGCGTCCCATCCGATGGACGGCGCTTGAAGTTCTCCTCACATAGCACCCCAAATATGGATAGAATTGCCTCAGAAGAATCCTACCACAGTCTGGATTCGAACCCGGACCCTTTCGGTGAGAAGCCATTACTCTACCTTCCGCGCTATCTCGTACCCAAACGGGTGCTGACGAGAATGGAAACGGAATACAGCCAAAAATGATTCCATGCGTAATTGGTTGGGTCGGCGAAAAATAACACAAGCACTAGATTTAATCTGATTATTAAGACACACACAATGTACGGAGACAATGGAGAAAGCGCTAATCGAGGAAATAGACGCATTTCAAAGCATAAACCGCTAGATTTTTCTCAGCATGTTCCGAGAATGATGCGAGTGTGACGGTGTTGACGCAGGAACTAGCGAGAGAGTCTCTCCAATACAGGGAAAGTGATACGTAACAAGACTTTCGAAGAGTCAGGAGAGCATAAAAGGTAACTGGCGAAGCCAACGTAACAATTAATTAGGACGCCGTGATACGTCGTTTATCATTGAAAAAGCATCGAAATGGACCAGCAATGACATACGTATTCAAAGTTTCGTTCATTCCTCCCACAATTCGCGAACCTTACAAAACAAAAGTTGGCATTCCAAAAATATTTTGATCAAGACCTAGATGCAGTCACTTTCCATATACTCTGTCACAGACACACCGCGATAGAAAGAGCGGCAAGGGGTGGCGAGTCCGCCGTCCGCCACGACAAGGCGTGCAGGGTGGGGGGAGGCGGGACCCCATGCTCTTACGAGTACTCGTCGATATCTCAGAATCGAAGGCGAGGAAATTGCCCGGCGAGAGGTGTTGCCGCCACTGTCTTCAACGTCCTGAGAGGAATTCTGTACACAAATTATGTCATACCATGAAACTTAATTATGCGCTGAACTAATTAAAAAATTCGGGAGGCCCCCGTCCAACACTGCCACAATTGTGAATTTCACACGCTGCTGGGCTTAGTGTTGCGTGAGTTCCACCAACACCCGTCAAATCAATCATTCGGGTTGATGAATTTGGCGGTGGTATTTGATGAGACCGTCGCGTCGTTAATCAGGCGCATCGCTGCTTTAAAACAGTGGGGTGGACCATTACACGACATGACCGTCTCTGAGCATCTGGGATTTGAAATCATCAGCAGAGATCAAGTGCGGTTTGATCTACAGAGAAGTTGAAATTCCATGCACTCGCTAAATTACAGCAGAATCTGGAGGGAACTGGAGGAGGCCCAAAGATCTTGCCTAATTGCAATATCCTGGAGCTAGAATACGGTCTGTAATGAATCTCTACTAATAATAACCGTGACAGAGCCGATAATACGCGTATTCTCAATACAGGAAAGAAGAACCAAGTCACGGATGAGGGAGATGGAAGAGGAAATTTTAGGAGATGTAACTTTGTCTCCAACTGAGAAATGGGGCAGGAACAGCAAGGTTATAAGAGCGCATTTCCTGGATAAATGGGAAAGGGAAAAGTTCAACAGATTCAGGCTTGAGGTCGTGGAAGTTCATCATAATGAAATAAGGACAATTTGCACTTTTCCACAGTTTATTTGACGTACGACGCGTTTCAACTCACAGAGTCATCATCAGGTACAAGACCTGTCTTGTACCTGATGATGACTCTGTGAGTTGAAACGCGTCGTACGTCAAATAAACTGTGGAAAAGTGCAAATTGTCCTTATTTCAGGGAAAGGGAAACATTAGAAAATGGGGAAACAACCAGACAATTCCTATCTAGCGTGAAGGAAAGATTGAAGATCAACTTTGAAACTTACAGAGAAATTACACAAATTTTAACTGGATGCGGGGAGTTTAGATCATACCCCAAGAAATTAGGGTAAAAAAGGAGGGGACGTGTTAATACATGATGGAAGAGGACACGGCAATACACAGAGTCCTTTATTTCCCAATTTAAAAAACTCCGGCGGAAATACATATTTCAAATTATGCATGAAAATCTTGTACTCACATAAGCATGCATCGAGTGCATTAAATGTGTATTTCCCTCGATCACGAGATATATCCCTCTTCATCAGATACCATTTGAATCGGGGGTGGTTCGGGGTTAGTCTTTTGCCTCGACATTTGTTCAATCGCTAATAATTTATTAGCATTTATTTAAGTATAATTACTGATCTGACAGCACCAACTATAAAAAAATAATATAAAAGATGGAGTACTAATAATAGAGTACCTAAAGTGTCAGATACAGTATCTATTTAAACTAGATAGGTCGTGACCCCCTGATATAAACCGAAAAGGGGTCAAATGCGTACGTACGATCCCGCCCTTAGTTGAGAGTGTACTTTCCTGAGTCTTGCTACACATGGGCAACACATGAAAAATCGGTTTGCCTCAGGCGACCAACAAAATGAAAAAAAAACGCTGCTCTTTCGTGTTCAGTTGATTATTTTCGCATTGCATTTGTGTGGGAATTGGGAGGGAATTGAAAGCTAAACTGGGTCTCCAAACTAAGGGAGCCTCGATTTATTTTAAATACAGCAATATAAACACGGCAAATACACAAGAGTCCTTTATTGTCCAATTTATACCGAGGAAAGACTCGAACTGGAAGCTATCCTTGGATATCTGCACAACGTCCGACAAATTGGGAAATATCTACAAGAGGAACCGATTAGGAAAATATTGGATGGATTTATCAGCAAAAGATAAAGTGGGAACGGGGAGAACGACGGTAAGGAAAGGCATGTGACTCATATTTTGTAAAAATTAACGTAATTGCATTGGTAGTTTAAAAATAAGGTACCCCGAAAAAAATTGAAATAATAAATTGCCCGATTCGAATTGAAAGGGCTAAATTATTATTATTATTTGGAAATGATATGAAGCAACCACTATCACGCGGTTCGTTATAAACCACAGACGGAGTCAAAAAGCTCGGAGGTAATGGAAATGTGGTACCACCCAAAAATAATGAAAATAGCAAATGCAAAATTACTCCGAAGAGTGAGTGATGAGAAATTATGCGGAGGACACTTACAAGAAGGGAGAGCGTACATATCCTGAGGCAAGACATTTTAATGAAGAATTAAGACCATAATTAAAGGGAACCTCTGCCTCCTCTAGAACTCTATTATGAGATATATATTCTCGTACTTTCTTTCCGCGGTCATACCTCGTACCTAAGCCGTATTCCCCCACCTTATCACCTCTCTTCCTTCACCTACCGTCGCATTCCAGTCCCCCATCACTATCAAATGTTTCCCTGTAGGAACACATGCGATTATTTCCTCTAATTGATCGTATACCCTATCCACTTCTTCCTCCCTATGATTGCTTGTTGGACCGGAATGTCAATTGACTGCCCGAGAGGGGAAGTATAAACCGTCCCGGTGAGTAACATGGACAATGACCTAGACCGTTGGTTTAGCATTTACATCGACAATTAATATTCTAGCAGTCGCTTCCCCTACGTTTGCTACACTTTTGTTCAACATTATGGCCACATATTGCTGGCTTTCTCCCCGTACGCTGTATTATACTAAAGCTGATTTATTTTTTGTGACCAGTCACGATAAGACACCACGGAGCAAGGGCTTTTAATTTTTGCCTTTATTAAGGTAAATATTCTCAAATTAACATAGGTTAGATTCGATTTGGATTAACTTTATACTATTTTTATTTGACGCCGGATTGCTTTAATCACAAAACTTTCCCTGTGTTTTATTCTGAAAATACGTACGAACATGTCTTAAGATTTTGCATGTAGACACATGCGAATGGCAGAGAGCCACCAAAAGCTCAGGAACAGAAAAATTATGGTGGTTAAGTATTACGCAAATATTTCAATTAAAAAATACTGTAAATGAGATAGGAACACAATTTACGCATTTAAAAATTAAAATTTAAGAAAAGAGGAATTTAATATAATGGGTTAAATCAAGTGAAATATCAATGAAAATTTGAGAAATTTCACTCTCATCCCTTGCCAATCCCTTTCCCGTCCTATTTCAAGAGGGCGCAGCTACGCATTTGTCGGCAGTTTAATGGCTATTTTGAGGAGCAAGACAGTTCTTATTATAAAAAGAGTGTCGAACTTATTGAACATCGCTGGGAAAAGTGTATAGAGCTGAAAATAAATTATGCTAAAAAATAAATAAATTTTTTTCCTAAATTTTTGTGTTTTCTTCGTTGGGTCGAGTACTTCTGGAATTACCCTCGTATTTTGGACGGCACGCTGCTGTCCCTCGGCTGTAATCGACGCAACCGCGCCCTCCGATCTGGCTTTCGGACTGCGTTCGGTGGTACGCTCATAGATGGTGAGCTCGTAAATCAGGGCCGGTCGAGGGACGAGGAGTGGCGCTTTCAGCACCCACCCCTGGCCTGAGGACCGACCGACCAACCTTCCCTCCATTGGAGACGGGCAATGGCAGCGCCACTCGAATCGAGCGGTTTTTCTCAAACCGGAATCACGGTACATGGTATTCCCAATTTGGAAAATTATATTTGAGAAGAGATTGTTAGCAATCGCCGTGCGAAATACATCCTAAATGTAATCTGTTGGTCAATCTTCGTGGTACCGTTGGTATACCCTATCCCAATTTTAAAGCTGCGTCTCAGCCCCAGGGTCCAGGGAAAACAACCAGCATACAATCGGCGATATTTGATGATGAGGTACGACATAATATAAGAGGGAGCGATGGCGAGGAAACACTTTTGTTCGTCGTTTATTTTCTCGGGGGGCGTTGGAGGTGCGGTCGGAGATATTCACTGTGGCTCGTGGGAAATTAATGTTTATCTTACTCGCGTCGGAGGAAACGTGCTCTCGTTTCAGGGAACAAAAAGTGCGAATCGGGACGCGCGTTGGGATAGGATGGGGGTGGGGGGGTGAGGGGGGAGGCGGATAAGGATATGGGGCCGCGCTGGCTCTCTTTCCCGTTATCTCCCTCCGACTTGAAGAATCTTTTCTTCATTGTTGTTCCCCTCCGACGGAAGCAGTTGCCAAACGCCCCATCCCCAGGCGCGCACTTTCCTTTTCGCTGGCTCCCCCTGGGGAGGGAGAAGAGGAGATGTGTCTGCGGGGGACGGAGCATCTACGTATTAGGTGGAGAGAGAGGCCTTAGCCCCGTGGGGTCGGGGGGAGGGGGCAGAGGAGGAGGAGGGAGATTTCGCGTGCGAAGGTTGCAGCCCGTATGCGCAATGGCTGTCTCTTCCTCCACCGGCGCCTGATCCTAAGAACGAGAGGATACTTGCCTGTTACCAACGACTCCCTCAGGATTTTCCACCCATGGGATACGCACGGCACGTGCCCTGCGCTTAAGTTTCATCTACATCTACACAATACCCCGCAAGCAGCCACAAGAGCGTGTGGCGGGGGGTGTTAGGTTCCCACCCGTTTAAAAGGAACAACACCGCATACAAAATCCATGCAATCCTACACTCACAGTGACATGCATTTTCAAATGCACTCACTCACATTGATAAGCACTGTACATTTTCAAATGACATAAAATTTATAGCAGATTTATTTTCCGGAGGAACTGTGAAACTGTCTTTTGGAAGGAGGTAGCCATACTAAAATGTGGCGTGATTGCACAGGTAGTTTGAAAAGGTCACCGTTGTATTTGAGACAACCAACCTCGAGGCGAGGATAGGTTGGACAAGATATTTGCACGTGCATACCTACATCCCCACATCTACATAATACTCCGCAAGCGGCCGCAAGGGGTGTGCCGGGTTTTGTTTCCGGTAAAAGAGAACAAAACCACATGTAACGCATGCAAATACAAAGACCATCAACTAACAATCAAATGCAACTTAGAATGTATTAAAAATGAATCCAATGCCGCGCAAGCTATAATTTGAAAAGTAAGAAGTCGAAACTCCACCACCACGTGAACATACGTACAACAACAATGGTCTCCGCTCCCAAGGACACAGGTAGGGAATGCGACACAACGCTGCAGACAGCGGGAATCCCCCCCCACAAAGGGAGACGAGGGATGGAAGGGGAAACTTAAAAACTTACAAAGCAAGCAATACTGCAACGAGCACTACTGTCTTCAATGGCAGTCTGATACGGTCATCCGGGAAAGGTTTTGACCAAAACAAAACACACGAGGTTACTGAAAGACTTGCATTTGAAATAATTATTCCCTAGACATCCCCTTTCCCTGTGGGTGGCAAGTGGAATTTTTCCTATCTATAACCCTACAGTTGCTATCCCGTATTGTTCGTGGGTAGAAGGAGTCATTGAGTCTGCTAGTTCTGGCATATATTTCCCAAATTGTAAATACAGAATACGTTACAAAAGTAATCGAATTGAATTTTCCTCGCCGCTCCTGTAATTAGAGTGAGATCAAACTACTTGAAGTTTGTGGAGAGACATTATGCCGCGAAACCAGTCTCAGTACTTTCCAGGGCGTGGAAGCGGCGGGTTGTCCGTTATTGTAAACCTCCGCGCGCCGACTGTGTCACGATAGAAATTAAATCGACGATCGAGCAGCGTCACCAGATTACTAAGTTTTGTGCAAAACTGAAAAAAATCTCTTGAGGAGATTAAACAAATGATTCATGAGGCTTACGGGGACTACTCTGTCCTACTCACAAGTTTGGAGGTGGTTAAAGGCCTTTAAGGAGGGCCGGGAAGAGGTTCACGATGAACAACGGTCTGGGCGGCCGTCAATGAGCAAAACCGACAGCAATGTGGCTCGTGTTCGATAATTGTTGGACTCTGACCGTCGATTGAGTATCAAGATGGTTGCCAATGAACTGAACTTGTCGTCTACTGTTGTGTATCGCATTGTTACTGAAGATTTAGCGATGAGGAAAGTGTGCGTCAAACTCGTGCTCAAGGTGTTAGCTACAACGCGCTACGAGTCCGCGAGTTCCTGGCCAAACACCAGGCGCCAACGCTGCCCCACCCCCCTACAGTCCTGACGTCACCCCAGCAGACTTCTTACTATTTGTTCCCTCGGATTAAGGTAGCCCTGAAAGGAACCCGTTTTTCGTTCATAGAAGAGATACAATCAGCCGTGACGAAGACCTTGCGAAAGGTCTCCGAAAACGCCTTCCAGGGCGCGTACCGGTCATGGCAGAGTCGCTGGAAAAAATGTGTAGAGAACTAAGGACAGTACTTTGAAGAATTTTCAGTGTTAGCGTAAATCTGTTTAACAAATTACTTTTAAAAAATAATTGCATTACTTTTGGAACGCAACCCGTACATGATCCAAGCGACCAATGCATAACAAACCGAACGGTATTAGGGTTAACCTTGTGAAATTTATCCATGATGGAAAGGAGACAAACTATGCAAAGTTCACTTGAATAGAGATTTATTCACGACCCGGGTTTCAAACACTTAATGTCATCTTCAGGTCTCCTTTCCATCGACCAATGTATGTTGGAGTGCGAATAATTTGCGAGACCTCGGCGCTGAAACATAAAGATCTGAATTTATTTAGTAACTTTAACCAAGCATTGAATCGTCTTTCTTCTAGGAGATTTGTAGAGGAGATGTAGTTTTTCCCGTGTTGCACGGGAGGTATTAACCCTGAGTGCGTCCTGTAGCCGGCGGTGGAATAAGCGTTTATTCATTTGAAGAAGGCTAAGGTTGGGAGAGCACGGCTCTCATCAGTCATACAGCAAGTCCCCCGAAGACGCTCCCCCCCTCCCATGAGGCACAACGTACTCATTGCGGCTGGCTGCGACGGAAGGAGTGAGCCATGCGTGATGGAGCACGACCATCCGCGGGAGTGAAGGTTAAAAGTCAAGGTTTGAAGAGTGATTATGACCACTCCATGGGAATAGCGAATCACCAATGACCATGCTACTTCTGGGTAACCCCCAAAATTAATTCTAAGATTCTGTGTAATAAGCAGACATGTTCTTTCTCTAATTCCATCATCAATTTTAGGGATGTTCCCTTTTCCTACCACTCGTCGATGTCCAAAATTATTTTTTTTTTGGTAATCTACCGGTTAAGGTAGGTTTTTGGATGAAAACAACTATCAAATAAACATTTTGTAACTCCAAATAAAACCCAATCCAGCAAACTACTCTACATCAGGTCCCTCTTCATCTCTGTGTACTACTTTCCTCCCTTCATCCCGTCCAACGTCCCTATCCTGTTCCTTCCCTTTCCTCGCTTGCCCAACATTCTCCCCTCTATTACCTTCTTCAACATTCCACTACCGCTCAATACGCCTTTCATCCATTTTTCCTGCCTCCATAGGATCTCTCTCAACAAACCCCTCCCCTCACCCACCCCTCCAGTACTTCCTCATTTGTTTTCCTTTCGGTCCATTTCACCTTCTCCATTCTTCTCCACACCCACATTTCAAAAGCCTCCAATCTATGTCTATCCTCCTGCTTCAGCGACCACGTTTCCGCGCCGTACATAGCTACGCTCCATATCAGAGTTTTTACGAGTCTTGTCTTAACATCCCTACTCAACGTCCCCGTCATCAACTCCCTCCTCCTCGAGAAAGCCTCCTTGCCTAGCGCAATTCTTCTCCTTACGTCCCTACCACTTTGACCGTATTGGTCCAAAACACTTCCCAGATATGTAAACTGTTCTACCTGCTCTATTTTTTCCCCTCCTATTTTAATATTTAGCTTAGCCTTTTTCTTCCTTGAAAAATGCACAACCTTTGTTTTATTAATATTGATTCTCATCCCATATTCATCGCACTGAACCTCCAATTCACTCAACAATGCTTACAACCCCTTGGCTGACTGAGCAACTAATGCTTGGTCATCAGCAAACCTAACCGATTTTATGAATTCCCCTCCGACTTTCATTCCTGCCTCCGACCAAAATTATATTCGTAAAAAAATTAATTTCCAAATAAATGCAATCATTTAATATTGCCAAATTAAATTGAAACGTAGCATTTGTAAATGGTGAATTTGTAAAAACAATACGTAAACGTTATCGTTTACGCATAGGAAAGTCCCATTATATACGGCATTACCAGTTCCTGCAGCTCATTTAATACCAATGCGTTGTTTTGTGAGAAAGCACTTCAGTCGAATGTTGGACTTCAAAGAGGAGAGAAGTTTGGTTTGAGTATCCATGTAGAATTTAAACCCCACAAAATACCCCTAGTAGTACCTATTCTCTACCTGAACAGAGGGAAGTCTCAAAAGAGAAAAATAAACCACTTGGTTGTCTCTAGGGAGGAAATTCCAGGAGCTAAGAACAAAGCAAACGCGTGAAAATTTGTCATCTTGTAACGAGGTAAACAAAAAAATAGAGTAATATCATTTATCCCAGAGCAGTCACTTTTCCACAACGCGTCTATTTAAATACTTATCCCTTTAAAATTCTCCGTGCATTTCCTGAGATGCCTCATTTTTCCTCCTCTCTGGTTCAACAGCCTCCATCACGTCATTAACCTTCAACCTTTTGATTCTAACATTATTCAAGGCCTCTTATTTTTATTTTTAATCCTCTCGCCCTTTTATTCTCCATATCCGTTCTTGATGGCTTGCAATATTTTCTCTTAATTTTTCTACCGTACAGGCCGGAAGTAACGCTTACTGCTTATAATAAATGCAACTCTTATGCAAACATTTCCCACCAGACGTTCCTGGTGGACTCGGGAAGTAACCGTTCCTGTCCGCTTTTCTCAGCACAATCGCGATCTTAAAATCCTCATCTTGATTCGAAAGGCAAGGATAAAGTCGCAAGGTGCATAAAAGTGGAGGAGAAACCTCCACTGAAAGCCGCAGAAATTGAAAGGATTTCCGTGAGTGCCAAAAACAGCTCTCCGGCGTGTGCATACATTTCACGCTTCCGGAGTCACGACAGGATGCGCTACAGTGCCGTCCAGGAATAACTTTTGCCGAAAAAAATCCAGTGATTGGAAATTTAAACTCTCCGTCCTTCAGGCCAAAGCAACCGTTCTCCTTGTCCCTACGATATTCCCTCCGTTCCGTTCAGACCACAACGTATTTTGGTAAGGAGATCGTGTAAATAGCATCTGAGATGTGAACTACATAAACGAGAGGTTCAATATATACTTCTTGCACACACGATAAGGGACCAAATTAGTACCCGCAAACGGCGACGCGAATGAGACAATTTTTGTTAAATCTAAGTAGCCTAAACATTTTTATCTGACCCATACTTAGTTACTCTTTCTTTAAAGTTCGTCTTTAATAGCAACAATATTGAAGAAACAATGCAACAATTTCAGAGTAGAAAAATAATTCGCCTTAACCGGGATTCGAACGCGGATCATTCAGCATCGATGTCAGGCCGAGTGCGTTAGACAGTAAAACTACCAAGGCATCCTATAACACACTGATATTTTGAGGGTTTTAAAGGAACGAGATGTTGTGACGAAATACCGTACATACAGAATGATTTTTACGCTATGAAATTGTTACATTGCAATGCACATTCCGCGGATGACTCCGTGAAAAGTTACTGTCGGCGTATCCACATTAACTTTGCTTGTTGCATGGTTTGCCATCTCCTGCCACACACCCTCACGTTGGCTTGCAATGTATAATGTAGGTATAGTTATAAGCATTCAATCCAAAGTTTTTTTTAACGTCCACCTTTTCCATTCCCTTCCACCCAGGTCCATGTTCCTCCACCTCCACACCTCTCGTGACTAGGACCCAACCGGCACCCTCTTCCACACACTTGACCAGATCCCTCTTCCATTTCCACGCTTCCAAGAGCCTCGAGCATTAAGCAGCCTCCCTCTCCCCGTCTTCTCCCTCACACAGTGCATTCAATTACGCTCTTTCCCATTTTCTATCAATCATCCGCGTTCTCGCTTCATTTATTATGACAGATTACCACAGACGAGCCAATCAAGACTTTTTCCACACTGTCCGGTTTAACCCCGAGGTAGAAGTCAATACTGAGTGAAAAATATTCGGTGCATTTAAACAAAGGTTTAATATTTCCCAACCATGTATTAGCCGCTAAAATGGTTCAGTGACTGAACTCAGCGCCATCATCATTTTTTTGAGTTAATTATCAGTTGACTTATTTCCCTGAACTTCTCTGACGTATGACCAAAATGCTTTTGGATTCTCTTTCAAATTTTCCGCTAACATTTTTCTTTTGAATTCGCTTTACGCTTTCCAAAGTTCCTTCTTTGCATTCTCCTTAGATATCTTGTAATCATAAGTGATCTAATTTTTTTTTGTCGCTAGAGATATCATCCTTAATATTTTTCATGTTGCGGTGACATGGCCTTTGACATCGCAATGCTTACCTTACTTCCGCGTTGTGTCATCTAGGTTCCTTGTTATATTTTATTAATTTACTGGAAATGAACTTGTTGACTGCTGAGCGCGTGATCTCAAGGAAGTGATTCCACGTGTCCTCAGTATTTCAGTGATCACTATCTATCTTAAAACTTGCAAATTGACTCTATAGCACGCACTTTAGGCCGCTGTAGTGTTGCCCTCCCCTTCTTTAAACAAGCAAATTTTCCTTTTGGGCTTCTTATTTCGGACCCCGTGTAGCGAAAACTTAGCATTTACTGCCCCGCGGTCACCAATTCCTTTAATAGTTTCTATAATTAAGACTTTTTCGAAAATATTCGTCGCTAACAAATCAAGAATATTATCGCCCCTAGTTGGTGAAGTGACAAGTTGATGTAATGAGTTCAATGTAAACGAATTCAATAGCGATTCGATCATCAAAAGTGAATCTCTGACTACGGCCAATAATGAGGGACCCATTTTCTTACACCTTTTGTTCCACTTGAGTTTTCTCAGGAATGTTCAGAAGACCTGAAATATCACATTGTCAGGAATACCATCATAAACGCCACTCGGAATACGTGTACGCCGTAAGTAGACCTCGAGCTCTCCGGTCAGGAGCCCAGAGCTGTAACCACATGACTACCACGCCTCCACGTGAATTAGGCTAAATTCAGCAATATGATAACAATAACAAGAGGCAACATGCATAAAGGAGGAATGAGATACTCTCGCCCATTGCCATTTCTACGCTGAAATACGTGAGTGTGCAGTTCCGAATGGCAACTAGTGCGAGGCGAGGGCCGCCTTTTCGATTCTAAAACACTTACAACTTCCGCCGGCGCACGGCATTTCAAGTTTTACCCGCGACAAGAATTGTAGGAAAAAAAGAAATCTCTGGAATATCCGTGATGACATGGTAATGACGGATCGAAGGCTTTTGATAAGCCCTAGGTGAGCCTGCCACGGGGGAACGGGAGGAAGCGGCGGCGGCGGCAAGCACCCTGCGCGCGGCCATCAAGAGGCGACCGATGGGGGAGTCGATTGGTGGCGGGGAGGAGGGGGAAGGGTCACCCGGGGAACCATCATTCACGAAACGAGGGGAAGGAGAGATTGGGGGGCAGGGACGGAGGTGGGATTCGCTATTCAGAAAATGGAGGAAGAATGAAGAGAGAAACCCGGCGTCAGCATTAGCTTACTATTATCGGAAGGCGCCAAGGAGTCCGAAGTTTAACGTCTCATCCAACGGGCGGCGTGCTACTCACTAGAAGTCCTCTCCACAAAGCATGTCAAGTGGGGATAGAGATACCAATGAAAAAGATCTGCCGCCTCCAAGATTCGAACCCGGACTCTCTGGGTTGGGAGCTAGTACGTTAGCCACCGCACTATCCCGGACCCCTTGACATCTATCCTTGAATATTTCCTGCCCTCGATTGTCTTCTCTGCTAAAAATAATGCCATTTAGCTCTTTTACATTTAAAAAACCCAAGAGGTTCGGGAGTTTTGCAGCTCCGCTGAACCACAAATTTCTGTAAAACGACGATCTGCCAAAAAGTTGAACGTGTGAGTGCTACGCACTTTGGCCAGCGTTAAAATGCCTTTGCTACTTGAGTGATGGAAGTGCAAAGAAAGATTGGAGTCGACTATATTAGAGGTTTCATTTTTTTCTGAAATATTTACGCTTCTAACAAATTTTAATAAATGTGCATCAATAAATAGATTGCTGTAACATGCAAAGATGATTTCATAGCACTTTTGAGTTGTACGCGAGATGCTAAATATTTTTAGATGGTGTGCACAAATCGTAGGGGATTTTCACGCGTACAACAAGTGTGGCAGTTTTCGAGATTTTGTCGATGATTCTTTTTTATCGTATTTGTGTTTGCACGTATATATTGTTTAACGTTCCAATGGCGTGTTCCTCAGTTGAAGAAACAGGCACGGTGGAGTGCTGTGAAAAAAAAACGTAAGAAACACGAGACCGTGAGTGAAATGGCCGCCCATTCCTCGACATGTACCGAAATTCAAGATGGTTAATGTCAAAAAAAATATAAAATATCCGGAGGAGAAACTCCATGTGGGCTCAGATAGCGTATATGAGGGACAAGATAGCAATAGCAGCAGCTGGGTTCGTGTCAAGAAAGCCACATATTGTGCCGTCGCGTAGAACGGCCCTTGGGCTGTTGGTGCAGACCCGCCCATCAGAGATCTTCCATCCGTGTCTCCTCCTCCAGTAACTGTTCCTCGCATTACGCGGGTAGGGGGGGAGGGGTCGCTCGGATCGCTAGCACCAGAGGTCCCATTTTGGGCCCATTGTTTCCGTGTCTTACGCTCACTGGGTTAATGGGGTTATTTCGAAGCCAGTGGGGGCCTGGAGTCACCTTCCTCTTCCCCGCGACGTCGCTCCTGCCCGCGGGCCAAACGAGAGAGAGGCGCCGGCGTCGGGAGCGGGCGTGCCACGAACAATAGCCCCAACGCAGTCGCGGCATTCTGGGTCATTTGCTTAGGGCGGCGGGAAACTGAGGTACTGTGATACGCATGGCACATCCAAATGGCACATCCAAAATGTCACACTGCTCGGGTTGACGATGGAATTGTCTTCAGAGGCGTCACCCGGTATCGAAACTGGGCCCCTCGGTCAGTAGTCCAGTGACCTACTCTCTGGACTAACACACAACAACAACAGAACTGCTTGCAATGTTTTTAATACCAGGGTTCTCCAATCGGTCCCGATCTCCCAAGACACTTACCTTTTTAAACTGATTTGGATAATTTACCACACAAATGTTACGCAGTTATTTCTTAGGAACGTTGTACAATAATGCCCTTAAATAGATTTAATTTTTATAATTAAAAACATTATTATTTTGGCCTATTTTACAGACGTCATTGACGGTTTCGATATTAAAGCACCACTGTTGTTACGTATGATGATGACGTCGAAACCGGTCGTTCCGTTCATCAAAACTCTACCCAATAAATATAGGTTTTAATTAATTGGCATGAAATTTCAGAAAACTGTGTCAGTATTAATAATATTATTTTATTATTATTTATTTTAGCAAAAATAATTATTTAATGCGAAGGTATCCAACTCTAACGAGAACATTCGGAGATCCATATCTACAAATCATATTTTAATGCTGTGAGATGCTTTGAGTATCTCTTTTGAGGAAACTTTTAAGATAATCTAAGGTAGTGCATACTCTCTGGCACTCACTTAATTTTTTCAAAGGAACTCTTCATAAATTCAGTTCCCTCTCTCATCACACAAGTGGAATACTACTACAAGAGTCACAAGTCGAATACTATTAAAATTGTTGAACACTTCTTTACGGAAGATAGTAATTATTGTTTTTCATGCACGGGAGGACGATTTCAATAATTTTGGGTCCATTCGACGCCGGTAGCAAGAAATCGAGGATCCAAATGCAAGTCAGTCGGGACTGACCGAGGGTAAACCGCGTGAGGGGCAGCAACCATGCCCGATATTAGCGCCCATCATACGCCGCGAAAATTTAACATGCAACAGAGCTAATCTTTATCTGCGACTAATGAACGTATTAAAGCAAGACAATATTTTTTCAGCGGGTCAGCCTGGGACAAAAGACTGTGATTTGGTAAAATCAGCTCGTCGTCGATCGAAGACAGATTTCTCTCTCTCCAGAATTCTTCATTCGCATATCTTGACTTCACGATGAATGATTGTATGCCGCTGCCTGCTGCTAGTCCACTAAATATAGTAATTCAAGACATTCAATAATTAAGGAAATAAGGCCGCATTGGACAAGCGACAGGCCTCCAAGATGCGTCACTTGACCAGAGTAGTAAGTAAAAATACATCATTTTATCTAACGTGGTATGGTGACTTACCCAAATCGGAGTAAATTAACTTTCTCAATAGGTGAAGTTGAATTGTCCATGATTGCCCCGGACGCATTCATTCGACGCTTCAACTTTCGACCAACTTTCGACACGTTCCCAAACCACAGGGGGGTGGCTGGCTTTAAAGGCCGTGAATGGGGGGAGGAGGGTGCGGCAAAAAGGACCATGCAGTGTGAGGGAGGAGAGGGTAGACGAAGGGGAAAGGCTCCCCTACATTTTCCAGCGCCTAATTCAATATCATTTAATGAAGTTTTTCATTGGAGATGTGGGAAATCTTGGCTCGGAGATTTGTGAAGCCTACGCTAGCATTATTACCAAAAAATATCGTCAAGGATCATCGGACTTATATTTCTGAAAATGTTTTTACGTAGATTTTTTAAAGAATTCTCACTGTTTTAAAAGGCAAGATTAAAACCCCATGGCCAGAAGTCGAACGCTCAATTGCTGATCATGTAACGCAAAAGTCATGGCAACTTTCACCTTCAGCAAAAGGTGATATGAAAATGTGGGCTCTTCGAAGGTCAGCCTCGGGGAGTCTGCGATCGGTGGCCACGTTTTCGTCGAAGTTTCAGGAGGGGGCTCACCGTTCTTTCAAACGAGGAGGAAGAGTCCAAGAGTTTCAGTCCTAGGGTTTAGAGAAGGGATGACAGGTCGAGATCCCCTCGGATGTCATAATTCCTTTTAGCGTCCCTGTTAGTCGCCGTGGGATGGTATACTATTTCCCAGCCCTTTTATCTAATCACCCGCTCCTCCGCTACCAATTCTCCGTTACCCGGAAACGTTTGATGCACGCGTATCACGACACACCAAACTGGTGCTTCACGCGAGCCGCGAATGAGAGTGAGGGGCGGGCGGGCGGGAAGGAGGGGGACACCGCGGGCTCGGGAATCCGCGAGGGCGATACAAGGCGTGGCGACGTCCACCCGAAGTGGACCCTGGACTGTTCATTGTGATCGAGCTGTCAAGTAGAAATATACAACGGGCAAAAAGAAATATCATCTCCCTCCGGTGTTATGGGTTCATCTTGGCTAATTTTTAATTTCAAATTCTTGAGGTGAAACACAAAAACTAAATAACAAAAGAAAGGAGTGTAAGATATAAGACCAGCATACATCTCAAAAAAATAATTGGGCAATCAAAAGATAGAACAAGTAGAGGAGTTTTGCCATTGTGTAGTAGGACGTGAACAGCAGCAAGAGTAGATGCAATGGGGGCGTACGCTTCCTTAGCCATGGATGTTTTACTGTCGCCTGATGGATTTCGTGAGTAGATCTTACCAATGCAAAACGACCCTAGGCATCCGAGTGTTCTTAAAGCTAGGTTATAAATACGTACATTGGAATTGGTACTACCTTCGCCAGGTAGATGAAATCATTAAATATTATATCCAAGTCGCACTGTATGATCGAATTGAATTCATGGAAATTTAATGAAACACTTATGACTTTTGACTTAATCCCAGCACAATTTTGGAAAATTGTTCCAAAAAGTCTAGCTTCCTATCGTGAACAATTCCCACGATGAAAAAAGAGCCCACAGGGTGGAACCAAGCAATCATGGAAAGAATGGGAACCACAGCTTCACGTGGAAGGGTACTAGGAAAGGGGTAAGGGGAGTACATGCATACACGTACATAAGCGTCGAGAGATGCACCGGAAATGACCTTTTGGCCTAGAAGTGGAGAATTACCGGACCCGGGGGGGGGGGGGTGAAAGAAGAAGGGAAGTCGAGGGAGAACTAACGAGAGACCCGCTCATCGAAAAAATGGTCTCCTCAGGAAACATTCGAGGGAAACTCGATTCGCTAGAAAGCGCCAGTTATTTAAAAAATATATAGGCACTCGTTTTCATAGATTTAAAATCAGCGCTGAAAAGTTTAATGAGCGTTAATTAATGTAAAACTGAATGTGATATTTCCATCAATTGAGCATCACAATTTTCTGACCACAGCTTGCCTATTGAATTCTCCGGAGTATGCCCCAAACAAATTTTTATCCTTATGTTTAAGTAAAAGAAAGGACATACACACTTCTTTTTTTCGTATCCCAAACCATACTGCAAGCCATTTTAAAGTTATTATTTAGTAAATTTCGCAGTTATTTGAATGACTCAAAGCTGCACGGTAAGGCGTGTACCCTATTCCTACTGGCGGACTCGCGATCACGACAGGGCAAGCTTTCAAGTGCAAAAGTTAATCTTCGATAACACAATCGTCAGATAAATAAATTCCATAAGAATAAAGAGCCATAAAACAATAATCCACCCTTCAATGCTGTTTCCCCAAATCATCATCATCATCGTCACAGGCTATCAATCCGGGGATTGATTTTTAGCAATCCTGCAGTTTACATCCTGCTTCATTCTGCCAATCTATTTATTCCTAACCATAGTTCATAGTGATGGCGTCTTCCACCACCTTGTTCTTAGTTCTTCCATCATCATATTAGTTCATCCTTTGGTCTACCTCCGTATAATTCTTCCCCACTTATAGTTACTTTCTAATATTCTCTTTCACCAGTTCTTTAGAGTACATATATCTTAATTTCCCTTCTTTAATTTCATCCTACGTTTCCTCCACCTCCAAAATTCTTTCTTCTGATACTTTAATCGCCCATAACACACAGTTGTGAGAAACTACCTCCGCACATACGATTTCATACATCTTCATGTCTCGGCTGATATTACTTGGCGTTTGTATTTAATTATTTCCTCTGAAAAAAGGGCCTCTTTGCCATCCATATTATATATACTACTTCATCCATCGCTAGTGATTACGCTGCCTCGAACTTTTGAGAATTTCACCTCCCGTACCAAAAGCGTTGTTCTCTAGTATTATGAGTTTCTTTGTATACCCCAGGGTTCATATAGATCGATTCAAATCGATTTCTTTGTCGAGCCCTGGGAGATCACCTCCAACATCTTTAACTTTTTTCCATGAGACCCACATTTCTTATAAAGAGTATGTCACTATTGTGTTTCTGGAAGCACCCATCCATAAAGGATTGATTTCCATTTGGAAAAAATATGGCCTCTTCAGAAGATGTTCTATTTTAGGTTTCAATGGAAAACATCCTCAAGGAGATTTCATTAAAAATTTATGAGCTTTCAATACAACTTATGATATATTCTGGCCAGCATTCACTATGCTTGTAGGTATTCCCATAAAGACTCAATTCCGGAATCTGTGTGTCAAACGGTGGTGATCTCTCGGAGAGGTACAGGTTCCCATGAGTAAGTGGGGTCTCCAAGAACGGAAGGTAAGGTGAAAATGAGGAGGAAAGGGTTTATGTACTACTGCGATTCTATTTCAATTATTTTTCCTTCTTGTACAATGCAAAGGAGAAAAAGGTAACGTCGGAACACCCATTTTCACTTGGTGGCTCATGGAAGGCACCCGGAGAAAATTTCGGAAGCGGTTCCAGCGCCTCGGATCCATATGCTAGGAAGGGGACACCCTGTTTTCCTGAAACTAAAATCCTGGGCAGTTATTCCTATCATTAATTACATATAAAGTGGATATATATGTATAAATATACACACATACGAGAAAAAACGAGGGGTATACATGTATACTGAGGGGTATACAAGGGAGAACTGCTCATTCTCTCCCTTGAGAAAGGTGGTAGAAACAGAGAAGGAACAGTTCTCCCTTGAGAAGGGTGGGAGTGCCACCGAATTCACATTACGTCTGAGTTTTCCCTTGTGTGTGTTTCCGTGTTTTGTATTCGCCAGTACTATCTTGATGCACATTATTATTCACCTCCGTGAGTCTTTCACACAAGTTATGTGTATGTACTAGTATAGTACATACACATAACATATAGTAGTATACTATATGTATATATATTTCACTTGGACAGCAACAAACAATATAAGAACACTCACACGCTATTTCTTAATAATTTCGACGGAATTTAGCTTCGTCTTCCTCAGAAGATACAGTAGTACTACTGTGGTACTAGACTAATAATAGAGTACTGCTGTATCTTCTGATGAAGACGGAGCTAAATTCCTTCGATATTATTAAGAAATAACGTGTGAGTGTTCTGTTTATGTGTTCTTATATTGTTTGTTGCTGTCCAAGTTTTTTATTCAACACTTCCGTGTTACTTCGACGAAATCATTTGTGTGTGTGTGTATGTATGTATATATATATATATATATATATATATATATATATAGCTTTATGTAGACATATACATATGTATTCTCTACGACATGAATCGCGACAGCAGCGAGTTGCAAATAAATAGAGTACGTAACAAGTTAGAACTTGCTCTCTAATTTTTTTCAGCAATCCATCTCTAAGAACAAACTACAAATAAAATAATATCAAAACCCTTAAGTGTTTACAAATTAAAATAATATCGCATTTGCACAATGCTCCTATTAACACTTGTTCTCACGCCCTTTAACTGCCAAAAACCTTACGCAGAGTGAAAAATGATTTTTGATTAATTGATGAGCTTTGCTCTTGTTCTTCCGTCCCTTAAATCAGTAGCCAAAAGTTTCATCAAAACTGGTATTTCCATAATGTTAATATTTAGATTAAAATCGGAATAATGAAGCTTATCCTCGAGAAATCTCGGCATTAATACTGATTTCCGTGTTAGTTGGCTTTCAATGGCCGCATGAATGCCAATTAAACGAGCTTTTTGTGTGTCGTCTGTCAACGATTTTCGGAAGCGAGCGAGGAACGCCGCCATAACAGCGACCTCGCACACAAAGGACGTCGTATCTCCCACCATTGTTCCCCTCCCCCTCGCCTCTATTTTGTTTGGCCACTTGTTTGTCTTCTTTCGGCCCGGAAGTAGCCGGAAACTGGCGCGAAGAGACTCAACGATGTAACCGACGCACACTCATTGCCTTTCGGAGGTCAGCCATGCAATTTCTCATGCGGCGACTTTTGTTTTATTTTGTTATTGCTGCGAGATACGGAGACTTCAACGGGCAAAGGCCAAGGCGAAACTAGTCGCACGGCAATGAATCCATTCCCTGTGTCCTTTTATAATTCCAATAAAATTAGAGAGATTAGATGTAGAACATTTAAGATGTCGCTGTTTTCCACGAACAATAAGGGATAAGAATAACATGGTCCGACCGCGGTAGAGGTAAAAATATTCGGGTCAATATCAGTCTGATGTGTATACAGTCACCCCCTGCCACACACCCTAACGGTGGCTTGAAGGGTAATAAAAATATTAATACAAAATACTTTTCGAATAAATTGGCGCGAGATTCACTCACTGTGTATGTACGAGCAAAATCATCGAACTTTTAACGTACGAATTAGGAAGGATTCAAAGAAAATTCTGCGCGAATTCAATTGAACTTCAAAATTATTACACGAGCACAGAAGAAAATTCCTGGAGATGTAAATCAAGATGCTTCATCTAGTAAAGAATACATTCATCCAGTGTATTTTTAGGAGCGGAAGTATGGAGACGTGTTCTAGTGCTATGTCAACGAGAGTTAAACAGCGTGCTGCTGTTGTCAAATTTTTAACTGGTGAAAAAGTGACTCCTACTGAGATTCATGGTCGTTTAAAGGCTTTTTATGGTGATTATGCTGTTGATATGTCTACTGTAAATCGATGAGTAGTAAAATTTCGTGGTTGCGAGCCTGGAAAAGCCATAAGTGTTGATGAAACACGCATCGGACGTCCGATCACTGCCACAGACGATGAGCATCTCAAACTCGTGGAAGATTTGATTCAAAATGACCGAAGCATCCCTCAAAAGCGTATCACTAACCATATTGGTCGATTTTGTCTTGTTAAAGGCAGCCTGGCGCCAATAGTCTTGCAACATAACAACGCTCGTCCACACACCTCACGCGCTACTGGAGAGGCTCTGCGAAACCTGAAATTTGAACCGATTCCACACCCTCATTATTCCCCCCATCTTGCACCTTGCGATTTTTATTTTTTCCTCAAGTAAAGAGACACCTCTAGGATAATCATGACACCTCGGACGATGAGGTGAAGGCAGCTGTCACAAGTCCTGGATTCGAGAAAATTCGGAAGAAGTTTTTCAGTGACGGAATGAAAATACATGTTACACGTTGGGAGAAATGTGTTAGTCTTAACGTTGACTATGTTGAAATATAAATATATGTTTTTGAAACTTAATAATTGCACCTAAATGTACTTTTTTCCCGATCTTGCTATTTGTTTTTGTTCGAGCTCTATAAGCATATGTGTATTACTTTTCATCCTACCCTCGTTTATAACAATATGAACAATTACAAACACTTAAGATGGAGAAAAACCTACCTATGCGGGATTCGTACCCATGGCCTCTGGGTTGGCAGGCGAGGAAGTTACCCCGTCGCCACCGAGGCTCGCGAATGCATTTGCGAATGATTTACACGCATCAGTAGGATAAATACGCGTGGGACGGAGGAGAGGGGGAGTGGCCACGGCTATGGTTTGGGGTGAGGATGTGTGGGATGTTGAAGGTGGGGGAATGTTATTCGGATGAGGGAAGGGAAAGAGGCAGTGGTGCCGCTGCTATGGCGTGGGATATTCACCGCAATAAATCCGCAAATTAAATAAGAGCATGCGTGGGAGGATGGGTGGCATTAGGGGGTGGTTAGGGACAAAAGAATGAATTTCCGATTCGAGTGCATTTTGGGGTTGTCGGCCGAGTGACCTCCGTTGGACATCGCGCTTATCAAGGAAATATATATCGGGTGCACAGATAACCTTTTAGAATTGAGAAATCGTGTCTCGGGGAGGATATTAATCCGACAGAGCTAATGAAACGTTCTGTGGCGACAGTAGGACTTCAGAAAGATATCCCAGGGACCGAAAAAGTCTACGTCATTCATCCAATGCGCCCACTTCCATGCTCATCGATTTCTACCGAGCCTAAGATGAATCAGCTCTATCAAATCCATCCAAGATAAATCAGATGTTATCCCCTTTTTGAAATAAAAAGAGGATAACAACTGGTTTTAACTGATAAGACCCCATGCTATTCCAGTTAAAAAAAAGAGGGTAATATGAGTTATTCGATGACATTTCAATTAGATGTATTTAATATCATGTGGTATTGAATTTTAATTCTCTGGTAAGAATTGATTGAAATATTTTTACGTTATCACAACGCTGTGATCTTTGCGCACCTGGATCCGATTAAGCACCATTGAAACTCGAAGTGAAACCATATGCTTAAAAATCACGTAATTACTTAGGAGACAATGTAAAGATAATTTGACATCCTTACATTCAGACGTGGGAATACAGTGAGTATTCTGCCATATTGTTTTAGTTTGTTCAATTTCTTATGAAAGATACAAATAAAAGAAGACTATGAGTCGTCTCCAATGCATTTGTTGGAGGCGAGTGGAGAATGATAGAAATAAAATGAGAGACGAGGTATTATAAAGAATAGAGAAGGCCATTGACTGCAACTGGCAGTGGACAAGAACAATACGACTTGAACAATCCTCGAAAAACAATGGATTCAGGAGGAGTATGGAGGTGGATGAGGAGAAGGCCAGAAGATCAACAGCCGGTCAAAGAGGACACTACAACAAATGCACATGGGCTAAGGGAAGGCTTTAGGGGTCTCAAGAAGATTAGAACGGGATATTGGTAAGAATGGAGAACTGCAGTATCTTCAGATTGTATATGAGCCTCAAATTTCAAAATGAATTATGCAGGCTAGATATGAGAAATTGTCTTTAGATGAATATAAAGTGCATTTAGATATTGCAACAGTTTCAGAGTGTAAAAATCATTCGCCTTGACCGGGATACAAACCCGGATCCCTCGATACTCGGCCGAGTGCTCTAGCCAGTTAAGCTATGATTCAATTAATTTTTATTCGGTCCAGTTCATACGTTACACAGCAAGTGTTTACGTTGTACATAATATCAGCTTATAGATTTTGGTTACAGAATATTTTTTCCCATATAAATATATGTATAAATATATTCATACACATATATACACATAAACATAGCCATAGCCTCGGGAAGGCAATCTGGTTGAGGAGGCGGACGCGGGTCACAATCGGGAGGGAAGGGAGTGAAATTTTCCCAATACTCCATTTTATGTGGTGGTCTATTATTCCCCAGTTCCGCTCAATTGTGGGAGCCAACTCTTTCTCCCACCAGAACCCTAAGATTTTGAGGGAGGGCACCTCTGACCAACCGATGGAGGTCGGGGGCGGGCTTCCCTTCAGCAGGAGAAACCTGGATTTCCGATTGTTGAGGAAGAGACCACCCTGCTCGTATGACTTAAAAATGCCGAGAGCGAGAGCCATGTGGGACGGGTCGTCTATAAAAAGGTTTATGTCGTCAGCGTATGCGACACCCAGGCAGACGGCGCTGTGACGGCGCATCCCGATTCCACTGCTCTGAAGTCGTCTTAGTAGTGGGTCTATGGCAAAAGCAAACAGCAGCATTGACAGCGGGAAGCCCTGCCGGACGGAGTTACAGACGGGAATGGGCGGTGAGGTGGCATTCTTTATCCTAATTCTAGAAGATGTACCGGTGTACATCGTTGAGACGGCACGTATGAAGTGCTCGGGGAAGGCCATTGTCTTGAGCGCGGTTAGGATCCATTCGATCCGGACCAGATCAAATTCTTTCGTCAAACGAGGGTGAGGAAAAAATGACGTCGCGAATTCGAAGTGCGGCATCGAAAATGTTTCACGTTTTCGACACGGCGTACTGGGATGGAGAGAGGACGATGTCGGCAATAGCCGTCATTCTATAGCGCAACACGTGCGCCAATATTTTATAGTCGGCATTTAAAAGGGCGATTGGACGGAAGTCGTCGAACGACTTGGGCCGCGTAATCTTTGGTATAAGGGTTATCACGGCGGTTCGCTGACTTGCAGTCAGAGAGACGCTAATTAAAATGCAATTAAAGAGGTTGGTTAAAATAGGTTTAAGAACATCCCAGTACGCGAAATAAAATTCAAAGGGTAGGCCGTCCAAGCCGGGTGCTTTGCCCTTTGGGAACATGGAGGAGACGCAGTCGAATTCGTTTGAACTTATGTCTCGACTTAAATCGTCTTGTTGGGTTGAGGACAGCATAGGGAGAGGTCGAAGAGAGGGTGTGTCTCCCTCCTTCTACGGAGGATACCTGTTCAAAATGTTTTGAAAGTCCCGGGCGCTTCCCTAAGGAGGTCGGTGTCGCCGGTGGCATATTCTCTGACAGGGATTGTCTGTGAAGGAGCCGGAGTTGGATTTCATCGAGCGCCGAAGTTCGGGTAGCGTAAGGGGCCCCCCTATATCTGAGTCTAATTCTTTTTGCCATTTTTGGGGAGCGTATTTTTGAAGTCCGTGGCCGAGTATAATTTTTTGAAGAGACGACACTTGGGCGTGGAAATCCTCCGGCACAAAATTCTTACGCAGGAGCTCCTCCAGCGCCCGGCGGTAGGAGATGGTGTAATTTTTTTCTCCACGCCACTCAAAAGTTTGCCTTTTGATGTGTGTGGCAATTCGGGGTTTGAAAACTTCGTTCCACCATACCGCGAGGTCTGCACCGGGACGGAATGCCGCGATCAGTTCACACACCCGGCTGCGGATGGAGTCGCGGCGAGTGGCGTCCTCCAGCACGCGGAGGTCCATGCGCCACTCGGTGCCGCAGCGGTGGGCGCGCGCGGCAGGGGTTGTATCCGGGCACGTAACACTCATGATCAGCGCGCAGTGATTAGAGAAGGACACTGGGAGGGTGTCAACTCTCTGGACATCATTCTTAAGTGATGCCGAGAGGAAGAGGTAGTCGATCCGCGTCCGAGAGTTATGCCCTGGTCGCGTGAAGGGGGCGGGACCGGCGCAGAAAGAACGCACCGCGTCAATCGCTCAAATGGAGTCGAGCATCAGTGAGAGTGCTCGGCTTGGATAATATGTCATTCTACCCCTGTTCGAGGCACTATCCTCTCGGCGGTAAATGGAGTTGAAATTCCCACCCAAGATGGCCTTCCCCAAGATGGAATAAAGGTAGGGGAGGAGAAGTTCATTAAAATAAGTTCCGCACTCTGCCCTCGCACGCTAACCGGAGGGAGCGCAAAAATTGGTGATGTGGATGCCATTCACGATAACAGACGTTATTCGACCCGAGGCGTGGCGGCGAACATCAGAGAATGGAATGCCATTTCGGACTAGGGTGGTGGTGCCATAATGACAATCGGCGAAATTGCCGATAGCCTGAAAGGTGTTTGCATCCCAAACTATGTCCTCCTTTACCTCTTGAAGGAGGATTACATCAGCCCTGAGATCGCGGAGAAAACTTTGGAGGACTGCAATTCTTAAGGGACTGTAAACGCCGGCAATATTCAGCGAAATGATACTCATTGGTGAAACGATAGGGCATCTATGGGCACCGGACATCACTTACCAGAGTTTTAGTCGTGGCTTACGTCCCTCCGGTCTCGGCTTGAACCCGGGCGACGACTACTTCGCCATTTCCCGGGACGCTTCGTCCGACGGGTCGACGATCGAGGTCGCGAGTTGTCGCCGTCTTCCGACCTCGTCCGAAGAGGAAGAGCCAGCCGTGGTATCCACGAAGAGCGGGTTGCTCGGCAGCGTTCCACGGGGAGCCCTCTTCGAGCGAGCACAGCTGGGGCCCGTCCCGGGCCGGGAGGTGCCCTCAGGAGGGGCCGGGGTGGTGGACTGGGGGTGATCTGCCGAAGGGACCCCGTCGGCAGTAATCAAGGAAGATAGTTCGATTCGGTCCGCCTCTAGAGGTTCCCTGGGAAGACCGATGACATCTTGATTGAGGGTCCATGATAACGGGATCGGGCGGCCAGCCGTTGGGGATACGGGGCATTCACAATCCGATGAATCCTCCACCGCTGTCACCAGTGGTTCTCGGAGGGCTGGAAGCCTGTGATGCAAGGATTGCAAGTGGAGGGTATCGGTGGCGTGGCCGCAGAAAAGAGGGACGAAGGATGATCCGTCCTCCCTTGACAGGGTCACAAGGACAGGGGCCGGCGGTTGTTGGGGAGTGGGTGAGCAGGTAGGGACTGCAGCTAGATCAAAGTTCGAACTCAGGAGTTCAGTGTCGTCTGTCCTCTTCTTTTTTGCATTACTTTCTTCCTTCGACGACTTCCGCTCCCTCTAAAATTTTCCCATAAGTGAAGGGGGATGTTGGGAGTCGGCGGGATCAGCGGGGGTCGCAACCTCGATAAGAAGCAGCGACCGCGCCCTCTCCTCCACAGCCACCTCGGGCTCGTCCATCTCCTCGGTGGTGTTCGGGTTGGAGGCCATGGCTCCGCATAGCTCTTCCCTCCCTGGTTCCGAGGCCAAGTCTTGCGCTCGTGGCCTTCTTGGTTGCAGCGGGCGCAAGTGCGACGCTGACCCTCATAGATGATGATGGCTCGGTTGCCGCCGATGTGGAGGTACTAGGGGATATTTCTCTCGACCGTCATCCGCACAGCCCTGGTGCCAATAAGCACCCGCGCCATCCTTTCTCCCTCCCACCTGTTCTCCCACGAGCGATGGATTTTATCAAAACGTTGGAGCTCGCTTGTTATATCTTCCAATGGGGTCTCCACGGGGAGACAAAGAATCCTGACATTACTCGGGCTGCCGGAGGTTTCGTCAATAGTTACCGTCGTCCTCTGATCCCTTAAAGACGGAAACAGTAGTTTCCGCGAAGTATACTCTAAAATCTTAGTCATTGCAGCTTCGTTTGCCAACTTCAGGAATATCAAATGACGATTGTATCCTAATTGAATCGCCACTATCTCTTCGGGTGTGAGGCCCAGCGACTCTAGTGTGAAGAGGTGGACCTCCAACGGCGTAGGGGGTTTCCCCTTCTCATCAACTTTCAAGGCGAGCGTGTTTAAGCGATGTATGACCATTTTGAAAAATGATCAAATTGAGCACGCCTGCGCGAAAGAAAGGAGAGCGGGCCAAAAGGACAACCACTCCAAGGAGAGAAAAAAACAATCACTCGTGTACACTCCCTCCCCGCTACTCGCACCCGGCGGTAATAAAACAAAAAGGAGCCTAAGCAAGCAGTCAAGGTCAGTCATGAACCAGTAAATAAAACGAAGGCACGGTCTTCCCGGCGGAAGAAAGTCGAGAATCAAACGTAACACTTCTGGAAAAACTAGGCGGTCAACCGCCGCTCGAAACAAAATACGATCGGAACCTCGATTTCCGAGAGAGTCCGGCAGTGCCGCTCTCCAAATCCCCACGCCCGATGCGCCGGTCACCGGCGAAATCAGACACTCGGTAAACAGAGGCACTTCCAGCTATCGAGACGTCCCTCTTACACTCTGAAAATTTTTGGGCTTTTTAAAGGAACAAGATGTTTTTTACACACTGAAAATGAATGATTTTTACACTCTGAAATCGTTGCAATGAAATGCATGTTAGCATGTTTCTTGAAATTTGTATTTAGATATTTTAGTACCCTCCCAGCCACCGCTAGGGTGTGTGGTAGGGGGTGAATACACACGAAACTAATTTTGACCCGAATATTTGCACCCCGACGGCAGTGGCAGTCGAACAATATTATTCTGATCCCTTATCGTTCGTGGAAAATATGACATATTAATTATATCTGTTCTGCACTTAATCTCTCTAATTTTATTGGAATGATAGTGATCATGACTTTGCCGTAGTACGATGGGAGTAATAACACATTTTCCGCATTATTGCTGAAGAGACGTTCCTCCAATATTTGCAATTAATTTGACCTTCACTCCGTAAGTAATTCCCAGCATAGCTGCTCTAATATTTTGAATACATACGCTACTAAGTTCATCATAACAACCTTTTACAAGTCTACCTCCTCTGCGCTGCACGCGATCCAATTCGTCAATCAATCCAAATTCATGAGGATTATTTTTATTATTATTCACTAAGTATCCTGCAAGCTACCTCTAGGGAGAGTGGCAGGGGGTGATTGAACAACATAATAGCGTAGACCCAAAACACCTTCCCTCCTAGCGCGGTCGGACAACGTTATTTTGATCCCTTATCATTCGTGATAGAAATGATATCTTAAATCTATCTATTCTACACGTAATCTCTCTAATTTGATTAACATGAACTCTTCTGCCGTAGCCCGACTGTTAATAATACATTTTTCTAAGTAGTCATTATATTTATAATAAATTTTAACATATCTAAGACGGCCAGCGAATTTGGGATTAGTCCAACTAAAAATAAGTTTAAGCCGCACCTGCGTTGTAAGCATTTATCATTAAAAATGTGTGCATACTTAATTTGAAATATTATTTAAGTCTTAATTAATTACCGCAATTCTATATTGGGCTTTTCACCAACCTTCAATAAATGAAATCCAAAGTTCATCCATCTATTCGCTCAATGAACATATCCAAAGTTATATACAGAAAAAAATTGATCAAATAACAATAAATCGATCGATAAATCCAATTGATCGGGGCTTGCTCCAGGTCTCCTATGTGTTTCAGATAATAAACGAGCATTGTATACTGCTTTCTGCGGAGATTATGCATGATTAAAATATTTATATCCGAAAAATGAGTTAAAATATCGCATCGCGTGTTCTCGGAAACTCATGTACCACGTAGCATATTCTAATAGTAATATAAGGCCTAGCCAGGAAAAGATAACATATCTCCTTGACCTTTTCATCACACTTTATTCAACATCCTTCTAATAAATCCTAAGTTTTGGTTAGCTTGTCTACATACTCCCAGTATATGTTTCATCCAGGAGAGGTCGTGAGTGAGGGTAACGTCAAAGGATTTATTAGACTCTACACTTTATATTTCGGTGTACCCGATGCATTAGGTGTTCGGAAGGGAATCACTCTTTTTCCAAAAAATCATCACTTCGCAATTTTTTATGTTTGATTCTAATATCCAAGTGTCGTACCAGCGTTGCACCACCATTAGGTCATCTGCCAAAGCTTCTTTGTCCTCAGGATTACGGATATCTCTGTACACCACTGCATCTTCGGCAAATAAAGGTATCTTACTATAGACTAAGGAGTCAATATTGTTAACGTAAAGAAGCAATTAAACTACCTTTCGTACGCCATATTTATACCATATTTTTCTAGCTTTGAGATTAGTTTACTTTTAGGTAATTTGTCGAAGGCTTTCTTAAAATCTAGACCAATCGCGTCCACTGGAACATTATCTTCTCTCGAACTAAGGATATCATGAACAAAGATCCCTAACAAAACCTGATGGTATTCTTTACACTTTTAGATTTCACTTCGTGGAATTGTTTGATGTCCATATTAAATGAATTTGTAATTTTCCACACAATTTGATTAAAATTGCCCCTTTGTACCATTAATTACTTTAATTAATGGTACAACGCGTTTCACCGGCTTGCGGCACCATCAGGTACAAGTCTGTGAAAATTGCAAACTCATTTAACATGAACATCAAACCTGATAGGTTTGCAAGGTTTAAACATTCCAAAATAATAGTCGCAACAAGATTTAACCATTCGTACGAAATGCATTCAGCCTCCCGTTCTTCAGTACCCTCAAACTAGAGGCACGTAGACAAGTAGTCAAGTCAGTCGGACGAGTCGAAATCACTTAAGACATTCCGGTGTGGCGTCCGTCGATGGCTGCGAAGTGCAGGACGACCACGGGAGGCGTGCGGCGGCGGCGGTCGTGGGCACCGCGACGCCCGAGGGAGTAAAGGCCACGGGCGGCTGATTGCTGTGCATAAGCAGGAGTCAGCAGGGGGGGAGAGGGGAGGAGGTCCACTTCCGGCTACCGCCGCCGCTCGTGTGCATCGAATCGAAACGCGAGTGTCGCTGCGTTTGGGTACGAAAGCAAGCACGTGTTGTTTACGATGTCACGCGATTCACAATGTGTGGTCATTTGTATCATCGCCTTGACTCGACAGGACTATAAATCCGATGGGCCTGACACATGGATCTAAATCTATGTATTCGAGTCGAACTATCGGGTTTACACTGAAATCAATTGCTTGGCAAAGTCGAGATACAGGAAATTCCCCGACAATTGTAGAAAAATCGATGATTTTTCTGTCTTAACAATTCAGATAGAAAAAATGACTTTATGTTCGAATATCTCACCTTATAAAAGAGAAATGTCATTGAATTAATTGGAAGCTGGAAGAGAATTAAAGGGAAAATGTAGATTTAAAGATCGAAATGGAATAGTAATTTACCATTTTAAAAAATTAGGAATCCTACGAAAGGAATCGTTTTCCTCACGCCGAGCTTCAATAATTATTTCCTCTCCGTGTTTCCGTGAATCATATGGTGTTTCGGAAAAACATAGTCGATATCTCAAATCAGTCCCAAATTTGTGGTATTTTGTCGTCACTTCCACTATAATTATCGATGGGATTAGTTCCGGAGGATATACTCTCCCCGACTCTTCCCCTCTTGATCTCAGACCCCCTCTGCGGTGATTGCGGTCAGCATTCCCAGTTGTTAATCGAAGAGAGAGCCGGTTCGATTCCCGTCTGATGATTTTCATAACTCTCGCGTGCCATTCGGCGATGGTGCCCCCAGAGATTGACCGCCTTGCAATGTGGAGCACGCAGGGCTAAGAATGGAGGCCACGTAGGGCACCGCTGAACTTCACCGACAAACCTCAACCGATTCCTCCCGCTCTGAGGTCGGTTTCATGGGTTTGGCAGAAAGAAGACGATTTTATTTTCATGCGAATCACATGGACCATAATTTCTTACCATTAAAACTTATTTTGTATTCAGAAAGATATTGAGACTATGATAGAATGTCCAAACAAAAAATATAATAAAACAAATTTTAAAAATTCTAGAACACATTTTTTCCTGATATACCGTACGTGATTTATTCATTCCAAAACTTTCACTTGTGCATGCCAGCAGGAATTTGAAAAATACTTCGTGTAAGGAAAGGAAAAAACTGAAGCATAAAATTCATAATTAGCAATTTGCTATGAAATACAATGTAACAGAGAAAATATATTATAATATTTTTTAAATATGCTATCTATACGTACGCAAGACACCAATGAATCATCATTTGAGGAGTTCATAGACTTTATACTTAAATGCTTCCAATAATACTGTTGCCCTTCATTTAATGACAGTGAGTCCTGTATGCGTAAAGCTGCTAACCATAATCACTTGTTCATACTGATTGCTTAGGGTGGATCTCATCTCATTACTTAAGTCCAATTAGATGGGAGTACACGCCCACAGAACATTCAACGGTGGTTGCTCAGGTGCTTGAGGGTAAGCCCTGAATCGCATTCCCATTAAACACTATTACTCGAAATAACTCACGCAGAACTTTTGTTCCTTTGTTTAAATTGCAATTGCAACCAATATGTTTAATTGTATCCGGCATAATTCACATAATAACACCTAGAATCCTCGTCGAAGTGAACCTTTTGTTCAATGCATTATTCACTGTGGCTAACTTTTCAGCCCGAAACTTTGTGGAACTCTTTACTAATGGAAAGCTTAAAAATTATAAAAACATAGCACACCACGGATATCAATTCATTCCCTTCAGTAATTCCAACATTCCCTGGGGAAGGCTGAACTAATAATTCTTATAATTTATGAAATTTCCACTGTTTTTTTTCTTTTTAAATAATTGACCATATTTGCTAGTTGTCATGAAAATTCTCTGTGCAAACGAAGATCTCCCTCCATTCAGTGCCCTAGAAGACCGGGGATTCGCCCCGCTATTTATCGTGTAAGTCAGATTCCTCTTTGATCCCTTGGCGTGCACAATTCCTCTTTCGGCACATGTCTCGAAACATCGCGTTGATCGCCAAACGTCTGCTTCTACCAACCACCTTGTCTGACATGTTAGGAAAACATAATTAAAAAATGGACTCCAGGCTTTGGATGCTCCAGAATTGTTCCGTAGAGAGAACAAGCATGAAAAAAGCCGTAAAACCTTTGTTTAAGTCATCAGTTCGGGAACTAATTTATTTCTTGGACTTAGACCGCTTGGTAGACGGAGGAAATAATGGCTAATAATCTTACATATTCCTCTTCCATACCAATTCACATCATTCACAAGATCTTTTTTATTAAAGGGACCTTTCATCTGAATAGGACTCTTCATGAAAAATCGTGTGCTAGATATTTCATCACGCTCTCTTTCGCACTGGAATTACGCTTCTCTGACAATCTATAACTGGGGATATCGCGTGTGGCAATTCCCATTCGTTTGTTTGTCTTTCGTCACGATTCCGAGTCTTTAGAACTTTACCCCTTTTGCTTTCTCGTTTCCTCTACGTCTCGATTGCCGCCGGCGGCAAAGCACTTCGACCAAAGTTCCCATCGCCATTTCTGTGCAGCGGCGATCGTCTAGGAAGCTAGGAACATGACAAAGAGGGAAATGGAATCTGCTTCTAAATGAGCGTGTAAAAAATTCATTCATTGGCGACAGGTCATGTACAGATCCCGATACTGGGATCTCGGATTATGACGTAATAAGCCATAGATTTTCTAGTGTGCCAACTCGATTTTGATGGTAACAATTCGATAGTTTTAGAAACTGTATACAGCTGAGGGTATTTTGAAGAAATAATTGAAGAAAAAGCGTAGTTCCAGGTGTGACTACGTGGAATTCTCTGGCACAAAAAGAATTTCAGTACTGCAAATTCCACATTGCATTAAAGGTACCGCATCGTCTTTTTTTAATTTTTTGAATACCCTCCAAGCCACCGCTAGGGTGTGTGGCAGGGGGTGAACACACACCAAACTAATTTTGACCCGTACATTTTTACCCCTACTGCCATCAGACAATGCTATTATTATCCTTTATCGTAGGTGGAAAAAATGACAACTTTAATCTATCTGTTCTACGCTTAATCTCTCTAATTTTATTGACATGATCACACCTAGCGAAATAAAACGGGAGTAATAATACATTTTCAATATCACTGCTAAAGATGCCTCCTTCCAATGCATGCAAGAGATTTAATCTGTAATTTAACCTTCGCTCTGTGAGTGAGTCCCAGTCTAGCTGCTCTGATATTTTGCATATGCTCGTTAGGTGAACACGCGACCCTTTGCGCTCCCTACAAAACCCTCCCTCATCCTCCACGCGCATGCGCAAGTACGCATGCATACGTGGTGCTGACGCAACATACGTGCTCACCATAGTGTATCGAAACTCCTGTTTAATGAAAAGTAACGTGGAACTTGCTGTTGTTCCTGATTCTTTCACTTGACTTCTTGGCTCAAGGCTGGGAAAACTGACAAGACTATCCGTTGGCACCATATTGTTTTTCTTATTTAACTATGAAATAATAGAGTTATTACCATGGGACATGAACAACTGTACGAATATGTATTTTTGTATAGCAGTTCCATAAAATAGTAAATATTCTTATTCTGTTTGCCATTATACATTATACACTGGGAAAAAAGTTATGAAATATCATCCATGTGGGGATAGTTAGTGCTCTTTGTCCCTTACGCATGTGGTCCCATGGGAAGTCCATTGTCTGCACGAGCTCATTCTCAATTAGCTGAATTCCGAATGGCATTCCATCCTTGGAGTGAAGGCATTTCTAAAATCTATGTATGCATATGCTACAGGAAATGATTTCGAGACTATTTACCTAGCTGAGGGATAAAAATAACTTTCAATGGACATAAGAAACTCAATATGTTGTTGTCAATCAGCAATACTTCTTATTTATTAATCTAGAAAGGAAAGTCTCATCAAATGCTGGCCACATCCAATATTTCTTTAATCGCTTACTTAAGCTATGCGGGCGAAATCAACATCCGCCTTCAATTCTCTGCGGGCAGGTCCAACCGCGGGCGTTCGCCGAACCCTATCGTCCCCAGTCCGTATCGGTACCCCGATCCCAACCCTCCCCGACTACCCGAGTCTGCACTGCACCGCAACGGCTGGCTGCTGGCCGGTCACCCCCACCGTGCGTGACGCCAAGGCAGAAGGGGGCGGGACACAGGTGGGGCTAGCGGAAGAACAGGAATTGAATATTTCACGTACGCGCTGTGGGTCGCCGACCCCTGGGGGAGGGGAGGGCCCACACGCATGCCTCCTGACGAAAACCACCGCCCCACCAGGGTCGCCATTCTGGACGACGATGCCCAAGTGCATGTCGCAATTGAACTTGACATTCGGGGATCGGAGAAAAGGAGGCTGATCACTCAGTGTCGTTTCGGACGTGAACCCATTACTGTCGGCTCGCACGACACAATAAGCAAATTTTTTAGGTAATCTACCGGTTAAGGTAGGTTTTTGGATGGACACAACTATCAAATAAACATTTTGTGACTCCCCACCTAGCAAACTAATCTATATCAGGTCCCTCTTCATCTCGGTGTACTTCTTTCCTCCCCTCATCCCGTCCAACATCCCTATCCTGTTCCTACCCTTACCTCGCTTGCCCAATATTCTCCCCTCTATTACCCTCTTCAACATTCCACTACCACTCAATACGCCTTTCATCCATTTTTCCTGCCTCCATAGGATTTCTCTCAACAAACCCCTCTCCTCCCCCACCATTTCTAGTACTTCCTCATTTGTTTTCCTTTCGGTCCATTTCACCTTCTCCATTCTTCTCCACACCCACATTTCAAAAGCCTCCAATCTACGTCTATCCTCCTGCTTCAGCGACCACGTTTCCGCGCCGTACATAGCTACGCTCCATATCAGAGTTTTTACGAGTCTTGTCTTAACATCCCTACTCAACGTCCCCGTCATCAACTCTCTCCTCCTTGAGAAAGCCTCCTTGCCTAGCGCAATTCTTCTCCTTACGTCCCTACCACTTTGACCGTATTGGTCCAAAACACTTCCGAGATATGTAAACTGTTCTACCTGCTCTATCTTTTCCCCGCCTATTTTAATATATAGCTTAGCCTTTTTCTTTCTGGAAAATCGCATAACCTTTGTTTTATTAATATTGATTCTCATCCCATATTTATCGCACTGAACCTCCAATTCACTCAACAATGCTTGCAACCCCTTGGCTGACAGAGCAACTAATGCTTGGTCATCAGCAAACCTAACCGATTTTACGAATTCCCTCCGACTTTCATTCCTACCTCCAGTTCTTCCCATGCCTCTTTAATCATTTCCTCTACATATACGTTGAACAGTACCGGTGACAATGGGCAACCCGTAATATTATATTATTAAGAATATAATAAGCAAATGCAAGCATTCAAATGATGAGTGAGAGTTTTATTTGTCCAACTCCTTTGATGAACCCGTTCTGCTTTGGAATTGAAGTGGAATGAACTCGCGTGGAATGCGGGAGCGCGAGTCTAATTGGCCGCCACACTGAGTCCCCCAACAGTGGCAGTGAAAGGGTTCCAGAAGATATTGACAGAGCGCTTTTGAATCACCCATTGCGCAGAAAAGGGAACCCAGTCTCACCCATTCATCGGTTCTCCCTGCTTCACCGCTCGTTTTCCACAGTGAACCCTCGCGCACACAGCTGAACTCAATTACCGTGCCCCAATTACAAATGTGATGTAACATTCGAATGCTTATGGCTCAAAAGTTATATCACAATGTTTTCCTCATGGACATGTGGGTGCTCTTGTTTTATTTTTAGACGCTTACTGAATATTTTATCAGGACAAAAATAAGTCCGCATACTCTACCAGCGGATTCATTACAAAATATTCCCAAAATATCATTTAAGAATATGATTAACTGTGTTACCGTGTGGCAACCTCATAATTAGCCCACCTTGAATGGAATCAAATAAGTGTGCTTCAAATTAGTTGGAGAATCGAAATCCTATACTTTTTAGAAGTTATTGTTGGTATTAAATTCTCTGCAGAAATACCCAATTGTCTTCCGGGAACCTGAACTTGAAAAGACATGAACAGAAGCAGAAACAAGGCAGAATATGACGAAGTTTGCATGCATTAGCGGAAATAAAATGGGTCCATGCAAACCCCTCGAACCAGAAATATTTCCGTTTCGGTCTCATGAAATATATTGAGTGAAATAAAAGAAGTACCTTACTTTCCATATACTTGGAAAACTTAATGGATATTGACTCAGACTATGAGAGCAAGGGAGATCCCCGTTCCTTGTTGTCCAGTTTGCTCTCTGAACATAAATGTAACGGCAGACAATTGGACAGATCGCCAGAAAGAAATGGTGACAGAGAGGACAGAGAGAAAATAGACGAAGAAGCATGAAAGAGACCAAAGTAATAGCACGAGGTTTTGGTCATATAAGGCGTATACTACTTATGAAAGCGCTGATCGAAACCTTTCATTCTTTTCAGAAAAATTATAAATATAGATCATGAACTATAAGAAGACATTGAAAACTCATCTCGTTATTTTCACAATCACTCTCAATTATTATCATATCATAATCAATGTCAAAATCACAATCATAATCTTTGTTATTTTTACTATTTATTTATAATTTACCGGTTAAGGTAGATTTGGATGGTGAGTCATACAACGGTGCATTTACTCACCTCTCCTAACGACACATAACGTGACATCCGACACTACAAAAAGACTCTCTTCAATTTCGAATACTTCCTCCCTTCATTCTGTCCAACATTATTATCCTCGGTCCTCATTAACAGTATGCAGAGTGCCAAACACCAGGAGAAATAATGTTTACTTAATACCTCGACACAACACGGTAACTTACAGCAAATCTTTTCACGTAACAGCTTGTGAACTCTGGAACACTTTATCAAAGCACATTAAAAATTGCCAGTAAATCACAAGAACAGAGACACTAAAATGATTCTACACGGCGAAAACACTTCTCCATAAATCTACGCCTATGCATCATCTCAATTCTTCTTTATCTGCACCATTTCTGGCCATTGAACTTCACCTTGTTAAACAAAAACGTATACTATTTCACTTTACTTTATTACGTATGCCTGTATATTCATGTGTATTTATTGTACTCTAGTCCATTGCATATAGCTTTGCATATATATTACCATATTGTTTTGTGCTACACCTCACACTGTTATATACTTATTTATTGTACTTTATTTAAATTTTTTACTATCCTGAAGGGTTTTCACAGGTTTTTCCCACCTCCCTTCTGTATGGGTGTTTTTCTGCGTGGGTGTTTACTAGGGCCTTCATGTCTCAACTCTCTAAGTTTTTCTCACGAAAGTATATCTTTTGCAAATTTCTTTCATTATAAATACAACTTTACTATTATTTTCTTATATCGCTTTGTATTTCCTCTTATTGTCATGTACTTGACGAAGGGTTAAATGGAAGAAGGAACCATATGGTCTCAATTTCGCCCGAATAAAGACGTTTATCTATATATCTACCCTTGTCCCTTGCAGGGAGGTCACTGGAGGACGGTGGGGTACAGCAGGTGGTGGTCTTCCCGCATCTGAGCTGGCGAGTCGGGGGTGCGGCGTCGCTGGAGGTGAAGGCCTTCGGGAGGAAGTTCCGCCTGCGGCTGAGGCGCGTACCGGTCGACGCGGGGGGCGATGATGGGGGCGGGGCCCTGTACAGGGGCACGGGCAGGGGCTCCATGGCCTCCCTCGAGATCTGCGGGCACGCTCTGGTGAGTGACTACACGGCGCGAGTGCTCTCTCGGCTTACACGGTACGAACTGTGTCCTTTCGTGGACGACCGCACTAACGCAAATAAATTGGTCGCAATGTTTCGTCAAATTCAAAGAAACGGTGGAAAATGCCGTTGCCGCTGGCTGCAACGAGAATTTCCCTGTACGATATAAATCATTGACCTTTACCGGAATTCGAATCCAAGTCTCCGACCATGCATAATGTGTTTAAAAATCGACTGCAATCTGGTCAACTGTGGTGCTATGCGCACGTTTGAGATTATTCCGCAAGAACCATTGCATTTAAGTACGGGAACTCGTCGAGATGTCTTGCTACTTCAAGGCCTTCAACATTCGTAGTTTAATCTTTCGAGTCCGACGAATCGTTTTGTTTTTGTGATGAGATTAGGTGGACGGGGGGGGGAATGACACCGGAGTGAGGAGTGGTGTAGGGAAGGGGGGGAAACACGATGAAGGGTAAAGTAGCGCGGGTCCGTCCCCTCCACCACAGGGTGGGGGGGGGGTGCGGCAGCTACTAGGCGGAAAGCAAAGTTAGATATTAAAAAAGGAGAGAATAAACCAGAGCAGGAAGAATAGTTCGATCATTTGGGCAGTACGTACAAGTCCATGTATTTTTGAGGAAAAAAGGAATATTATTTTGAACCTTCGGCAAAGAATTATGTTACGTATTATGACGCATTTGATCAATTTTAATTTGTCAAATAATCGAAAATTGGTAATCCAGATTACTGTGTACTGTTTTCACTACCAGGAAGGGATTAGAAGTACAGTGGTACTTAGCCCCTGATTCCTTCGAAAGCCTAGCCTAACCAGGCAGAGGCTAATGCTAATGTGGAGCATAAAATTATGCACACCTCTTGCCATATAATGCTCTCCGTGCAGGTGGTCGGCCCATGAGCACTTGGGCGAAGCACTCGTGCGTTCAAATCTCCCGAGTGCTCAGCGCGGCGCCATCCCCCTCCCCCCCACCTACTGGCGCACCCTTCTGGAGGAGTCAAGGCTACGCGAATCCATTTCGCCCGCCCCCTCCCTCTCATTACAATGCCCTGGGGGCGCGGAATGATTGCGATGATGTTTCGGGGCGATAGGGTACAATGAGTGAATAGTAATCTTAATCGATCAAATGGGGGGAGGGCTGGAAAAAGGCGGAAGTGACCGCAGGTGGAGGGAGGGATCGCTAAGGACATCTGCCGGTGGCGATTGAGTGAATTCCCCTAGCGACCTCCGTCACTCACGGATCAAGGTTGAAAATTAAATCTTTTCGAGTAAATAAATACTTGTAAATCTCCGACGTAAATTGGTGCTGGTGATCATCCAGAAAATATCTACGTTACCTCTCTGTGCTGACGGTAATACTGCCCTACCATATCTCGGAAGATAAGATCATTAAAGAGGTCGAAGGGGTCGAAAGACCGATAAGGTCATGACCGTAATGAGGGAGACACCACGGTCACCGGTCACCGAAAGGTAACCGTGGTCTCCCTCATCACGGTCACTATCAGGTGGTGAATATCATTTCGGACATAAGACGCATTCTTCAATAGTACGGCGGAGACATTTATCCATGTTGTCGCAACACGACAATGTGGCAATCGGTGAGTTACATTGTCGAATTTTTATTAAACATTTTCTTCAACCACAAGTTCATTAATGAATACTATGTTATTCATACTACATCTTGATTATGTAGCATGTGGAAAATAGCTATGATCTTAAGTTTGCGCGCGTATTAGTAAAATATTTCCATAATCTTTGAACGCTTTCATTCGTTGGTTAATAATTTTCCGCATTCACCTTTATAACAAATTAAAGTTGATACTTGACAGAAATATCTCCGTTTCTCGAGTGAAATATAATTACACTTAGTTATAGAGCTTATTTCACAATCTATAAAGCTTGATTGAGGTCCAACAAGATCTTACTTTAGACAACTAAAACAACTTTTAGAAACGATCATTTCACAGCCCACTCATGAATCCTCTTCCGGCGTTGAAATCTCTCTTTGGCGCCTCACTCTTCTCGCCAGACCGGTGACATCTTTACCACCGCTGAGGAGCACCATTACTCCATCCGCCCGCTGAGCCCCGAGCGGTGCGACGGGGTAAAGGGGGGACAGGGGATGACCACCCTCCGCCGCTCCGAGAACGTGGCGCACGTGTTCTCGCGGCTGGGTGGGGACCGTTGGGGCGAGACCGGGCCCTCCTCGCCGCCCCCCGGGGGCTGGCGGAGGGGGCTGCTGCTGCCACCGGTGGACGAGGGGGTCGTCGGGGAGGATTGCGAAGGGCGCCGTCGCTCCACCCCGGGATGCGGCGGCCCTCGGACCCTCTCCTCTGCCCCCAGGGCCCTCACCGCGGCTTCCCATCCCCGCTCCACGGCCCTCCTCCGCCCAGCCGCCGCCCCCACCAGCCGCCGGATCCCCTCGCACCTCTATGTGGAGACGGCTGTCTTCGTGGACTCGGACCTGTACGCCTATATGGAGGAGAACTTCTTCCCCGTGGACACGGAGAGGGAGGTTAAGAGGGTCGTGCTGGCCATGATCAACGCGGTAATTACCTACTACGGCTTTCACCCCACACCCCTAAGTAATGATAATACAGTTAATGTGAAACATCCGTTTGTTAAGACGTCCTATACATTCTGAAAACTCATTTTTATTTTGGAAGACAATCAAGATAAGAGAGAATAGATTGCAAAATGGATAAATTAACGAGGATAGTGAAGGAAGTCTGTGCAAAAGTCGACATCCCGTAAGATTTTTTACAAGAACGATAAGAAAGAGAAACTGATTTAATGGAATTCATTCTTACATGTAGTCCGCATATATTAATCAATGCGTAGTGAATCCCCTTTGTGCCGGACATTACAATCAAATTAATCTTTTTTACAATAACCAAATAAGATCCTTTTTTCAAGAAGTACGCAGAAAAATATATGATATATTAACGTGTCGCTCTTAGAATACCCAATGGTAGCACCCACCAATATGTAGCCACCAATGTGTAGCATCAAACATTGCCCTGGCGGCTCGCTTTAGCACGGAAAATACCTTCTTCGAATGGGTGAAATGATCCCGTTGTTGAACAAATACACCTTTACTTCAGCAACATAAGCTATGCGGCATGAACACACTTATTGACATATTTGCGATAATTGTGGCACTGTAATATTTCCAGCCGAGGTCCTCAACTATTTTAAAGACCTAGAAATTTTCTGAACCTAGGGATGAGTAGTACAGATGGATTTATAGGCTTATGTTGGCGAATGTGGCCGTTGAAATTGAAGACATTGTTTTCTTTTCAGCCATTCAGAAAATATGGTTTTTGAATGCCCAAATGTGTACGCATGAAGGAAGGGCGTGACGCTTCGAGCCATGCTACCGTAAATTTCCAGGAGTGGAAAATTTCTCTTTGATGATGATTTTTCGGAACAGAAGATCTTCAATTCATTTGAATTCACTTGGAGGCGTATTCAGGGGCCCTAGTACAAAATCCCTCAAGAGACCACCGAAAAATTGAATTCCATAATTGATGCATGTTCCGCCAGGAAAATTTCATCTTATGTCCAGTTCCCAGGGGGCGTGGTTGTCCAGGAGGTAAAGCGTTCGACTACTAACCGGAGAGTTTTGGTTGGATTCTCGGGCACCCTCAGCTCCGCCGAAGCTGTGTAATTTTTCGGGTAACAGATTTTCCTCCTGGGAAACCATAACCGGCTCAGGTAAAGGAATTGCCCCCTACCCTGGTGTGTGAATTTCACACGCCGTTGAGTTTTCCACCATCATTTATCAAACCGACCTTTGGATTATCCAGTTAACACGCAACGAAGCTCGAACCCAATTGCATCCCATGTGTGCTATTTATCAGTCACAATGCTTTAAGGCTACGGCTGCTGAACACGGTGAGTCCTGCTTATCCGGGACTTGGTTTGATCATGCCACAGAATGCATTAATCAAGGTTCTCTACCTTGATTAATAAAAACGCACGTGAACGTTTAGATTTCCGCATTTTTAGAATCACCCATAAAGTCCGCGTCCTTCGAAACCTCTTTCGCCCTCTCCCTGTTCGGCCAAATTCGAAGCGTGACTTCCAGTTCTCACAAATGCTCGGACCGTGCGTAATGCTCGTTCAAGGTCAGTTGGATGACCGCATTCGATGATCAAGCGTTGGCGCGTCGATGAACGATTACGCCACATTGGGAAGCGCCCCCACTCTTCCCACCAACAGATACCCCCGCGAATGAAAAGAAACCCCCCCCCCCGCAAGATGATTGAGCTTCATTCATTTCTTCTGCACGACAAATGAGGAAGTGAAATACTATATGAACCTAGCAAGTTGCGAATTACAAGTGCTTTACTCTCGATTCGTGAAAATTCTCCGCGGTTGTGAAGCCAATATATGTAGACAAAAAGTCAAGTGCGTGACACACATTTCCCACTTATTGTATGCAAGATTTTTTAGTCAGTTGTTTAAAATAGTTATTTTATCAAAGAAAATCGAATTACTTCTTAGGCTTTCAATGCTGACCTTTCAACTGTTATATTGATTGCTAGGGTGTTGTTTACGAAAGAATTATTAATTTCACGTCAACAGAATTAAGCATATTTCTGACGATGAAGCTAATAAAATTCAAAATGGCAGAATTCTATTGCAAAATTATGAATTCTAAAAAATCCTTGCAATTAAAATACTGCAGAAACTGCTCTACTAGCTAGTAAAAGTAGAGTAATACATTAATGCCTCTCCACTTTGGTCCAGGAATACATTAAGATTCTCATTTCTAAAATTACAATCAAAGTACACCATTATATTACTGCTACCTAAAACATTAATTTTGCAAGTTATCTACTATTTCTCCTCATCCCTAGTTAAAGAAAAAATGTCCATTTCTGACTTTTCCCTGTAACCTACATCCTGTGACGATGGAGAAATTATGATTGTAACACAAGGACAGAGGAGTGTCCTGAAAGGTGTGCTGAATATTCATGTTTGTAGGATTACCCACTCATTAATTTACTGGGAAGGTGTGGTGCTATTTAGTCCTCTTATTTCTCTGTTGCATTCCTCCCCTGCAGCTAGAGTCTACACATGATACAAGTATGCCCTAAAGTCACCCAAGAGTACACAGCAGAGTGTTCAAGCATAAATATTCTAATGCTCTTTACCATTCCTATGTATCTTTGCTGCTCTTTCTATCATATTTTTAAGATCTACCCACCTTTTCCCTACTTTTACATTACCCTATCCTCATTAGATATTTATCAAATTTTTCATACTATTCCTTCCTTTCTACTCCAAGATTTTATTTTGGCTCTGCCAATTCTCCTAGTCCTTTTGAATTTTAAATTTCATTTCCTCACAAATAAATTATGATATGAACATTTACACCTGGGAAGCTCTTAGAGGTGATGCTGCTGCTCCTAAATCTATAACTAATCATGACATAAATAAACCCATCTGTTTTCCCAGCGTTTTCCACAAATTCCTAGGCCTATGATAATGTTCCAACCAGGTTAGTTGATATGAAATCCTGTCTTCGACAGAACTCAACAACTTTCTCTCTTGCATTATTTCTAATTCCTAAACCATACTCTCTTAACTTTCTCTCATCCATGCCCTTGCTTATCACTGTGATCCAATCCTACATTACTGTTAGATGCTTCCTTCCTTGAGTGTTTTCAATTAATTCTTTTAATTGATCATACAAACTGTCTACTTCTTCCTTTAACTGAATAGTTGTCAGCATGTAAACCTGAATAACCACTTCATTGGTTGGATTTACTTTTATCCCCATCAATAAAATTCTGTCACTGACCAACTTTATACATTTACCACCCTTCTCCCCAGATTCCTATTCAACACTACAAACATTCCATGTTGGCTTTTCTCCTCTCAACATTAATTATTCTCAAACTATTACCCCATTAGTCACTACTGTCACTCAATCTCACGTCATGCAAACATTTCTCAATTCTCTCTTCATGTTTTAGTTTCACTGCCCTCAACACTGTCCTAACATTCCATGTCCTTATTCTAAATATTACAGTTCTCTTCTGGGTCTTATTTTCCTCCTATTTCAGCTCAATTTTGCAGCTGCCCAGAATAATACATAGCCCCACAGGTCAAATCATATAGTTTCCAGGATTCTTTTCACATTTATGCCATAGTGCAATGGTAATAGATAATAATAAGTGCAATCCAAAATTACATGCTCTCCCATTGCCTTCCTCAAATATCTTTTAATGTAACACCATCGCCCAAATGGCTGCCCCACTGGGTCAAATGCAGCCTTTGCAGCCACCCCTTTAAGGAACAGATGATGTATGGACTACCTTTGCCCGGTTCCTACCCTTTGACCTATCTCAAACGGGTGACCCTACCAGGAGCAAATATCATTTTATCTGCAAGCATCTTTCTTGGAATCAATGGAACATGCTAATGCAATCCACTTCAAGGTTGTGATCCATGGGAGGGACTGAAAGTTATTGTGACAAAGTATTTTTTTTAATTATAAAATATTCTTCACTTTAATTACAGTTCCCTTCCTTAACCTATTGGAATTCTCTGGAACCAACCATTATAAGAAGTGCCATTAGTTTAATGAATGATTCTTTGCTTTCAATGAGGAATTTTCAAGAATGTGTTTCTATGAAGTAAGAGTGAACTGTTGATAATATGATTTATGCATTTTGTGGGCTATATAACACATGCATGATTCACCCCTATCCCTAGCCACTGGCTGCATAATTGGGATAATATTTAATAAATCAATGTCCATTGCCAAACCTCGTCACTGCTATAAATACTGCCTTCTCCCGGTTGGATCACAAACCCTGGATTTATACTTGGATCATGAAAGGAGGTCAGACAATATCAACACACCAAGTTTTCAAAACCTCAAAATCACTTCTCCCAACAATATGCTTGATGATGTCCGATTTGTTTTAGGTTTTATGCAGACTTCAGCTTGGTACCAATGTAGGGAATCAACAATAAGTTGTTTACATTAATGTACCCAGAATACATAAATCAGCTCTCCACTTTTCATTAATTTTTCATGAGCCAAGGCATCCAAGTTGACATAATACACATGCCCAGTTAATCAGAGATGTATGGCTGGTTATCAATTGGAAGTCATTCTGCAGAGTTACAGCAACATTTTTTATTTAATCAACACAGCAAGATTTTGTATGCTACTAGAAGCACAAAACTTAAAATGATGTTTTGCAGCAACATGAAACAATATCCAGTGGCTAAATGAAGAGTATGGTGAATTTTCACCAACAGATTTCAAATATTATGTTCTAGATTGCCAAAATTCATGAACCAAATAGGTAGCAAAGAGTCTTGTTATGGGCAAAAAAAGGGATGAGTCTTGCAAAATATTTGAGGTACATGAAGAAGGTTACAACGGAAGAGTGAATAGGTTCATGGATTAGAAAGAATAGTATGGAATATGGTGAAGAACAAACAAAGTTACAATCTCAAAGACAGACTTATTCACAAATGAACATGTTCCAACAGTTTAGGAGAACATACTGCAATGGAGCCTTCTTCAATCACAAAAATAACAAATGTTTATGTTGCTTATTGCCTTTAATAAACTGGTTCTTGTTATATACATTTCAAAATACCTATGAATTTAACCGAAGTACCAGACTTCAAATGCATATTTACTTTGCAGGTTGAGTTGTTATATCAAGACCCATCCCTTGGCAAGCAGCTTTCATTTGTTATCAAGCGATTGGAGATCCTGAGGCACGATCCACCAACACTGGTGAGGTCGCATGACATTGATCGCTACCTAGCAAGCTTTTGCACTTGGCAAAGCAAACTGAATGTCACAGCCAGCCAGAAGTGGGACCATGCACTTCTGCTCACTGGTTTAGATCTCTATGTGGTTGGCAAGAATGGAAAAATTAATGATCAAGTTGTTGGTAAGTTGTATCCTAGTTTCATTGATGTTTCCAGCTAAATTGGATGTGTCTACATCTATTTATATTCCCATCAGTCCACTATGGGTGATTATTATTGAGAATAAATGAGTATACTAACTTGGTCCTCATCGATTTGCATCAGCTATTCATTGGACGTATGTATACTCAAATGAATTCATGAAATGAGACTTGAGCTTGGAATTGATGGAAGGGAAGTAGGAGTCCAAGAAGTTGATCCCTTTAGCAGAAGATTCAAATTGTGTGATTAACCCAGAAAAAGCCATTCATTCTCATCAGGAATCATCTGTTTCACTGTAGTTCTGTCACTTGTGTAGTCCTATAATAGCCATCATTGCTCTTCATACAGTTTTTTAGTTATTCAAAATCATTTAAGACCCAGTTTAATATTACATGTATGCCTTTATTCCATAATATTTTTCCAATTAGGTAATTAAAGAAGTCATTACATAGCATGATTAGCCTAAATAATGAGTTCAGAAATTATAAACCTGAAAATGATTACCAATTACCAACATAGCTTCATCAAAAATTCAGAGGACCAACAGTGAGTTGTTGGGTGATTTCACATTCATGGCAATAGGTGGACTATGCCAATAAGAATTTACTTTTTCCAATGCCTTTCTTAATAATGACTCAGGTTGCAATGTATTTTAGCTATCACAAGAGAAATCTTGCTCTTAATGGTGTTCATTTTGTTTCCAGGGTTGGCACCTGTGGGTGGTATGTGCACGGGAACAAACAGCTGCACCCTAAATGAAGGACGGCACTTTGAGAGTGTCTACGTGGTTGCCCATGAGATTGGACACAAGTAAGAGAAATGGAAGCACTGCCTCCCCTCCAATTACTCATAACAATCATAGGCTTACGAAGAAATAAATGATTCAGGGTAGTCACATAGTTGCAATTATTTGGGGGCCATAAAACTCTCTATCAAGATTTTTAACAATGTAATCCTGAAAATGCATGGTGCTGAAGCGTCATGCCTATACCATTGCCACAGGGCGGACTTGGCTCCAAGTCAAGTGCCGCTGTATGTGGCAATGAGTAAGAGGGTCACGACAGCATGCGCAAAAGGGTCTGGGCTCGAACCTGCCTTGAGCCACTGTCGGTGCAGATCTTGGTGGTAGTAGCCCATTTCCTGGTCACTGTAGTACCATGGGCTTTTTAATTGAACCACTCCTTTGGAGATAGATGATTGGTGTCAAAGTTAGAAAAAAGCCTTCATTAGTTCAAAATATATGGAGAAATTTCAATGCCCAAAAATTTGGTAACCCTATTAACCCTTCCCATAAGAAAGCCCTAAAATGTTACCACTTCCTTGAGGATAAAGATAAAAGGTTAATGAAGTCCTGATTAAGAAGTCATTTTGTCTATCAGTTTGCTACTTCCTTCTGTGTTAAAAATTTGGTTTATGTAATTCTTATTTTCTCCAGAACCCTTAAAATCAGGAGCATGGACTAGTTTAATGAATTTAGTGATTGGATACTGGCCAAAGACCTTGGTTTTCCTTCCCAATGATTTTGGACAGTCTGAGTTTGATGCAAATTGTGTGATATTTTAAGCATTTCTATTACCTTTCATTCATTGAATTATACTATCATGTGGTAAAAAGTGAGACAATGCATGTATTTTTCTTGAAAAGAAGGGCAGTAATATTATGCATAAAATTTCCAAATATATACCTCAACCCTTTTGCTGCTGATCACTCCCTGGTAACCTACTCCTCATGCGTGCTGAAAAGGGAGGGTATCATGTCTTCATAATCTTTGTTATTCCCAAAATAATAAAATAATGTAAATGTTAAAAATACGTAAATCCTAAAAATTACCTAGAATCACCATTAATTTCATGGAAATTTTAAATTAATTTATTTTTACCAAGATGATTTCAATACAACTACAGGGTACCTGTATGATAAAGCACCATGGAGAGGATGAAAAGGTATGCTCACAGCACCCTATGACACAAACATACTATGTAAATTCACAGCAGCAAAAGGGTGAATAAGGCACATGAGGTCATAGGAAATAAATCTTGCTTTGCTTAAATAAAAACATGTATTGAATATGAATGTATTGGTGATACTGTAGATTTGTGTTGATTTTAATAACTTTATTTTTCTTTTTCAAAGTCTGGGAATGATACATGATGGACCAAATGCAGGGAACTCATGTGACCCTTCCTCCCACATAATGTCACCGACTTTGGGCAGTGGAAAGATTACTTGGTCTCATTGTAGCCGCAAATTCTTGGAGAGGTTCTTGAAGTAAGCCAAGTTTTTTCTGTTATATCAGCAGTTCCCATGTCAAGCTGTTAAAACTACAACCATGCCATGCACACTCATGGATTATCATAAATCTCATCCTCAGAAATTATTATATTAAAATCAGTTTTCTTGGACCTGAATCTATCCATAATCATAGCTGGACTGCTCTTTGCAATCAAACCAAAACCACATAGTTTGTAAGTAATTTGACCCTAGCCAAGAAAAACCCTAAACATCGCTTTCGTGCAAAAGTGTCATCACTCAATTCTATCAGTCAAAATAATGACCATGGTCACACTAAGGGTGTATTATATCCTCAAATTTAAGTCAGAATATCAAAATCGAAAGAGAATATAACTTCATATTTCAAAGTGAATGGAGATAATAAAAAATAATTTCTGACCTCTAATATTTGGTGAACAAATTAATTTCATACATGTATATAGACTTTCACGCCAAATTTTCATTTTTGTCTAGACCAATTTTATAGGCATTCATTGTCAATCTGCCACATCACTTTTAGGATTTTTTTAAAATTTAATTTCATGGCTTTTTGTTTGCCATATGGAAATACTGGTTAAAACTACTTACTTTTTTCTGAAAACCCTTAATTAACATGTAAAGCACCGCTCAGTCTTCGTGCCTCTTTGACAAGCCAAAAGCTCCGACAAGACATCTGGACCACAGTGTGGGGTCACTCCTACCTGGGGAGAGATTCAACGCTGATCAGCAGTGTGAGTACAACATGCTTTATGATTGGCCACATAGAATACATGTATGTGTTGAGGGAAAGTATGATAGCATGGCAATAACTTTTCTTCTAGACAGGCCTAGTTTTTTTCAGTCTGATAAATGGGAAGGATGCTGGCATTCATCTTTGTAAACATTCTTTGCCTATCACTTAATAAAAGTACACTTTGAAAAAAGCAAAAATTACTACATCCATTATAAATAATAACCACTATAGTAAATTAAAATTGCATAAATTCATAATTCTCAACAGTACACTAAAAATCAAGACAGCACATTGTTTTAACTTTTCCTTTAGTAAATTATTACCTCCATGAGCAGCATGTAATATTTCCAACAGTACCTAATTCATGCCTTGGAGTAATTAAGTATTTTTTATTGGTTTCAAAAATAGAAATTGTTTGTATCCTTACAAAATGTAACTCAGTTCATCTTATAAGGGATTATATTGAGCTTCATTTGGAAGTGTTCCTTGTGACATTCATGATGAATTAAGTTTGAGGATGCTCATACTAAGGGAGTAGATAATTTTGTATTCCATTTATTTTCAATGTATTCCATATTTATTCAATGCAATGGAAAATTAAAAAAATTCTGACTGTGAAATGAAAATTTCTGAAAGGATGATTAAAAGCATGTTTGATTTTCTGGATGACCATTGTTAAGGAAATTCAAATGAAACTTGGATGCCATAGACTTTGAAGAGTTGATCACTTGCATTGCATGCATCCACATTTAAAAAGGCCTCTTCTCCAGGCATGCTCAAATATGGCCGAGGGAGCGGAAGGGCAGAGAGCCCTGGAGAGGGAGTGTGCCGAGACTTGCAGTGCCGCAGAGACCGCTTCACATGGGCCTCCTCTCACCCTGCCCTCGAGGGCACTGACTGTGGCATCACCAAGGTGAGAAGGAATTCAGGTACCACCTAGTGGTTCAGCATGAACCTACATGCAGTAGTTATGTGTAGGCAAAGTTCATTAATTTCTGTTGTCCTTGTTTTTACTGTTTGTTTAAAATGGAAATTGGCGAAATCATAGAGCAATGAATCAACATCAAGTTTTTTGGTGAAGTGCGATAAAAGTTATCCAGAAATTTCTTGTTAATGTTGAAAACTCTTGTAAGAAATGTTGACAGCTGTGATAATGCTGTGAAGAAAACATCCATTTTCAAGTGGATTAAGCATTTTAAAGATGGCCAACAAGATGCCACGGATGATGCAAGGCCGGGACAACCTTCAACCACCTGTGGTGACGACAACATTGATCGTGTGCAATTTCTTGTCATTAGTGATTGTCGTAAAACTGTCCAAATGATAGCTGATGATCTGAATTTAGGAAAATCAAAAGTGCATGCTATTTTAACCGAACATGATGGATGGATCCTTCACCATGACAATCTACCTGCACATTCAGCAGTGATTGTTCGCCAGTTTCTGGCAAAAAATTCAATCACCATCCTTGATCATCATCCTTATTCACCATATCTCACCCCCTGCAACTTTCTCCTTTTCCCAAAATTCAAAAATTGATGAGGGGACATCACTGGCAAGATGTGGACGTAATGAAGCAAGAAACAATGAGAAAACTAAAAATTCTAACTGCTGAGAACTTCCAAAGGTGCTTTAAACAGTGCAAAAGAAGATGGAATAAGTGCATAGCAATGAATGGAGAGAACTTTGAAGGGGGCAAAATCGAGGTGGACTAAATTTTGCAAAATAAAGGTTTTAATGGCCTCAGTTCCTGTATTTATTGGACAGACCACATACATAACTTTAATGCAATTTTTAAATCCCCATTCTTTTAACATGTGAATGGTCCAGACTGGTCCTCATAACCCTCCACACCATTCCAAAGTTTGAACCTAACTTTACTCATTCCATACATATCCAACACAACCAATGTTATAAACAAAAAGGAGTACTCATTTGTTAATGTAAACATACTAATTTTAAATTGGTCAAAATATATCCACATGATTTTACTGACATTCAAGGTTTTTTAAAAAAAGGATTGGGAAATGTATCATAATATAATAAAAGTATCGTAATTATGTAAAAAAATGTTTTAATTGTGGATATAAAAAAATTAATTGCATTGAAATGGCTATATTTTTTAGTTTGAGAGTAATGTGATATCTAACAATATTTTATCATGATTGCCTAATTCATCATCAATAGCAGCCATTATCATTTAGCAATCCTAAAACATTTCCTGAAACCCTTCATATTGTACTCTTGTGAACTACATTTTCCATTCCTCTGATATGTGCACTTTTATTTCTTCATACCTTTGCTTCATTGTATCACATTCACTTAATACAATTTTATCTATTAACAGTTAATAACAGACATATCTGTACCTATATTACATATTTATGATGAAAACCTACAGTATTCCTAAGAGTTTCCAGTTTGACATAAGTTGTTTATTTGACAATGTCAGTGGTGCAGAGGGGGGCAGTGTGTGGATCGCAGCCCTCAAATTCTCAAAGGGTTGAATGACATCCCTGTGGAAGAGGGATGGTCACCATGGACTGAGTGTGCCTCAGCTTGCCTACGTCCTTCCCCTGGAAGACCTCACTCCGGAAGCACGGGTATCTCATATTCAACACAAAAATGCAATAGTCTAAGGTAATTTGCTCAAGTTCTATATTTTTTTCAATGTAGATATCTTGTCAGTGATCTTTATTCAGGTAACCTATCACAGGAATGACAAATGAGTTTTAAAAACCATTTGGGACATGAATAAGCAAGATTAATATGTTAAAGATAGATAATTTTAATTACCTAAAACCAGTTTTTATTATATAAACAATGATAGTTGAAGGAACTGAAATGGATTTTAAGTTAATCCAGTTATGGAATAGATATGCACTGATCTGACCAACTTCTGATTGCCTTGGTTCTTTTGATGTCCAGGAGAAAGAGGGGTTTTCGGCACTGCCAGGGAAGCAGAAGGAGATATCGCACATGCCGTGCCAATCAGGTGAGCTCACTCAGATGTTCAACCGTAGATTTGTTTATTTTTTGATTATCCAAAAGTTTTGCCTTCCAGTTCTAGGAACCTTGATATTTCTATTCCAAGGATTTAGATGAAAAATCAAAATTAGGTTGAATGGTATGAAATGATTGCAGCAAAAATCATTCTTTGCCTCAGACTATATGTATATGTTAAACTTGAGAAATTATTTTCATCCTACTTAATTTAAACATTTTGGAATTCAAAGCTTAGATCAGTAACCAACCAATTTATAGGATTTTGCTCACTTCTCCATGGGCACAGATAAAAAATGAATTTCACTGTGAAAATTGAACTCATGATTTGCTTTCATGGCACACACACAAACTTGTTTTTTTTTTAACATTTCTGCATACTGCCCTAAATGTTTTGTGTATTGCAATTTTTTTTGGAAATAAGAAGGAATTGTTTTGGCTCTCTATATTTTGCAAAATGTTCAATTGGCCCCAAAACATATTACTTCTTTTTGCCACATCAGTATTCATCATGACAAACTATCTGAGATGATACAAACAGAAGCAGTATTCTTGATGTGCTAGACATGTTGCAAACTTTTATAATTCTTTTTGCGCATCATGCTGCGTTCAGTAGTTCAACTGAATTCAGGGCTGCCTAAAGCACAGTGGAATGGAACTTATAGCATGAAGGTTGCCAGTTGTACTACTATGTACTTGCTATGATGCAATCATTTCATTCTACCTCTACCTTATTTGCCTGGTCAGTTGATTAGTTTGAGGCAAGAGAAGTAGAGGTTTACTGATTTATAAAGTGGAGCGAAGGAACGGTGGAGGTGACATCTATTAGCAGGTGTGAGCATTATAAATTGTTTATGACAGCAAGGACTAACTCTTATCTTGAAGCAATTTTAAGACCTAACCTTATTCCTTCAGAGTGTAGATAGAAACAATGTGTCAGTAATGTTTTATTAGGATGCTAGTTTGCTCTCTCAGATGGTACTGAATGGTAGGGAAGAGAAGCATTGCAATAATGCCCATGCCCTTCTTTTGTGCCTGATATTGAATAATGAAACTTGTCCCCTCACTAGAAGAACCTAAGGGAAAAAAGGTGGTGTTTGTTTCAGAAAGCATTATATATACTGTCATGTGATTTTAAGAGCCTCTACCCATAGTTGTTTTTGGAATGCTTAAATCACTGAATTCACATTGTATGATGGGGATGATTCCAGCCAATTATTTTTCCATAAAATACTTGAAATTGTTAAGTTATTCCTAAATAATGAAATTCAATAACTTATTGTAACAGTGAAAGGATGATTTTCTTTTAATGAACTGACTGCTATGCATTTTTATATATTTAAAATATTTGCAGTACTATGCATAAATTTCTATGGGCAGATTAATCTTTAATAAAGTAACAGAAGTCATACTGCATATTTTCTACAAGATTATTCATGGAAAATTACTATAAGAATCTAGGCTTAATGTAGTAATAAATGATTTAATAACTATTAAAAGAATCATTCATTTCCTTTGCTAACATAATAATGATAAAAGCTTTGTTTAACAACAGTGTGCCAATGTACCAGCCATGAGTGTGCTGGATTATGCAATTGACGTCTGCTCTCGTGGTCAAGAAGTGGATGAATCGATGACAGGAAGTGGCTCTCAACGATTAAGCAGCAATCGTAAGTGTACATGATTCCTACAAGCCCTCAGTAAAATCATGTCTTCACTATTTGCCTAGTGTTCAAAGACCAATTTACAGCCAAAACACAATTACTGCAGGATCTGAAATAACAATTGTCTTTTGTTCAAATTCTTTTAAATGTTCACTTTCATCTCCTCAATATTGCCCTATCTATATGAATTGTGCAATATTTTACGCACAGCAATGTTAAATTTCTGAATAGAGATTCTGATCTTCATTGTGACATGCAAATTAATTTAGCTGACAAAAATTTTTGAAAATAAAAATTTACATAGATCTAAAACTTTGATTCAAAAAATAATTGCAATGTGATTTTTCTCCACCCTCTTGCAGCTGTTGAGGCTTGTACAGTGTGGTGCTTTCAGAAAAACGGTGGCTACAAAAGTCGTGGCTGGACTTTTCCCGATGGAACAGCATGCCTGACCAAGAACTACAACAGAAGTTCACCATCCTACTGCATAGATGGGGCTTGCCAGGTTACTACCAAAACAAAAAATAACCCCAGGGAAATTAGACACCAATATCTTAATTTAAATCAATTAAAGTTTGATATTGTTTAAAAAATTTTCATGAAAAATATTTAAAACAATAGGAAAATCCTGCCCATGGTTAGGTCACTTTATCATGATTCATGACTAAGGATAACAATAATATTTCATTCCAATATATATATATATATGTTTTTAAAAATGCATTCAAGGGAGTCAGCAAAGGCATTTGCTTTGCTTTTACCCTAAATAGTTTCTTAACTTACATATATATATATATCTTCCGAAGAAGACGGAGTTCGAGTCCATCGAAATTACTCTCTCTATTAAAACTCTTACTAACGCCCCTTGGTTCGTCTGAAACTCAGACATTCACAAGGACCTCAAAATACCGAACCTACCAACCTATCTAAGAGACATAGCCCTGTCATTTCAGCAAGCAATAGGAAATATTGGTAGCCCTCTCATAGAACCTTTATGGGACTATTCTGATAATCCCCATTTTAAATACAAATGCGCAAAAACAAGTCTAAATGAATCTTAATAATCACCAAATATAAAATTGATATCAGCTGCACTTACATATACTCGTTAGCTTAATTTTGCCCTTAAGCCACTTATATCACACAACCGTTTATCAGCTTAGCTGGGTATCGGTATAAAATGCGCCTAACGGTGCAGTACTTAGCATCAGTTAATCAGTCAGTTTAGGGTTAATGTATATACACATTCAATTCAAGCCAAGCCACATTGGCTCGAATTGAATGGTTATAAACATTTACCCTAAAGAGTTTCTTAACTTCTGGCTGCTTCCTCTCATTGCCCACTCTTTAGAGGTGTGAGAAGTCAAGTGCTTATCCTTTTTTCATCCTTCGCTAGAACACAACAGTTTAAGTATAAGATTTCAAAGGTTAAGGCAAAGAAGTAATTTTATAACAATTGAAATCATTATTTGAGAGACACTTTGAGGTTTTTCTGTTAGGGAGGCATACCTTATACTGGGGGAGGGGCTGAGCCCCTCCCCCCCTATTTACCCCATAACCATAACGTTTATTTATCATTAGATGGTTACCTACTGCAATAGATATCAGCAATATTAAAAACAGAAAAAAGCTACCTACCTATACATTTTACTTCAAAACTGAAGAAAGAGACTTCTGTTGGTATCCAAAAATTCATAGACTGAGTAAAAAGGCTAGATTTGCTAGCCAATAATGCAGTTTGGTTTTGAATGTTGAAGCTATATGCAAAAACTGGTTGTCCTTTAAATAATGTAATACCCATGGATTTCACTGAGTCCTGGCCAAACAAGATAATGTATTTAGCTGAGGCCTGTTTCTTGTCTCATATTACATACAGTAGAACTTGTCAAGAGATTATTAATATTTTATCCTATACAAAATCGATAACATAAACAGATAGGCTGTAAATTGCCTTCATACAATTAGCAATGTAAAGTGGTTTGCAGTGATTTCAATATTCTGTATTACACATCGTCCTGACATATTTTCTGTGTAGAAAAAAGGTAGATTTAATACCATAGGATGTGCTCCATAGTTTTATTTTATATAATGGATGGCAATTGAAGAGTGCATAATGAGCATTAATAAGGAATGTTCTCAGTAGTAATGTTTTCGATTCCCGAAATAGGAATATGCCTCAAGGTAGTTTACACATGCACGTGAACATGATAATTTTCTCCCCTCTTGCCCTTCACCTATATATATCCTAGGTGTCCTCAATCCGATTCAGTTCAACTTTGTGTTGCAGTGGTTTTTATCCTTGATTGAATTAACTGTAATTCAACCATTTATCTAATTTTTGTAGTTTCTGAACTGTGTTAGAGAACAACATTGATCCAAATATTTTATCCAAAGGTAATAGAGGTGAAAAATACTTAAGCATCCATTACAAGATCATTACCCCAGTCCATACTTAGTAGAAAATTTAAATTGAAATATATTTTCTTACTGAAAATATACCAAATATTAATATATTAAATATTAATTATTATATATATATTAAATATTAATTAATTATAATATACTCAGATACCATGACTAAAATTATCAAATCATATACATTATGTGGTGCATTGAAATAAACAAATTTTGACATGTCATGTGGTACTTTTATGTTAGGTTTTCAAATAGTGAGTCAATGTTCACATGCTTTGGCAGTGGACTGTACTCAATGTCATTCAGAATATGTTCAGGGAGGGAGAGAGCTTATTAATTAGAGAGTGTGAACCCTGAGATAAATTCCTCTCAACTGCCCAGGAGTTCATCCGGAACGAAGTTGGGGACTCCATTTTCGACAACAACGATGTGCTAAAATTGAATTCCAACAAAGAGGCCAAAATGCAGGCTGTGGTGGTCATAGAAGAGGGTGGAGGACTGTTATCCACATCATCATGGGGCCCATGGAGGGCTGCTACATCCCTAACCTGCGCTGGATCACCCCTTCTCCCATCTCCCCTCCCAGCACAAGCCACCACCTGTGGTAGTTCATGCCGGTTTGCCTGCATGGCACCAGGCAGTGGGCTGCGGCTTGTGGAGAGAGAGTGCCGAGGCAGGGAGGCCAGCTGCAATGGTCCCCATGCTAGCATCCAACTCTGCATCCCAGAAACATCAGTTAGTATTCCCTTCCACACAGAAATGTAGTTGTTTATACATGAAAAAACTCAAACCAAAGAGTTTATTCCTGTTTTTTTTTCTAAATTTGGATATGTATTGGTCATTGGGGGGCATTACCTAAAGTCTGTCAATATTTATATTGTCACAATCAAGTATTTTTGTGATACTCCTTCATTTAACAATAATGCAAAACACAGGAGAATTTTGCAGCATTTAGACACTTATTTGACTCCTAAGTCTTTTGGGACTCTATTCATCAGCTTTATCCTATGCAGAACAATAAAGGTTTATTATTACTGTTCTCAATTACTCACATTTAGTCCTCAATCATTCTACTTTGTTTCCTTCACCTTTCCCCCATTACACTAGTTCCTCCCCCATCATAAGAAGAGTAAAAATTTCAAAATATCATGATTACACCAAGGGTGCAAGTTTTTACTTTGTAAAAAGTTACAATACATCTATTGACAAAGAATGTATGTACTCATCTTTGAGTGAAAGAGTAATGATGATGAGAAAAACTTGGTTAATTAAATAACTAGTTTTTTTCCTATATGCTTAGTATGCTAAGGTTTTCATAAGATTTGTCTTTGCCTTCATGAGGTCCGTTTCAACAACTCTCTTCTCTTTGTACACATTACTTTATCAGGTGCAATTTTTCCTTCATCAATGGAAAAATGTGAATTGAAATAAATGAGACTGAATCAATGTGCAATTTAAATATTTTGCCCTGCTGCAAAAAATGGCAATTTGGATTCAATCTTTTAAAATATATTCTGTAGTGAATTCCTTGTCTTACAGAAGCACTTGGCCACTTATTAACCAAGGCACAACTGCTTTCTAACCATTTCTCATTCACTTTCCCTACAAGGAGTGCACCAGACTGAAGACTCCATTTGAGCATGCATCACAAGTGTGTTCTGGGTACAGAGAAAAGGTCCGGCGGCTCTCAGGACTGGGAATGCAAATTTCCCCATCTGTTGGTATGAACTTTTTAATATCTCATATGAAATTATTTCAATCAACTTACTAATAAGTACTTGTGTAGACATTAGTTTTTATTCTGAAATAATTAAATGGCCAGGAAGGAAGAGGCTTGAGCATGGTAATTACGTTTATTTTAAATTCTTAACAGACTTTTTTATGCTATCAACAAATGGTTTTCAACCATACACCCATTTTAATTTGAAAGTACTACAATAGCAGTATATTTGATGAATATAGCTAGCACACAAATAATATTCCAACAATGGTTATTTGATTTCATCTGAAATATAAAAAGTGGACCCTGATCGCCCTTGCCGTGTTGCATGTCAAGATGAAAAAGTTCGCCATCGCTTCTATCTGGTCAATGGTGCAGATGGCTGGTTTCCCTTTGGCACAGATTGTGCAAGAGGTGTTCCAGGAAAAAGAGCATTTTGTGTGGCTGGGAAATGTTTGGTAAGTTCCTGTATGTTTTGTCCGCAACAATTAATTAGTTTTATATCATTATTGTTCTTAATGACTCCAGGTCTCCTTAGCATTGTCCAAATGTCAGTCTCCCTCTCCTCCCTTATAGGCACACATAATTCTTCCAAGAATTGCTTACTTCAATCACCATTGATACCAAAACTCCTAACCCCCTCTATGGCTTCAGCCTTTGCATAACAGGTTCCAGTCTTTTTCACTTAAAATTCAACACTTGACTAACTTTACTTCATTAAAAGATATTTTTAAATACATAATTACAAAAAAAGTTAATTTGATTACCTGCATTCACTGACTTATTTCTGGTCATGAGAAATTTCCCATGTTAAGAATGAATGTACTCTTTTTCAGTACGAAATGAAACCCAATTCATTGAAAAACCTGAATTCAGCATAATAAAGTTACTGAATTTTAATAATCAAACCACTTTACTTTTCCACATAAACTTTTTAATTTTTACAACCCAGGTTTCGTTATAGCATAACACATAAAAAAAAATTAAAAAGTTTATGTGGAAAAGTAAAGTGGTTTGATTATTAAAAGTCAGTATGAAGATTTTCCACCAAGTTACGCCAGAAACTGTTTTATAATAAAGTTGCTTATCACTATGACATTAAGATAAAAATGAGCTAGCCTCACACAGCATCAAGTCATTAAAAAATTTTTTTTCTTAATTTTGGATAATGCCTAAATAAGACCCTAAGTCAAATAATGCAGTAAATGAATACATGCAAAGCATGAATACAACATGTGAATATTTCTTTGGAGCTAAAAAAACCCTTGAAATAGAACCCAAGGAAAAAATTTGTCACTAAAGTATGTTTTTGCCTTGATTTTGTATATTTTTCCAACAATAAATAAATAGATTGATAGTAGATTACACAGGCCAACAGTGTTTTTGGTGCCGGAGCTTTTAATGTTGATTTAAAGAACAATTGGGGTGCTGAATCCAATTATGACACTAGTTTTTTCCTATCCGCTATAGTTTTCAAGATATAGATATGTTGTTACTTACGTAAAAAAATCTTCTACATGATGATATAGGAATATTATATTAATAACACAGGCCAACAGTGGTTTTGGTGCCGGAGCTTTTAATGCTGATTTAAAGAACAATTGGGGTGCTGAATCCAATTATGACACTAGTTTTTTCCTATCAGCTATAGTTTTCAAGATATGTTGTTACTTATGTAAAAAAATCTTCTACATGATGATATGGGAATATTATATTAATAATTATTAATATAATATTCCCATATCATATTACCCAGCGATGTTCCTGGTATTTTATCTTCTGTAAGACCAATGCTAGTGTATCGTATTCTTCTTTCATTTTAGTTGAATGGGCGATTGGTATTGCGCCAAACCTGTTACCATTGTGAATAAGTACACATTTTAAACTACACTTGGAGCTATCAATAAATCTTTTACCGAAGTCGATACAAACGATTTTTGTTTTTTAATCTCATTGGCCTACAATATAGAAATATACATAAAACTTATTGACAGTTTATTGAAAATAAAAGGAACACCACAGAGTGGTTATAAATTAATATACTTATAGATTTATTTAACTTTGAAAATTATTTTCCGGAATATATCAAATATTAAAACAACTAATCGTAAGATGTGCCATATCTAAAAAAGTAGAGCTGTAAAATAAAAACGGATTTCATATTTAGATTCAGCTCTACAAATATAGTTAAAATCATCACAAAGATTCCCGGCACCAAAAAAAAAAATTTTTTTTGTAGGCCTGTGTTATAGCAAGGAGAACATTAATATGTGTGGACGCTTCCTAGTTGGAACAAAACACCAAAATAAGATCTGATATGAAGGAGATATTGTTTTGAAGTGATAGTGGGCTGTGACACTTAGGCTCAGAATTAAGTTCTTTTCTGTCCAACCTGATTACCAATGCCATCAATTGAGAACTTCTGGAAGAAGTTCCTTGGTGCATGTTATTTTTCAGGTGACATTTTATTGATAGCAGAAAACAGGGTAGTGGTGCAAATGAAGATAGAAGCTGTGGAAGGGAGCTGAGTAGACATGGACATAGAGTATGTGAGAGCTAGATAGAATATTTAGTATGCAAGTTCAAAGGTATTGATCCACATGGGATAACAGTTGACATTGGTGCTACAGCGGTAAAAATAGAGGAGATAAATTCAAATACTTGCTCACTGTGAAAGAGAACAGTGGATGAATTCTTTATGGATGAAGATATTAAAGGAAGGATTTAAGCAGTTTGGCACAAATAGCGACAAGTTACATGAACCACATGAGATAGGAGAGTACTGATGAAGCATGAGGGCAGAGTCTATGAGACTACACTGTATAATTAGACTGGTATCCTATAAGGTGAATTATACTGGCGGACTTAAATAGAATATGAAATGAGTTTTTACGCTTTAAAACTGCCTGTACAGTGAAGAAAGTCAAGAAAGTAGATTTCAATGGTATGGCTACATACTGAGACTGAAGAAAAACTACATAGATAAAAGTGCTAAATGTTAGGTCTGAAGGCAAATCCAGGGAAGATCGAAAATGTACCTGGATGTATTTTGTAAGAAATGGTATGAGTGGTGAGTAAATAAAGAAACGCCTCAGGGGGGTAAACCAGGAAGATGATCCAACATGCTCTTACCATATCAAATTGGGAGAGAGAATGAGGGGGAAGGAAAAGACTCTTCTAAGTTTCAACGAAATTCTTGCTGAGGTGTCAATATTTCAGCTTTGTGAGTCGCAACTTGATTTTAGTATTAAAAACATCTTTTTCTTTAAAATAATAAAATCTATTGAACATAAAATATGCATATCTGAAAACTAAGTAACTCTATTTGAAATTTTTTACATAGAACTTTACATTAAAGATTTTCCTCCAAACCCATAAAAGTTGCTTTTAATATTGAAGTGCTAATTATAAAAGAAATGCCAATCATTATGAAAGGACAATAGGTTTCCCTTGAGCAATGAAAACTTTCATATGGTATCTCCCTTATGGGAAAGATTTAAGTTCCTCAAGTGTAGCAGAAGAACATGCAAACAGGGATCTTACAGAAATAATATAAAAAGATATTCTAATTATTAGCTGAAATCCACAGTACCAAAAAGAAATAAATATTAGTTTCCTTCATTTTACAATATGGAATAATAAGCAACTATATGTATATTGTAAAATAGTAATTACTATTGCATATTAGTAAAAAATAGTAATATGCTGAGTATTGGTATGGTTAATATTTACAAATTATTTTTCAAATTTCATAGCATGTCTTTGAATGATACCATTTGTGAATAAGTGTTTGTGCAATATCTGTTTTTAAGGATTTTGGGGAAGACAGTATACTATTGGAACATTCAGAATGGCAAACTAGCTTTCGTGGATTGTGGCATCGCAGAGTTGAACGAAGCCTCCTCCCCAGTGACATCCATGTTAACTCAAGCCTTGATCGAGAATCTTTAACTGCAATCATCAAGCGGTTGGACTTCCATGGTTTGTAACTCTACACTATGGAGCTGATAATAGCTACCAACATCTAAATAGCTTATGTGCAGACCTCATTTAACAAAATAAGTAGCTAACATTAAACCTTTGATAATGATTCAGTTTGACAATAGAATTGATTTTGTTCAATTCAGATACTACAAGTGTCATACTCTTTGAGTGCTATTGAGTTATATTTTTAAAAGTTGAAATTAGGGTGGATAAACAGTGTGGAATACAAATATCACAATTTGGAATTCAGTTTATGTTCTCTCTATGCTGCAATGCTAAAAAAATGCCAAAATCATACATGCAGTTCTCTTGTACAATACTGTAGAGAAATATATTACTCTAGTAATTTTTACAAGACCAAAATAATACAATTTTGTCATAGGCATAAATAATATGACTCAGGCTAGTCTGACATCTTGTCTTTGGAAGGAAGTGTGTTGTTATTTCGCTTGCTTTAACTTGTGACAGGTTCAGCCAATCTGAGCAGCACACACAGGCCAGAGATTCGTTCATCAATTGACTTGACTAATCCTGTTCACATCCACCTCTCAGATGCTCTTCACATTGGCTCACGGCACAAGAACTCAACCACCCAGAAGAGCCATCACTCAGCAAAATCACGAGGCTTTACCCTCAGACTGAATCCCTACATTTTTGCTCTAATTTTGATCTGTTTACAAATTCCATTCCTTATTGATTTTTATGGTTCTTGACATAATTATTTAATTTACAACATGATTTTTCATGCATTTGTACAAACTTTTATAAAAATAAATTTTGTGATGTCGTTTTCATTGACTATTTTCCTTAGTTTTGGATTTATTATTTTCAACAAATTATGATTTCATAATCAAACTGTTTTTTATTAAAATTTTTCAGATTAGCAAGTACTTGGGATGATGATACTGTAAGTACTGCTGCTCAGGTAGTTAGCAGCAGGTTTTCCCTGCATTTGAAACAGACACCCACCCATCTCCTAAATTCTATGACTTACCTCATTGCCCACATCAAATCAATCCACCCCATCACCAATATCCTGAAAAACCAAACTCTCTTAAAACATGCACAATCTTTTTGCTATTTTTATTTTGAGTTCATTGTAAACTGTAAGCTAAAATTAATTTAAAACATATCCATCAGCATTATCCAATTAGAGGTTATGTCAATAAAAATTGCTATTTATTTTTACTGATAGTAATGTGCTGAAATTATTCAACCATATCACATCAATCAATATGGGGCATAATTATCACTATACGTGTATTTTCCTATATCTTGAAACTTTTGGGTCAGCTGTTTTCTTCAGTTCTCCCTGATCGGAATGGCTTTGATTTAATCATGAATACTCTCTTTAAGAATAAACCCCCATAACCATCTCCAAATAAAGATATTAGATAATATTTCCAGAATTATGACATTTGGTTTAATTCATCAAAAAATAATGAAATGGCAGTAGCCCCTTCTCAAACAATCAAAAGTTTTTAAGTAAGGGCAGGTCAGGTAGCATTTCTATCATTTGACTGAAAATGGAATATCTCTTCATTAAGTATAAAAAAGCAATGGAAGTATAATCACCTAATTCTGTGGTCAAATGTCCTTGCACCTGTTTCCACAAAATTTTTAGTGCTAATGGATTAATATAATTGTTTCCTAACTGAAAATTCTGTTCAAATAAGAAGGGGGAAAAACTTCAATGGCCGTAGTAATTAATAATAATCCTTATTACGGTCATTAGAGTTTTTTCCCCTTCTTATTTTAACCTGAGGCAGTAGAGCTCTTGATTTCTCTCTGAAAACCCTGTCATTAACACAGACTCTTGATTAGTAAATTCACATTATGTAAATGGTGAGAAGAGAATCAATCATGGCGTGCTAAGACTGATATCAGCTAACCCTTACTGATTCCTTTAATTATTTGTGAATAGAGCTTAACACCGTTGATTATTACAGATTAAATACTCTTTCCCATCAGCTCTAAGTTTCTTAGTCTTACACATCTAACCTTTGTCCAGCCATGTCCATCACCTCTTCCTTGTAATATTTTCAAAATGGGGCATTTAAAATTCAGATAAAATACAGTATATAGAAATTCTTCTACAGCCCATAAAATAATTACTTAATTAGTATTATTTATTCAAGAAAATGGGGTCACAAAAGCACATGTTGAATAAAGTTTATTTTCCTTGATATCTTAAAGTGGAGTTTTAAATGCATTTTGTTACATGATAGCAATAAATGTGGGTTAGCCACATGTGCCCCTCCACCAGTATAAATGAGGAACACAATACAAATGCCCATGTTTTGGAAAAAATAAAATATCAAAACTATCAATAAGTGATTTGAGTATCACTAATGATAGTAAATGCTCTTCTTGGCAAATAAAATCAAAATTACTTAGAATATTTTAATTGGAATAGCAGAGTCAAACATGACCACGATTAAGAAAATATGACCATTGAGGAAAGATATGGTGATTGGGCAACAAAACTAAATTAATGATTGCTCATTACAGAATCATTCTACCATTATTACATTATCAAGCTACGTCTCATAGAACAATTTGTAAAGGCGTTGAACATGAAAGAGCAAATCTTTGAAGACCATAAACAATAAACACAGTAATCATCTCAAGGTCAGTTTGGTGATGGCAGAGTTCACCCAGTACTATGCCCAATGGCATCAGAAATTCAGAATAAGGGTGGGAGGGCCAGTCCCTTCCCTGTGCTGGTTGTGTCCACGTCAACCCACTGGACTTCCCAATTTTGGCTTGACCAACCGATATGATACAAGGAAAAATTATATATGTGCAATATGCTTGAAAAATTAAATTCACAAATCGTTTAAGTTTTCTCATATAAAGTGCTATTCATTCAACAGAGCCCAAAATAAATTTATCTCCAAAATGATTATTTCCAATTTACTATACTTTTTTCTCATTTAACATTTCAAGGCAGGGTTGATATCATAATCGATAAAAATCTTTCCCTTAATTAAAATTTAAACTAAATAATTAAAATTAGATAGCATTACGTTAATTAGTCGCTTACCCGTTAAAAGAATTCCTAAGGTCCAGCTTCATATTGCGACCATTTAGATTTAAAAAATCAAAGCAAAGATTGCCCATTGCTAGGAAGAAAAATTAGGATGAAGATTCTGTACATAGTAGGTCAAAAAGGTGAACCTCATTTGGACATTACTCATACCTTGTTTTCAAATCGCGCATGGATCTTAACTGGGCATGGTGAACAATGTGATTTTGTCAGAGAAAAGGATTGCTAAAAAGTTACCATCGTACGGAGTGGCTGTGAATACGAAGCAACCCGTATGTTCCGATAAAAAAAGTAAGTCGCACTAATTTCCCGATTACTTGCATAAAGTCGTAGGGAAGGTTATAAACCCTTACAACATTCATAAATAAACAGAAATTCTAATGTTTACTATGGTGTTAGATATCATGGTCTTAGGTACTGGAGGCACTGGGAAACTTTCATTGGCAGCGTTGCTTTCAATTTCCAGTCGCCATGGTAACCATGGTAAATAAAATAGATACCGAAACTACCGACAGCACTGTGTCATCTTTAAATGTCAAGTTTCCTCCATCAAGATGGTAATAATGAATTTGTCGTACAAATGGCCATTACTGCAATGATACTAAAATACCTTCGGGTCGCTAGTGCAGGAAACCACTCGAAGGTACTACAATTAGCAAGGTTAGAGCTTTTGTTTTCCAAGTTTGGCGCCTAGTCCAAACAATTCTATTTCATTTTTTCCATTATGAATTTTGAAATGTCAACGCCATTAATTGTTTTCACGTAATACGGATACTTGTTTTAGTTTCGAAGTTTAGTTTAATGAAATACACCATCGTGGGGCATGTTAAACTAAAGCCATTAGAATGTTAGAAAAATCAGCTGTTCCAAAAGTCATTTCAGTAACGTGACAATAGATAATATTATCCAAAAAATACCGTGTCATACTGTATCCGTTGTGAATTACTGCCATTTTTTTGTTAAAACCGTTCAAAAATAAATGTATTCGAATATGTATTCCTGGGTAGGCATAGAATTTATAACGGTCGCGAAACTTTAAGAGATACCACAAAAGGCCTTAAACTCGCACTTATCAGTGCGACATTATATTTTTATTCATACAATCGTTTTTCTATGTTTCAGATTTTGTGAACATCGGCATGAACGGATATGCGATAAACCATACTGTGAACACTTAAAATGAATATGTGATAAAGGGAAAAAAGACGAAAAGTAAGTGAATATACAAAATTTGGATCAAATATTGAAAATATAACTAAATCTAAATAAAATATAGGCGTAATAAATTACCACGATCGGTGTCTAGGTATCGTTGACCTTATGGAAATATGAGGAAGAGTGTATTCCCAGGTGTCAAACTTGAAAGTGAATTATTGGAGTCAACCTCTTGCCAGTTACAAGAGCAATGGAGATCAAATTACACAATACTTAAGCATTACTTCGAAAGCTGGAAAAACTTTGCAAAGGATAAAGCTGATGAAAACTTAAGGAAGAAAAATGAGACTACACATAAAAGATTAGACAGAGGGGAAAAAAATTATTTTAGTTCATGGAATTGTATTGACTTGAATAAAATTTTACTCCAGAATGAGATTGAGCTAGTGAGAAAGTTTTGGAATTTGTGGAAAGGGGCAGTGAAAAACAACAAGAATTTTCCAAAGGTAAATGTCAAAGTAAAAAAAATTCAAAAAGCAAATCACTCCTTGAAACAAACTTTGAGGGAAGCGCATTTTACATTCAATGAGCCATGCAGAGACAAAAGCTGCGAGACTTCACGAAAGTACTTTAATTTGTGGAGGGAAAATATAAAAAGCCACATGGTACAAGCAAAAGCTGCACAGGAAAGTAATGAACATCATTGGGTGTATCCAGAAAGTATAAAAACAGCATCAGACACAATGTGTATTTTAGGTTCAAAGTGTATCAATGAAGATAATTCAAATGCTCAGATTTTAAGAGATTATCTGAATATGTGGAGGGCAGCTACGAGCAACTCCTCATTCATAAAACAAGATGTATCTACAAGCAAGATTGAAAATTTTTTAACGGCTATAAGAGCTGCCAAAATGAAAACAATAAAAAGCGTCAAATCCACCCAGCATGGTTTGCATCCCAAAAAAAGGAAAACTCATAACAATAATTCCTTTAAAACAAATCATATGAGTGAAAGAGTTAGGGCATGGAATTCAGTTTCATGCATGGAGAATCAAGCCCCCTTAAAGAATAATATTGAAGAGCACAAGGAGACCAGGGATGATGTGAACAGTAAAAATATTTCCTCAATAAAGAAAGAAGTGAACTTTTCCTTGGAAGAAGCTTGTTCCCTCCTTGAACGCACCATTGCTGCTTCTTACAGAGGAAACTGTGCTAGGAGGAAGGCATTTAAGAGGTGCAATCGGAAAGGGAGCCCTCTGCCTCCAGAGATGCCAGCAGGTGATATTCTGGAGAGGATGAGGGCAAGGGAGGCAGAGAGGGCTGCTCGTTGGCAGCAAAGTCATGAGAGGAAGGAGAGGCAGGAAAATGAGAGGATGATGAGGCTCTTTGAGGAGGAAAGGGAGAGGTTGCGGCAGCAGGAGCAGTCCAGAAACTTGAAACTCCAAGAACGGAAGCAAGAGAAAATGAGGAGGATGCTGCAAGAAAAAAATCTGAAACAGATCCGGCAAAAATATCATCAGTTGAACTTAGAAGCACTGAAACACTTCCATGAAAAATTACTGCAAAAGGGATTACAAGCTTTTGCAAATGAATTGAAGGTTGCAGCTGGACGTGAGTTACAAGCTAGTAGACATCACAAGAAAATGCTGATTCAGAGGAAATTTTATGAATGGATGAATGTCACACACCATAATTGTGAATTTCGAACCTCTTCAGCAGTTGCCTTCCATGAAAAAATGTTGCTAAAATCATGCTTCAAACAGTTGCGTATGGTAAGCCGTGTATTGGAATTTTTTAATGAAAATATTCAAACATTTTGAGAGATGTCAAGGGAACCCATGTGGGAATTATTTTCTCTAGTTACAGGAAGAATATACCTTGAACAAGCAAACTGCTAATGACTTCTGTGAAATGCAAACTCAAGAAAAAGCATTTGTTTCTTGGAACCGGTACACTTGTGATATGATGATTGAAATGAACCTAAAGGGTGAAATAGCTGATATTTTCTATGTGAGGTAAATCGATCATTTTATTTAGAAAATTAATTTATTGATTGCTTAAATTGTAGAAGTAAAATCTGAATCAACCTGAGAAGTTGAACACCAGAAGCCAATTAGAAACATTAACAAATAGGTAAAAGTACTAATAAGAATCATTGGTCAATTGGGAGTTACATTTACATATCCACATGCAATAATATTATAATTAAATATTAATATAAATCAATTGAACAAATGTGCATCTTTATTTTACTCATGGCTGTATAAATTAGATAATATCTGACCCACCAGAAAACTTGGTTTCAAGTTCTACATGTATTTTTGTCAAAGTGTTGCAGTCATAGTGGTTATCTCAAGAAGTTTGGTTCCTTGAAAACAGCATAATTTGGTGCTTATTCAGATATTTTTTACCAAGTTTCCTACCTTTAGATATTATGCCACTCAGAATTTTCAATCCTAGGTAGAATTATATCCATAAGATGTTTGTATATATGATTTGTAGTGTACACATTACTGTAATTTTTAAAGAACTCAAAAGCATTGTTTATTCCTTATGAAAATCTTCAATACATGACCCAGGTTTATATGCTGTGCCACATCTTCAGGTGAGTTACAGAAATTATCCAGAAGTATATATACTCAGTTTTTTTGGGGTGGCGAGAGGGCATGAAAAGATGAGGTGGGGTGTGAGAGGGAGATTACTGGTAACAATGTTGTTGTTAGAGAAAGTGTGAAAAGGGATATGGCAATAGACGGAGTATGGGTTGATTTGCAACTCAGGGGGAATCGACAGTTAGCAGCGAGGGAGCAGGATGGGGTGTTGTATTAGGTACAGGGAGTGGGTTGGATGGTTTGTGGGGTAGATATTTGGATATCGGATAGTTAAGAAGAAGAAAATTGCATTTATTTAATGCTAGACACAATTATTTCGAATTGTTCTAAGACTTCCAATCTGGGTCTCTTCTTTTCCAAGTGATATTCAGAGGGTAAAATTGCTGGTGTGATCTTGCTCAAGTAAACACTTTGTGGACAGAGAGGTTGTTTTTTGTTTTAAAATATAATTCATGTTCCTTGATTCCCTCCTTGAATTTCCTCCCTGTTACCCTATGTTACATTTAAATTTATGCACCCCACTTTTTGTGTTGTTTATATCCTCTCTTTGGCATGAACAAATTTTTGTAAATTATATGTCTTGAAAAATGTGAATTTTACTTTGGTTTTATTTGAATGATTGTAGATTTTTATTGAAATATTTCCTAGGACGTAATGGAAGGGCTTGTACATTCTGGTGACCCCTAGGACTGTGCTGGTGGGAGCAATAATATTTACTCCTAATAGGGTCACTCATGCCAGGCAGGTCAAAGAGCAGGAGCCATATTAAGGGTAGTCCATGCAGCATCTGCTCCTCAGTTAGGCAGCTGCAAAGGCATTTGAACCCAGTGTGGTGGTCATTGAGTGACAGTGTCATGTTAAAAACACTATTGAGGAAGGCAACAGGATACCACCTCGATATTATTCCCAAGATTTATATGATGGGTAGTATAGAGAAAATTAGTCCTGGCAACTATGGGACTCGGACCCATTGGCCATGTGTTGTGCCCAGCAGCAGGGGATGCAAGACTTCCACAATCATCATCTCATGAAACCCTTGAAAAGCAAAACCAACAACAGCAGCACAGAAGATGCAGAAGAAGACAGAATCAGTTAGAATAGAACTTAGAATGATAAGTGATGAGAACAGGAAAATTAGAGAATATAAAGTGAGAGGAAATATAGATAGATGTTTTAGGTCTCTGCAAGGTGAGAGAGGAAAGATAGTGTGGATTACTAGAATGATAGTTATAGAGTAATATACATAGCATAGGAGACAAGAGCCAGGGAGGAAGAAGCGTAGTCAACATAGAGCAAGCGACTGATAGAATGTTATCAGTAGAACTAAAAGCTGAACCAATAAACTTGGTCATTGTTCAAGTCTACATACCAAAAAGTACCTTAGAAAGGAAGAAGTCAACAGGATGCACAATCAATTAGAGGAAATACATGATTGCGGGTGTTCCTGGGAGGAAATATTTGATAGTAATGGAACGTGATGGTAGTGAGGTAGGAGACAATGGCTTAGGAGCAAGAAATGATTGTGGGGAGAAAGCAATAGAGTTCTGTATAACACACAAAGGCATTTTCTGCATACAGTGTGTCAATGATTTTGGTGGAGTGATCATTGTTAGTGAGGATATGTTTGATAACTTGTGGTTATTTATGCTGGGGGATGGTTAATAATTTGTGTAACATTGAGCAAAAGGCAGCCATTTTTTGTGGGAAATGATGTCTTGGTTTGCTGTGGATGATTTGGTCAGAGTTTGTTCTTTCTAAAGTTGGAGAATTCCAATTTCACACTTACTCTGTCCATCATCATATCCCTTGCTACACTTTCCTCTACAACAAAATCGTGACCAATCACATAGCCCTTCCACAAACTAAATAATTATACTTGTGGATAATTTATTTTTATCACCTGAAGATGCTACAACAATAAAACCTGGATCATTTATTAAATATTCCCATGTAGAATTAATAAAGTTTTTGAGTTCAGTCAATCATGAAGTAGTCCTAGAGAGTCACACGAGAAACCATTTCCAAGGCCATACATTACTGTACTACAAAAAATGAGAGTTATGGTAATTTCTGTAGCTTCTGAGTAATTATAATGTAAATTTATATAAAATAGCACAGCTGTAATATATGTGCATAAGCAGACAATTGAGGCACAAATAAAGAGCATTTACAGGAAATATACAGCTATAAAGTACATGTTTACAGAAAGGTGCTCTCGTGTAATTCTCATGTAAAACATATATTTTTATGACAATCACACCATGTATTACATGCCATGTTCTATCTGAGATAGTAGCATATGAAGGAATACTTGACTATGAGCTCCTGCAACTCCAAAAAGCTTTGACCAATGAATTATGAGTCAGGAAAAGACATTCTACAAATAAGCTTAGAATGCGTATGAAGCAGGTGGGTATGATGCAGAAAATATCATTCTGAATGATTTAAAATATAGTTTATAACATTTATGAAGGTGAATAAATCTATTACATTATTATTAATGACATTGCACATGGACTAATTATTTGATTTTCTCATTTTGAGACATAACTATCAATAATCTAAATTTATGAATTCATTGCGAACACTATATCAGAAAATCTCAATTTTTTTTTAATACCGGTTTGGAAAGCTATTACATTGATGAAACAATGGCAATAACTCTTACAAGCTGTATTTCAATTAGTACCCACTCTGATTTTGTCTTAGTTATTCCATCATTAGACTGATTTGAAGTACATAAAATAAACACACAGAGTTGTACACTGCACATAAACTTTCCACTCAAAGCAATGTCAAAAAGGAGTGGTTGAACTGCTAAGTGTCAAAATGAAATAATATTATTATGTGTCCCTCACTTTGAAAAATGTGGGCACCTACATTCCATTCACATTACATTCAGCTGGAAAGTCAGCCTTAAAAATACTTTAAGGGGGAAGGATATTTGTGATGCATCCCGATGCAAGTTATCATTCTAACACTTCACTTGGAGTGAATTCCATCCCAAGTGAGTGAGATGTCTTCACAAATGACTTACTCAACTTAGAAAAAATTGGTTATCGGAAGTTTCTGTATTATCAGCGGCATAAATTGAATATGTGTACTCTTTTAGTTTTAAGGTGACTACAAAAATGCTGTAATCGTTTAAAAGAATTCAAGTGTAATTTAAGAACGATTAAACATCAATAACTTGTGAAAAAATCTTCTTTTGTGTCAAAACACATTTTACAGATTCTTACTGAGGAAGAGTTTAAATTGCTGGAAGAGATTTCCCTCTGTGATGGAAACTGAAAGAGCCAGGGAGAGAATAAAGAATAGCTTCAGAATGAAAGTCTTGGAAATTTTTCCAGACTATTGCCCTCAAATAAATGATTGAGAGTCATTTGAAGGTAAATGTATATACAAATGTGATAATGGAAGAAGATAGTATTGCATTTTATTTTCTATTTCACTTGAAGATAAAATAAATATATATCTAACCATAATTCATTTGGCAAATTTTATTCTCAAGAATAAGTAATGATTTCTGTGGAGAATAATCAAAATGTAGCCGAGAAACTTATGAATTCTTTACAATTTTTTAGTAACAGTGATCAACAGACAGAGTGTTCCTGTTAGGGTTGCCCGTGCCAGAAAGTTAAGCATTTAGAGAGAGCAAAGATAGCCCCAGCAGCATTTGTGGCACCATGCAGCAACTGCAAAAATGCCTCAACCCAACAGACTGGCCAATTCAAGTAATATCTTGAGTGAGACAAAATCCCTGGCAATCATGATGCTTTTAATACCCCCATTGATTAATGGCTTCCTAAAAACATCATAAAAAACCATTAATACTGTAATCAACCCAAAGGTCAGTTTGGTAGGTGATGATAGAGTTCGCCCAGTACTAAGCTAGACTAGCCCCCCTACTCTTGATGTGTGAATTTCACACATCAGGGTAGGGGGGCTAGTTCCTTTCCCTGTGCCAATTATGGTTTCCCAGGAAAATCTGGTACCCAAAAAAATCACATAGCTTCGGTGGAGCTGCAGGTACCTAGAGAGGTTAGTCCAGGAATCGAACCCAGGCCCACCAGTGAGTAGTGCAACACTCTGCCCCTGGACTATTGTGACCCACTAAAACCATCAACAGAATAATAAAAAAATAATAGAGACAGGCATGACTTTGAGATAGTTCTCTCCACAGTATGAAAGAAATTTGTAGTATTCCACAAATGAAATGGAAAACTATCACAGTTATAATTATAGAATTATAACATCTTTACATAATTGCATTTTTCAGTCAAAATTCAAATGTTTAGGCGACCAACTGTTTAAATCTGTCACCGAAAGGTCAAATTTAATTTATTGCAAATAGCAAGGGATGATTTTATTTATTATCAGATTTATTTATTATTTGTGATGATGATTATCTATAACAGTCTCCCCATTGGTGCTATGGGAATATATGTGCATATATTCTAAGCAAGCCAAGATTTTTAAGCCAAGGAGATTATATAACTCAAATGCCTTTATAAATGTGTGGAGTAAATAGCACTTTTAATATTTTAAGAAGGGAATGGGATGTTGCCCATTTGTTAAAGTACAGCTTGCACTATACATTTGTTTTTGAGTTCATGTTCACAGCTGATATATAAACCCCAATGTGCAATTCCGTAGCTTACTGGAAAATAAATAAATCCACAATTAATAGAAATCACCATGCTAGTAATTTTCATAGTACAATTTTAATTTTTTTGGGAAGAGAAAATGGAAAGAACAGCATGCTCTAATCATAGTCCAATTGATCTGCATCCTTAGAGACCTGACTGAGAAATTGAGTAAATGCCAATGACAAGCATTGGCAACTCACAACTAAGCAGTCGGTATCAAGCCTTTCACTTTATGATGATAGATGGCAGCTGAATTATGCACAAATGACATGTAGAGGGCACAGCAGCCATTCAAAACTTGAAAATTATTTAATACTTTGCTACCAGATTTCAGTGCTATTGTCATTCCCAGTAGTGAACATGGCAACCTTTCAAATCGACTAGATGTATTTCATTTAATTCAAAGTATAAAATTATGGAGAACTACTAATTATTTAAGATTGATATTCATGTAAGTGCTCACTTGATCAGTCTGTGCATGGAAATTTGAATGCATATTAATTAAAAAAAGTTTACTTGTGAAAAGTAATTTATATACTTCAGTGTTAATACACATTTCATAATAATAATACTGACTGATAAAAATTTAACTTTAACTTGTGAAGGGCTGACCGGAGAAATTCTTGGAGAACATACTCAATTCTTCTCACGAATAGGAAATAACAAAAGATCTTACTCCATCTATTGCCAAAATGCTTAAAACTGAGAATTTTTTAAGCTAAATCAGATGATAAAGATGACCATTGCCATTCCATAGACCAACTTGAAGACTTGATTTATTGAAATTACATAAACCGAAATTGCAATTCCCTTAACTTAGACAATTTAGGGTGGTTAAATTTTTAAAATTATCCAAAAGTCTCATTACCTTATACTGACAAAAATACGTTTTGAGTGCTTCCTTTGTGTATCACAGGGAACACTCTGCTGAACACACTGTGCATGCATTACACGTTGTGACATTGCTAAGGCAAAAATGTTTCCAAAATCCTAAATACAAAACACTACAAAATCACAATATGTTGAGCTTTTCCAGAGTATTATTTTTATTTATTCATCTATTAATCTACCATTAAAAAAGTTTTCATTTGAAAATTCTACGTAACTATCACCATTTAGTCTTAGATACCGATTGATTCATTTTTTTAATACTCTCGCCTGAGGAGTTTGAATTTAAAAAGTTCTACTGCAGGCAAACATAAAAATTTGTTCTCCTTCTACTGCAATAATTCATCAGTCAGTCAACTGGGTGCCAAATTCATTTCAAATGAATTGCAAACAGCTCACCAACCCGTTTACAGTGTGAACCACAGGAAATACTCAACATACACTGTTATGTAAAGGTAAAAATATTCACTCAATTCTGATTGACATTCCTGAGGGCTGCTCCTTTAGGCATCAAAAAATTAATCAAAAATAGATAACATTAATGAATAAGTTGATTTTTTTAAATATCAATTTTTAAGCACTTTGAATGGAAAATTGCTAAATGTCTTTCTTTGCTAAAGTGTCAGGCTGCAATGACTTTGGTATGCTTAGCAAAGGAGGATAAAATTAATTTGAAAAAACTATCGATGAGAACTGAATTCAATCTCTGGACCTCAAACTGTCATTGTGTTACCAAAGTAGTTGAGGATTTCAAGCTACAAATTTCACTTAGCACTCATTTCACACATTTAACTTATCGTATCAAGCCACCCAGTAGAGAAAAACCTGAAGTTACCTAAATGCTTCAAAATATTTTAACACCAAAAGCATGTTAAAAAGGCAATAGCTTTTATTCACAGGTAACATAGTGATGACATGCACACAAAATGACAAAAACCTTTGGTTCACTTTTCCTAAGAAAAATTATTTTAAAAGGAAAATCATATGTATCTTTATTTTCTCTTTTGTAGTCAGAGTTTGACAACTTTTGCTAGTACAAAAATATTACAGAAATTATGAGCAACTGACAACGTCTTGAAATTATCAAACATAAGGTAATAGTCACGCTCTTAGGAATTTGAATTGGCCTGATTAGAAAATGATGACAGCTTCTATACTATTTTGTACGCAAGTTATCGCTACATATGTGCTCCTAAAATGGTTCTTATGTCAAAATTTCGAAGAAAAATGATCTAATTTTGATTGGCCTACCTACTATACTTAACCAACCTACCCATTTTATCCTATTCATCACTGTATGTATCCAATAGAAAACTTCACGCATTCTGCCAAAAAATTCTTCTAAATATTTAATGGGATTGTTGGAACAGATATGTTTCCATTCTAGAGAAAAAGCTAAAAACAATATGGACTATACTTATTATGAAAACTTAAGTGCCTCTAGATTGTTTTGGCACCTACACAAGGCTCAACACATTATTATCAAAAATATCAGAAGTCTCCAGCTTTAGGCAGCTCTTCAAAAGAATATAAAAAAGAACTGGATTGGAATTAGTGCCAAATTAAATGGCATTAACTTCCACTGACATTAAAAACAAAAGCCGAAGTTTGCATGCAGTTATAAAATATCAAATACTTTTGCATTTTTACTATCTCTGCCATTTGTAAGTTATGCAGTTAATGAAATCAAGAACTAATCTCAGGCTTTATAAATGAACTATGTAAGCATGCTCCCCAAATTGATCTAAGTTACTTTGAGCAACTAAGACAGAAATCTGTCCAGTTCTTTAAAAACCCATTATTGTAGGAGTGCTTCACAAAAAGACAGCATAACTTCTTTTCTCTTTGTCTGTATATCCACCACTCTCTGCTAGTAATACCCAATGATATTAACCAGCATTGACGAAAGAACATCAAAGTCAACAGTACTGCTGTAAGCAAACAGTACACTGCACCAACAAAGCATACTGCAATACTGTAAAAGAAAGCATAACATTAATCTAAGTACTCCTACAAATAATTATGTTAAGTCTTTACAAAGTCAATGTTTTGAGCCACTTACTCAAATTCATGATAAACATCACTGCAGTCTTCTGGTAAAAGTATCACATTCATGAAAAGGAATGGCTGGCAAACTGTCGTCAATGTCAAATTTGACCCATATACCAGCGCACTCACTAGGAAAATTATTGCCATTAAAAAGAAGGCATGGTTTCTTTCACCAATGCAACAATTAATCCTGCATGAAAGTGATTACAAATTAATTCATGTTATAACATTATGCACATCATATCCATCCAAACTCAAAAAAAGAGTAGAAAAAATTACCAAACACAATGATGGTCCATTTTAAGTATGCACGTCTGGCATACCTTGCAATGATAAGCCCGAGGAGGCACATTCCTTCGGCAAATAGAGCACTCAATGTCAACAAAATCAGACCATGGGGAATTTATTGCGACATCTAGATTGTTTTGAATAGATGAGGATTTTGTTTTCACTTTGTACACAAAAAAGAAAGATATACATAAGAGAGAAAAAAATTTGTAGTTTTCTGAGGGCAATATTTCCAGCAGAGGTACAACTTTTAACTCAAAAACGGCCAACAACAGCACTGCTGATGTTACTGACCACATAACAAAAAATCTTGTTTGGGGGATGGACTTCAGAAATGAACGATAAAGACAAAACATGACGATAGGCATAACAGTGAAAACAACAAGTGAGCACCATACGTTAAGGGCAGCAATGTATGCTAGAGCTGGTTCAATAAAAATTGGCGATACTTCATCCCAAGAAACTTGCTTGGCACCACCAACCCAAGGTATCCGCAGTCTGTCCTTAATCACAGAACATACACTGTGTCTGTTTTGATTAGGTCTTCCAGATATAAGCCTGAAATTACAAGGGTTATTTATGTGACGCATTATTTCGATGCTGTTGTGCGTCTAGAAAAAATAACGCTATACTAGTTATAGAACGGTGAAATATGAAAATGTTCCATGAAATGGGCCTTCTGGGGAGAGACACGTACAACTCTTAGTCGTGTTCGAAACTTCAGCCATATTAACATACACAAAGTAAAGAGGAATACAGCATACCGGATATCACAACTTATACCAAAGAAAAGGACTTAATTTCAGAATATTCGAAAGTAATTGCTTGCTGGAAAAATGCAAACCACGAACATCAAAGTAAAGTTATATCATTTTACATTTTCTTATCTCACCATTCTTCAGTCAATATTCGCACAACACCGTTTATCACCCTTCTAATGTCATGTGTTCTGTTATTTAAGAATAGTTGCGTCTGCGTATGTTTAAAGCTAGAATAAACACGATACTCCATACCTTTCAACATTTTCATCCAACTCTTGACAGTCACAACAAAATCCTAATAAATGACTTCTTTCTTGTTTCAAATTTAAATATTCACAGCAACAAAGAGGGTTATTTTCAACATCAGAATTACTCATAGTTTATAATTTTTGAAGACTAGGTCAATAATATTCCAACTTTAGCAATTTAGCTGACAATTCCTTGTACGAATGAATGATTTTGTTTTCCCGCAAACCAGTGCCGCATTCTTCCTTTCAAATACCGCATTGGCGATTTTTTTTGTACCCGTAGGAGAGATATGGTTAACAAGTATCACAGCATTCCGTATATTCACTTGATTTGGCAGAAAGGCAATGAAAAAATCATATTTGTTACTTTTACTTCTGCTAAATAACACAAAAAGGAAACGCTGACTTTCCTTCTACTTCCTTCACTATCTCCAACACTCCCGAGACATCTGCATCGGCTGTTTTGACATGTTTATGAAGCATGCGCATTGACGATGTCGTCTAAAGCAAATTAAAACAAAGCACTATCGTCAATTTCGTACTGTTTTGATTTGTGACTTACGGGCAACCGCTCGAGATTTTGTTTATCAGGTGTACTTTTCTGAATTATGAATTATTTATAGCTAACCAACATAATGGATAATAACCCTGCTATTGAAAAAACGATCACAATAACCGTCACCAGTCTTAAAAATATTGTTAAGTACCGTTAGGCTCATACAATGGCCAAACTTTATTTTAAAAGGCATAAACGCGGTAATAAACCCGAAGGTCGATTTGGTAATGCGTATTAAAATGTAACTAATTGAATATTTATGATTTCAGAGAGTGAAGGAACTCCCTATGCAACTAAGCATAAACATAGTGTATGGAACTAAATCCTTAGCCACCATTTCATCAATATTGGTCGAAAAAATAGACGTAACTATCGATTTTTCAGCAGTCCTAAGCGTCGACATTCATGAATTTGAGAAACTGAACGAACTGGCTGGAACTCCCATAATATGTAATTATAATAGAATAACTAATGACGGTGCCATGGATATTTTGTGCCAATCTGAAGATTTCCCAGCATCATAAAAATGCTTCTTTATAAAACCATTATAACTACTCAAAATATGAATTCCATTCTGTCATGTACCCTGCTATATTTTTAATGATAGTAATTGTCATTGATGTGTTGGTCAAGCACCTGGTGTATAATAAGATCAACAATAATGGGGAGAGAATACACAAAAACATTATTATCCAGCACATAATGCTACACAAGGGACACCAGTCTAATTACAGTATGTCACCCATTAATGCACCTACAATAGTAATACTTAAGAACAAACAGTTCAGTTCAAGTTTACAAAGCTGTCACAGTGGACTTATTTTTTACGCTCATGAGCCTTTTTTAATACATGAGAAAGCTGATGAGATCCTTTCTTTGAAAAAGTGAAAGATTGATTTTTCAGGTTCACAATCTCCATTGCACATCTCCAGTAACTATATCCTGTGATATTACGTAAAAACAAACAGAATAAAATCCCCAAAACTAAAAGATAATCCCCGCCATAAGTGAAACTGGGCATTTGACTAGTAATGTCTCATGCAGTTAAAAATATCCGAAAAATATAGAAAACGTACAAGTCCCAGGAAATTGCCACCAGATTTATCTGGATTGCAATCCTAGGTTTTACAACTAATTCCATGGCTAGGTTTCTCGGTAGGCTCAGCCATTAGTTTTACCAATTAGGTGATTAACTTTTTAATTATTTATTAAAATAAAAGCAACTTCTTTTTTATATTGGCGTGCATAAATAAATTTGAGTTAAAAAGTGCTGATAATCATTTATTGAGAGAAGCTAAGTGAATAACATACATAATAATATACTGTACTTAAATATATTGGAAATATACTACTTAGGTATTGTCTATTCATATATTCCGTTAGCTGGACCTTGATGAGCCTTTAAGTTATTTGTTATTTTTCCAGCATAGAGTTGATGTTAAAAAAAAAAGCTGAAAGGTACCCATAAGTTCCCATTTCATATCATAAAAAATAGCCCTTTAAATTCTTATTGCTTTATTTTCTTAAACTAATCAAATGTGCATAGCTTCAAAGGACTCCACTGGATTAATTAATTCTCAAGATTCATATTAATTGATGTAAAATGACGCAATGTATGTTGTTCTGAAAACTAAATTATCCCTGATCTTATTAGTTGACATTGAAGAGGAAAGGGTGAGAAATAGGAATTCAATTAAGAGTAGCAGACCATTGTTTGGAGGGAGATGTTACTTAGATCTACTACCTTTTCTCACAGGTGAAATTTAAAGAATATTGATGGATCTGACAAAATCTTGATTACTCTGGGAATACAATTTGATTGCATAGGCCTTGGTTCAATTGGCAATTCATATTTACGCAGGAGAGACAGCTTTGGTAGACCAACCCTTAATTGTTGAAGTTAATGCACATGAAATTGGTCAAAAAATGGTGCCCTGGACACATCTTCCTCTGCTCCACGTTACGGCTAAGGTGGATGAACCACTTATTTCAAGTGAAACTCTGCAAGAGTCGAATATTTTATTTTTCACTCTTGAATCCATCTACAATCTGCCACCTGACACGCCAGAGAATTTCACTTGCACAGCTGGAATTGAAGTTCCAGTGAATGAGGTAGCATTAAAAGTTATTATTCATTTCAAGTTTATTAGCAACATCCATATTTGAGCCTGAATGATCTACCCATTAGGCTAACTTGTCCCAAGGTCTATTTAATATGTACCCTTAATTTAAATTAAGTGTATGACAAATATTAAATTCTTATAAATTAGCTGTAGTCCTAAATCTAACAAATTTCCTGGTAAGAAAAAAAATCAGGTTGAGAAATAATTGCAAATGCCATCAATTGATTATCATTTTCATTTCTCTGGAAGGAAAATAGTACAGTTTGAAGCAAATATTGATCATTCCACCATTTTGAATATCTCGCAAAAAGCCTTAGTTTAATTATGGATCTCACTCTGAAAAAGTCTTTTCCCAGAATTCCTTAGCTTAAATTCTAGAAGGCCAATTGAAAATTGCATATTAACTTCCTGTGGGAGGTTTTGTGTTTCAATGTCATCATATATTGTGGTCATATTTCTATGCTTGGAACACTTTCATAACTGAGTTAATTTGCTTTTAAAAACTTTGTCGTGGGCATAGACACTCATTGATGTTTTTATGCTTAAACTTAGGCAACAGCATCACTTTTAATAGAAATTTGGATAGATTAAAATACCCTAATATTTAAATGACACTGTACCAAATAAGGAGCATTAATAAGGCAACGCAAAATGTGTTTTTAGTTTTGGGGACATGAATATTGATTTTCATTCATAATAGGTATTTTAAGGAGAGTTATTTAAAAATAGAAGATTATGGTTAGAAAAATAAGATCATGCATCTCTTCCTCCAGAGCAGCCATATACTATTTGGAGAAAAACTGAATGCTGTGCATGTGTCCTAAAATATTAAATGTGTAGCACACATTTCAGGAACTGAGAAAACTTCAGGACCTATTAAAAAGCAAAAGATGTTATTCCTCCTCACTCATAATTACTCAGGGACTCACAGTGAAAACTAGTTTCTGCTCTCTCATAATAAATGCTGGTTGTCGGTGCTGGTTCATCAACATAGTTAAAGTAGATGAGACGTCAATGCCGATCACTGATGAATGTCTTCTCCCAATATTTACTTGCCTACGTGGAATCACCCATTGATGATTTGTTTGCATCCCAAAGTGTTAATAGGAATAAAACTGGAGTGCATTAGATAAATGAAATAATATGTAGTTTTGGGGAGTACTATTACTTGTTCAAGTTACTTAAATGTGATGGTAATTAATTTTTACGATAGCACATGCAAATGGGTGAAGAATAATGAGACTGAACTTTGAAGTCTTCATTTCTATTCTGCTCAAATTAAAGTGTGGGTAAGGCTATTCGGAATGCTCCCAAGGGGAATCAGTGCTTAATGAATGAAATATTGATTCTTGTAAACAAGCCAGGGCAGACAGCCTGTGTGGGCTGATTTTTGTCAGCTTAGACTGTGAAAAGTCTTGGTCAAATGTGTGAAAAGATTGTTGTGGCCAACCAGTGCCAGGTTTTGCTGATGAAAACCAGCGTCCACTGTGTTTGCATCCTTAGAGTTTCAGTCCTTATGCTGGACCAGCCAAAGACATTCAATAGAGCCAATAAGATCAGGCTGAAAGAGCAAACATGATTGCCTACCACAGATAAGGCATCTAAAGATCCCAGTCATTGCAAGGATTCATTGCCCGAACTGGAGCACAAGTCCTTGACTGATTTGGAAAGCTATTGAGATCACCCAACATCCATCTATACGAGGAAAATGCGCACAACCATTAAAAAGATTAGTGACAGTCCCATTCAGAGATGTTAAAAATTTGACGAAAAATGGCTAATTGTCATCTCATCAAAAATTATATGACTAGTAAACAAAATAATTTAGCCAGCACTCCATGATGTTCTTGATGAAAAACTTTTGGGTATATAATATTGGGAAAGCCATTGAAACATTATAGAAATGATGGAAACGCTCTGCCCCTCCGTGTTAGACTACTTATACACACACTTGTGGGCCGCGGGTTTCATAAATCAACGGAGTAACAGGGCTTACAGTAGATTCCTTTGAAATGTATTTTTATCCTTTCAATATGCTCTTCCGAACATCAAAATCGCAGCATAGTCTAACCTCACCCAACAACCAAATGACCGTACAATAAGTGGTGTTCTATCAAATTCCCTGGGCTACACCTCATTCTGTATTCCAAAGGGTATCAGGTCAAATGAGCTTTTCCAGGTGTTAATCATGCTTATTTTTTACAACTGGCTCGTGAACTTTTATCTTTGATTCTGAAAACTCTGAAATTAATGTTCACGTTGAAGCTAATGAGAATACTTGTGAGCATTATCATCAATTGCCGTTATTACAACTCACCTAAATGGATGAGTGTGTGTAATTGGTTGAATGTAATTGTCAAATTGTTACATCAATGTTAAAAGCCTGATGTTAAGGTCGAAGTGCTGTTTTTGGACTAATACAAAATAAATAAATGAATTGTTTCTTCTTACTGAAGCTTTTACTTTAAATGGAAGAAGGGACAATTTGGTTTTAATTTCGCCCAAATAAAGACCTCGATCTACCTATCTATCTATGAAGGAAATCAACTGGTGTTCTAAATTTTCAGACATACAGGAATATTGAGTTCAATAATGGAACACTCAATATGATAAAGGACAAGGAAAATTGGAAGCATTGGCATGGACTTCCATTTGTCTTTGGAAGGAATGCTTTAACAAAGCAGCGGTATGTATTTAATTTGGATTTGTTTTTCCATGGAAAAAGAGAGGAACATAATAATTGATATGTTCAAAGATATTCATTTCATCACCAACCTATTCGTGGCTGCCATCGTAATACTCTCCTGTAATGTATTTGCAGTGATTTGTGAAGTACTCTGGGGGTCCACATACATTTATTTATTTTCACTCCCTAACCTCTTCTGGTGCCATAGGAATCCCAACAAACCATTTGAGCTATCTATAAGTTTCTTTGGGGCCAAAATTTGCAATATTTTTCCTGATATTGTGGTAAAGTTCTTTGTATAATTTTTAAATGTACTTCAAAAACTCATCTGAATGATCTTTTATACTACATCTTGGAAGTATACCTGGATAAAATTAAAAATCAAATTAAGCTGCCTTATTTCCTACAATAATAACATGACTAATGTATCCAAACAGATACAAACCATATTAGCTTTTCAATCTGAGCACAGAGCAGAGGGCAATCTATGAAAGGTTTTGGAGTTTTTAATAAGCAGAGTTACATGATGCAAAAGGTATTTCAGGCAAGCAGGCATTTACAAGCAAGAAGACTTCTGGAAAGTTAAAGCTTGTCTTCCTCTTCTGAATTTTTTCTAGAAAAACAACATGGAGGAAACCTACGAAGAAATAGTCAAGGGTATCAGGATACGTGTAACAACACCAATGTCATGCACATGTACCATATATACATGCAAGCATGCATGAACTCATGCAGCTCAGACACCTTCTCATTACTTATAACACTGATAACTCATTTAGATAGGCAATTAATGAATAATCCTGACTGTTTTGTAGTTATGACATTATTGAGGAATTAATGAGTATATTATAAAGCATCTATTATTTTGAAATAATATTCATTCAAAGGTTTACAGATAGTATGTAAACATGACCATAGATCATGGCCAAAGAAACTGTAGGAAATGCGGGGATAGTAACTTTTATGGAGTCAACTGCTAATATGCAACACAATGCAACAATTTCAAAGTGTAAAATTCATTTTTTGAAATGGAACAACTCAAGATGATTTATGACCATAGATTATATACCACACTAGCAGTTTTTGATGATTAAATATTAGTTAAAAACCAATCCATCAATTTTACCTTGCAAGGGAAGTGTACACATTAATAAACCCTCTGTAGCAGGGACTGGAATGGACAAGGTATTAACTTTTTTGTGTTGGAAAAATTCACATTAGAAGAGTAATTACATGGGAATTGCACATGTATGCCAATGGTATAATTTTTATTTATTCTAGGATTTTTTACTCTAATTGAGGTCTCACTAATGAGGATCTACTACCATGGCAATGCAATAATAATCAAGGTGAGCACAATGCACTTTCAGGGTTAGTGAGGATCATCATGAGATAAGGGATCACACTGGCTGCAAAATCAAATTTGAGACACTCTTAAAGGAGAATGTTCCTCATATGAAATGGAACACCTTGAAGAGGTGTTTTATGACCAAGACAGCAACTGGTGAATTCAAAAAGATGCTCTACAAGTACAGTGCAATTTTTAAATGATAAATTACAGCAATTTATTTTCTCAGCAAAATTGTGATTTGATTTACTTCACACACTTTGCATATTTAGGAATGGCTGCTTGCCAATGGAATTTTTGTTTGAATCCTTAGAAGAGAAAGTGATTGAAAACCCAAAGAATAAGAAGAATAAGGAATCAGAACCAAGTGCAGTTTTACATTTAGCATCATATTTGGAGTTAAGCCCCCTTCTATATCCAGGAGGTAGGGCACTTGCAAATGATATCCATATTTAATAATTTATGCAATTATATTAGTAAAATGTCAAATGTAGAATGAAATTTTCTATTCATGAAACAAGCATTCATTCTCTTCCTTGAAGAATTTTTGAGCGGAAGTTCATTGAAAGAGTATGAATTGAAAAATATCCTGTTCACCTGTGCAATGTTTTGCATCCACAAAATTGTGTTATGCATGTGGGGTAATCATGGTATTGTGAACAAGGATGTAATCATTGAGTCAGACCGCAATAAATGATCTGTGCTCATCTGATGCGGCTGCTTAACTCTTTTGTGACTGCTAACATGACATTTGATGCATGGTACTTTGTGACTTCAGAGCATCCAAAGGCAGTTTAATGAGATATCTTGTTAATTACATAACAATCAACTCCCACCAAGGTTTTGTGAGAATTAGACAAATTAGTAGGATGGCAGACTTAACAAAAAACATTTAGTACATTTTTAATGATTATCTAATGCTTCCTATATCTTGAGAATCTGATTCTGGGTCCATTTTCTTAAATCTCATCCCACCACACTGATCTTGTACTTCACTAAGCATTGATTGTTACTCTTTGGCTGACTGACCAACTAATGCTTTTTCACCTGCAAATCTAACCATTTAAAAGAGTTCCAAATTTCTTTCCATGAGCCTTCCCATACCTTGCTTACCATTTACCCTTGCATATACATACATAATGGGCCTACCCATCTTACTCCCCTCCCAACTCTCCATTTAAAATCCATACCTGTGCAGGTTGAGAAATGTGCAGGTTCCAGATTAGTTGTCTATCCCTCAAGTTTATTCCTCTCTTCTGCAAAATGTTCGTTTTACCCAATTAACTCTGTTGGAAGCCTTATCAAAATCCACTAAACAAACTAGACCATTCCAAGAAACTGCAGGTGTCACAACAGTAACTTTTAATAAAGTCATGTGCTAATGCATATTATAATACAACAATTTCAAAGTGTATTAATCATTAGTCTTGACCGGGATTTGAACTCTTTAAAGCCCTCACAATTTTGGAGTGTAAGAGGATGCTTTAACTGGCTAAAGCACTCGGCCAGACATCGAGGGATACTGATTTGAATCCTGGTCAATGAAAATTTTTAATGATTTGATTTGGTAATCATAATATCAATAATTCTAAATGTCTAAACAATAATATAAAATCAATCATTGATAATGATAATAAAAATTTAAAATGATTTTTACACTTTGTAATTGCTGCATTATAAAACTAGACCATGTTGGTAGTAGAAGTTCTTTTTACTAGTGACTTCATTAATGCTATGGCATTGTAAGTACTCTTCCCCTTTCTAAATCTAAACTGATTGCTACCTAATTACTACTGCTCTTTTCTCCACCCTTTTATTGATGATTCTTAAAAATACCTTTGATGGATGTGAAATGAAACTCTTTCCATTACTTGGGTTTCTTCCATTAGCCATTTACCATCTGTGCATTAACATTCTAAGAATAATCACTGTCCCTTCACTTAGTTCAATATTACTCTGCACTTATTTCAAGTATCTACTTATGATTTCACACCAGTGAACAGGGTGCGCGTAGCAAGTTCCATATCTAACTTCAGTGAAACAGAACACATCCAGAGAAGCGAAACAGGAAAGGCAATCTTCAACATGATCACTAAGCCCTTCAATCCTCTGCTAGCTGATGTTTCTGAGAAAGACAAACCAAAATCCAAGAAGGTCCAAATCAAGATTGAGAAACCACCCTTTGATCCACAAACTGTATTGAAGGGAGAGTTATTTGTCATCGTTGAAGTGGAATTTCTTCATCCTCTTGTTCCAGAGCCATCCTTGGAATGCCTCTGGAAAAGGTGACTTCATATTTTCATTTGTTTAGATTAACTGTTTTTTCACTTTAATTTTTATGTGGCAATTGTTTTTGTGAGAAAATGTCAAAACACATCAAACAGCTAGTTTCATGTGAAATAATTCTTAAATGGCTGACTCAATATATAATAATTCTCTAGAAATTTCCTCATTACCACCATGTGATTCCTACAAACCTTTTTTTATTAGGTATGGAATCATGACTGTATTTAGTTTATATATCTTTAAGGCTCTGATTCATGTGAAAGTTAATCTAGATACTTACCAATTAAGATCTTACATCCATAACTACCCCACAAGAGGTAAAACATATCTAAATACAACTTATTGTAGATTTTCATCAACTTACAACACATTTCATAATATGAACATATGATTGTAGAACTATCTGCCTACTCAATTGAAATTGGACTGTATCCAGTTTCAGGAATAGGGTATATACTTGGTTACTTGCCCATCCACTTTACTCATTGGATGAATTCTTTTGTGACAATCTTCATCACATTTAAGAACTTATGTTTATATATTAAGTAATATTTATATGAACAACATTTAATATGGTTGTGCCATTTTTCAAAATGAATAAGGTATTATTATTATTAGGATTAATGAGATGGTCCCGGAGAAACAGCATTTGAGAAAGAGTGTAATATGTGAGAAGATGATAAAGGAAGAATTCAGGAAATGTATAAGGGCTCTGCATGAAAAGCTAAATGATGACTATAGGAATTTCATTGATAACCCTGAAAAGTTTCCTAACAAATACAGTGCTAACCCTCATATGCCTGACAGGAATTTATTGCCAGAATTTACTGAATATCTCAAATCCACCGGCAATCACTTGATCATCGAGGAGACACTGAAGAGCCAGATAAAAAATATGATTAAGTTGAGAGTGACACCAACAATGAGGAAAGGAACTACACCGGAAATAATGGTAAATAATTAATCCATAATATTTTGGTAACTAATCTTATCACAAAAAGGAAATGAGCATTATTATTTAAATATACAAGGAACATAGCTACAGTCGTGAATCAATGTAAACAAAAAATACCGAGACCATAAACTTGATTGAGCATTATTATGTCTACAGTCTATTACCCCATAAGTGCAGGGTTAGAAAAATGAATCCTTGACTTTCACCAGGGATCCAGCCTACAGGGAAGCAAGGAGAAATAAACACATTCATGCTAAACTTGAATTATTTTTTTTTCATGATTCTATAGCAGATTTCCCCCTCATCCTATGGCCCCTCTCATTACAATTAATACAGACATATTAAAGTTAAGAGAAATTCAAATATATACAGTTTCAAACACTGTAATATACGTTCACTCTAAAACTAGTGAAACCGAAGCAAAGTTGTAGGTAGGTATATGAATTTTATGAGGTAGTATCTACAATTTTAGTTCATTGCATTAGGGATGTGAGGTATATACTAATATATCCACATATTATCCTTTATACATTGGTATATTTTTAAGCCAATATATCAGTTTAACTGGCACTATTTTCAAATAACTAGCACCAGTATATTTTTTATATGCAAAATGTTTTCCTTGCATCTAATTCTGCAAAAATTATGTTAAATAAGCTACACTACCTAGCCTGGTCTGTTTAAGTGTATTTATTGGTTAGGACAGGTATAGGGTGTGATGACCACTTCCTTCATCCTTTTGGTACCAGTGCCCATGACAGAAAACCTTGGCATTTCTCGATACTGATACCAAGGGCAATAATCCAATAGTATCCAATGCACATCTTTATTGATATTAATCCTTGTATTTTCCTAACATAATAACAAAATCACCTATTTATTAACTAGTTTAGCAAGGTTTTTCATTTGTTGGTGCATGCCATTATACTAAATGAGGTAAGACTTTTGAAGAACTATCCTGAGCGATACAAACAAGTAGTTTGCAAATACTATCAACAACAGGACCACAATAAGAAGTCCAATGGAAATTTGATAAAATGTACCCATATAATTGTAAATATGCAGTTAGAAAATATTAGGGGTAGCAGATAGATAAAATATTTACATATCAACCATCTAAATATTTTGAATTTACCATTACATCTGATAGGTACCTATGTTGCAAAAAACACTGCATAATATTAAGTATTTTTGTATGAAAAATTTCCTGTCTTGATGACAAAAAATTAATATGATTGTTGGACAACAAAAGTTGTAAGAATGGTTGAAAATAAACTTATCTTTCACAATTTGTATTTATATATATTCAAATTCAGTTTCTATTATACTTAAATGAGAGTGTTGCCACCAAAAAGCATATTATTGTATGCCTTCCAAATTCCATACTATTGTATACAATGCACTTGTGTGCTCTCATTGGGGCTGTATTCATTCACTGCTGTTCATTCAAAATGCTATCCAGTGGTTGCAACTGCAGTAAATAGTTTGGGATTGAAGATCAATTAGATGATTTAAGATATTAAAATACAGGATAAATCAAATTATGTTTTTCTTGGTTTATAGCAAGGAGTAAAATCCATGATAAGAGCATAATTTTTACAGAAGAAAACAATGAAATTTAATGATGATTTTAAATTAGCAATGAAAATAAAACAACAAAGATATGAAAAAGCAAATAAATATTTCAAAAAATACAAAAATATTAGGAAAACTAGAAAATCAAATGACAAATTCCATACATATTTTCCAAATTTTTTAAGTGATTGAAACAAATGATGAATTTATTACTAACACACTCTTTCCTACCCTTTCATGCAATCTTTGGCCAAAATATAGCCATCCTATTTTAATGCCCGAGGATAATTTGAAAGGAGGATTTAAATTATACTCAATAAATCAAGGAATTTCTTAATTTTTACTTGAGAACACATGGTAGTTTGAGAAAGGTAGCACTGAATCCCTTTCTCCAAACACAAAGTTGACTTATTTACTGCTGGGTTAATTAAATAGCTATGGCATAGCCAGGCAAATGTGGGGGAGGGAGAGATTGGAAGGGAGTGAGGGAAGAAGGGAGTGGCAAGTGAGTGAAAGAATAGCAAAGGGAAGGGGAGTGACATGGCCTGCAGGGAGAGGTATGAAGAAGGATGGATTGGTGGTGATCATATGCTGGTAGTCAATGTGCAGGCACCAACCATTTACTTCCGGTGATGAATCCTCATTCATGTTTCATTTGTTTATGCCCACCATGATTTTCACGTGAATAAACTTAACCATTAAGTGATCTCTCCGGCGACTTTTTTCTCATACAGAAGGAAGTACAAGATTTTTTCATATATATTATTTCTGAAATACGCCAAACCATAAACTCTCATTTAATGGGGCAGCCCTGTGGCTCCAGGTCCACCAAAGAATATGTAAGTAGTGAAATGATGGCAAATTTTGCTTTTGAAGCTTTGGAAGAGGAAAATTATGATGAGGCTCAGAAGTGGTTTTTAAAGGTAAGAATAAAGAAAGATTTTTTACTCGTGACAAAAGTACTTGATGAGCAACTGGAAGTACACATGATTATGTATTACTTCTCAAATCATAAAGGTCAGAGTGTCTCCATCTATGGCAACAATCTATGTTCATTCAAAGTCAAACATGGAGCCTAGAAAGTACTGCACCACTCGGTGACTTGACCAACACTTGAACTCTAATTTAAAATCTCTGATTAAATTTTATTTTATCTTATGGACACAAAATTTCTTTAACCATTTATTATCTTTTAGATTAAGGATAGTATTCTCTTTATTTAGATGCACAAAACCAATAAATATTTAGTGCATTAAATTAAGCCTGATTGGATTTTACATCATTTCAATTATCCCATGCTCCTTAAATAATTGACAAGGGAATGTGAATGACAATACATACATTTAATGGCATGCATGAAGTTTAATAGCCAATACACTCTACTAGGTTTTAATTTAATTTAACTTTTAATAGCTAATACAATACTTCTAGGATTGATAATAATGAAACTATAAAAATATTTTACAAAATAATTAGTATAAACCTAAATAAAACAGTTTCTGGCATAACTTGGTGGAAAATCTTCATACTGACTTTTAATAATCAAACCACTTTACTTTTCCACATAAACTTTTTAATTTTTACAACCCTGGTAACTTTCCTTTCCCAGGTAACCTTTCAACCCAGACCTGATGATGTTATGCTATAGCGAAACCTCGGTTGTAAAAATTAAAAAGTTTATGTGGAAAAGTAAAGTGGTTTGATTATTAAAAGTTAGTATAAACCTAATTGAGGATCCAGAGTTTGTATATATCCACATTAAATTGGTGGCCATTATGACTGCTCTATCATTTGAGGAACTTATACAACATAAATTCTAGGGTGAAAAGACAAATTTTAGAAGGCAAAGCAGCTAATATAAAAGTTAATATGGTATTTTCATATTGTTAAGAAATTTATCTTTGCTAATTTATTGATAATGCTTTTCATTGCCTAAAGGACTGTTCAGTAAAGAGTGTTCATAAATTTTCATTTGAATAACTTATTGCACAAAAACTAACTTTCATGTTATGAAAAAACCATAGTAATCAACCCAAAGTTGATTCGATTCGTAAGAGTAGAGTTCATCTTATACTAAGCCAAATGGCATATGAAATTCACACATTAAAGTGGGGGAGTGTGTAGCTTCTCTGTGTAGCTTTGCTGTGCTGGCTATGGTGTCACAGAAAGAACTGGTACCCAAAAAATCACACAGCTCGGGTGAAGCTGAGTGTCCAGAGACATCACTTGGAGTCAAACCCAGACCCTCGGGTCAGTAGACCAGTTCTCTATCCACAGGGATACCATTTACTTGTTTGCACAATGTGTGATGCATGATTCATTCGTTTGATTTAACTCAGAATTACATCAATGGTAGACATTGCAAGTTGAAAGATTCAGTTAACTTGTCAATGGTAGATACCACAAAGAATTTGGTGTGTTGAAATTTTGCATTCACCTGAATATATTGTCAGCAGGGACCTGTGTAATTTCACTGGAGGTAATGGGGAGCCTGATAGGTGCATATAGAACAGCTAGGAGATGCAACAATTTCAGAGTGTAAAAATCATTTGCCTTGACCATGATTCGAACCGGGATCCCTTGATGTCCGGCCAAGTGCTTTAGCCAGTTAAGCTATCTAGGCATCCTCTTAAACTGTGAAATTTTTGGGGTTTTAAAGGAACAAGATATTGTGATGAAATACCATACATACAATGTCACAGGCATTCGTAGTTGTGAGCGAGACACCACAGTCCACAAGGTTAAATCCCATTTTAACACTTAGGCTGTTTATACCTTAGACAAATTTCAAGAAACTGCGGGAGATGCCGCAACAGTAACTTTTAACAGAGCCATCCGCTAACATGCATTTCATTGCAACAATTTCAGAGTGCAAAAATCATTCACCTTGACCAGGATTCGAAACTGGATCCCTTGATGTCCGCCAAGTGCTTTAGCCAGTTAAGCTATCTTATCTATGGTTGGTTATATCAATTACAAAAGGCCACATTTCAAAGCAACAGACTGTATGCTGAACCTTGACCTCAAATATTGTTGCTGGGTATCTCGCAAAAATCAATGCAAAGTTTGTTCCTCATCCTACCTATAGTCCAGTACTGGCGTCATGTGACTTTTTCCCATGCCCCATTGTGAAGCAGAACCTTTGCGGAAAGTGTTTTTCATCCTCAGAAGTAGACATTGGCAAACAACCTGTTTCAACTTGCAATGCTTGCTACTGATTCAATACTGGAGGTCAACCAGTGACACTTATATCCCATATATACTACACATAAACTAAAAAAATTACAAAAATAAATTTTTGAATAATAAGTTACACAAACAAAAATTTATGATAATTTCTTACCTAATAGCCCTGATGCATATTCCAAAATATATTTTCATTTCACCAAATTTTAATTTGAACATTACAGCCACATCATTTCCGCTTACACAGGAAAATTTACTACCAGGGACATTTTTTCCATTATTCAATGTTTTTGATCTTTCAGCGGTTAGATATGTCTGACAATGATCATGAAGCGTGGTTTGACTTAGCTTTGTTCCACTTACGGATTGGTGGAACAGATGAAGCTACTGTGTGCTTGCAAAAAGTAATCGCACTCAAGAGAAAACATTTCCTTAGGTAAGTATGACTAAATGAAGCTCAGTGGGTGCTCTAATACATATTAATGAAGTAAGTGTGCCACAATTTTGCAGGCAGAGAGAAATTCTTCTCTGTAACTTTTAGCTTTACATATAAATTCAATTAAACCATGTTACATCATGAACCAACATCAATCTATTAACTCCATTTTCTACAATTTTTTGATGTGGTGTTTGTCACAATGGCATATCAGATTTGTAATGATTTATCTGAAGGGATATTATAGCATTCTGTGACTGTGAAGCTAATACGTGCAAAAAGAAATATTAGAATATATTTTTTGTCATTTTTTTAACTAACACAAGGTAATTTGTTACAGACTTTAAACTTTGTCCAGATATGTACATTCAGTATTTCTCATTTTATTTGATAGTGCAAATTTCTTCATATTGTTATCTAAGTTTAGGATCCAATTTTTACCACACAGTTCACCATGCTCTCATTGAATATCCTAGTAAATTCTTTAAATAAAAAGACAAAATTATACTATGAGATTCCTTATCCTGCTGATGAATGGTTTTCATCTGTTACAAGCTGAAATTTGTTTAAAGTGAAGTTCAACTAGCTTAGCTAAGGAATCATTTCTTTTAATCCCTACTTGTAACTATGATGTATATGAGAAAGCATAATTTATTGAATGCAATATTCCACATAGTAAGTTAACTATGAACTCAATCTTTCCTATTGCAGTTTACTTCTATATGCAATGATACTGACAGAAATGCAATGTTATCCCAAAGCCAAGATCGTTTTACAAATATTGACACAACTTTATGGTGATTATCAAGAAGTCTGGGTAGCATTCCATATATTCTTTATTCTAACAGAAGATAAGATTGGACAAGAAGAATGCATAAAAAAAGGTAATGCTTCTTACTATATATACCTAATATTCAGCTAATATACCCTATCTGATTAACATAGCTCAGTTAGAATACATGTATTTGAAAACACCAAAATGCTAGAGGAAGGTTGAGTCTCAAAATGCTCTACAAAGCAAAACTAGAAAGCCAGCTCAAAAATGACAGAGTACTGAAATATTTGATCATCATTATTCCATTACTGATTTGTACAGAGTGCTGGTATCACAGTGGCTTGGGTAATTCTAAGGGATCATTTTTTGGTACATATTACATTTAATTGTTTGCTTTGCAATGGAGAAGGGAGTTGGATCGTGCATGGTAGTTTGGCTAACCGGTTTCTGATGTTGGGTATCTGGGTTTGCATGTTGGTGAATGTCAAACTTGGGACCTACTGACACATATTGCTAATAGTAGACTTTTTGTTGCTGGATTTCTCTCCATCCTTTTCAAACTCTCTGAATCCTATCTCTCCCAAAATGCACATATTTGCAACAAACAATGCAAATAATATCAGCATGCAAGAGCTACTGGCCCTGCTTCAAGATCCTGCAAGAAAGACAAAGAAAATGATTTGAATTACATAAATACTATATGTACTGTCACAGAGCGTCATGGAGTAATGAGGGAAAAACTGGGGTGAGGGGAGCAGTTGGAAAAATAGACTTAGAGGTGGGTCTCATGGTAATGTATTTTGAGCACTATGTTGAGGCTTCTCATGAGCAAAGTGAAAAGGGCCTCCGACTACCCCCCTGAGACTCCAATCCCCTCCATCGCTAATAATGTATCAATCAAACGGAAAAGTCTTCACTCCTGAATAGAGCAGTCTCACAGTTTATTCCTGGTGGGATTTGAAACTCATGGCTTGGTATATATCAGGGTCTCCCCTCTGACAAAGCATTTACCACATTTGGGTTATTTCCAGTGCTGTGTGGCAGAAAGAATATGAATTAGTACAAAAAAGAGGGTAAGAGGTAAAAGTTTTTTTAAAGTGATTATGGCAGTATGTGTGTTCTAATGTAGGTACATAGTAAAGTCACTCGTATCTTCTCACCTCCTAATTTTCCGCTTATCAATATCCATGGTGATATGAATTAGAGCTAATGTTTGAACTATATAATAGTGGTATTTATTTTGGTTTAAGGACATCTAATCACATTTTCAAAATGAAAACTTTCTTGAAGTTCCCAGAAGCAAACTGACTGCCCTCAACTTGCCAATGAGGCAGTGCCTCTCTATCAGCTGGAGAGATATGAAAGAAATAGCCAGTCCATACCTACAAGCTGCCTCCTTGTTTTTGAAGATTTACAGCCTGAAGGTGATCAATGAAAACTTTTTTTTAAAGTGTACAATGTTTTCATTGCAAACCTAAAATTGAAAGCTGTTTTTTAAATTAGCGTGTGGATGCAATGTGAAAATTTCAGAATCAGAAGACCTCACTGCCATAAACATACTCCCCAAAATATGAGGCAGAATTACATGAATTCAAACTTAAGTACGACTTTTAAACCAAAATTGAAAATAGATTTTTACTCATTCGATTACTTTACTCAATAAGGAATGGGAAGAAAATACCCCATATTTAAATTACTTTTGGGCTAATTATTGAATGAGAAATCATAATTTTATTTTACAAACAATGATTTATTAAAAGCTAACAAATATTAAGCCATTCATGAAGTGATTCCATGGCAAGAGTGTCAATTTTTCAGTGAAAATTGTGACCACAATCAGCAAATTGTTGATTTGAACACTACACATACTAAGGTACCTATGCACGCAACTTAGTTTCACTCATATGAATGACTGGTGCAGATACCTTCCCTATATGCCCTCTATTATTTAATCACCTACACTGAAACTGAAAATTTAAGTCACTGTTACATGGGGAGGGCAGCAAATATAATTTTTAAATGTCGTGTTTGTAGCTTTAATTTTGTATCTGAACTTGAGTCTATTTCGTTGAGTACAATATATATTTACTGCAAAATAACAAAATTATGTAAGCATAGGTTACACTCACCTTGGGAAGTTCAGGGAGATTTGATTATTCAGGGAATAAATATATTGTATATATATATATATAAATGTTAAAATGATAATACCCTTAAACAATGTAATCCTCTGAACTACAGGCCTCACAGAGTAATCTCCCACATTAGTAATGAATAATGCTGCTTAGTTATATATGCCGTGAAGTTAACGGAGTAGCATGTTCATAGTCATCGGTATCACTGAATTAGTGAACTTGGCATGGATCACTCACTTCTCAAGTATTATATTATGACACTTAACATAATTATGCATCAACTACATAAATTATGACAGTTAAGTGAGCGTCTTATTGCTTAGTTTGCAGAAATGGCTTTGACACAAGAACTTGCCCAGACACAGAATGTGCACTCAACTTGCTACACCTATTATTCTGCTGTTCTAAGCTTCTTGAAAGGAGATCTTCCTGAGGCCAATTCTCAACTGGAAAAAGTTATTCCAGAATGTATGGTAGGTATGAAATTTAAGAAATGAAAATGTAAATGAATTTTTAGTCAATATACATTTTCCAAGGTGTGTTATGGTTTTGCTAAACCTTGAGCAATTGTTAATTAACCTTCTCTTTTGACCAGGTAAGCTACATTTATCTAATTCTGGGATTGAATGTATTTATCAATATTTAATTTCAGTTTCCTGTGAAATATTATTTAATAATTAGGAGAAATGAACTTCAAATTTGTTATTTTTTCCCCATGAAGAATTGATGAATGGTCTCAGAGAAACAATTCCTTTTGGATTCAATAAACAGTAACAGTATATAAATAATAAGACATCGAAAGAAAAAAATATAATTACTGTGCTATATTTGGTAATGACCTCCTTCGATTCTCCAAGAAGTATCATGTTTCATAGCCATCATAAAGGTCAGAAACTTAAGAGGGATTTTGCATTTTGGTAACCACAACCACCATTACTGGATAAAAACCATAAACACAGTATTCAAGCTGAAGGTTGGTTGGGTAGGTGATGGTAGAGTTCACCCAGTACTAAACCCGACGGCATGTGAAATTCACACATCAGGGTAGGGGGGCTAGTTCCTTTCCCTGAGACATTTATGGTTTCCCAGGGAGATCTGGTACAAGAAAAATCACTTAGCTTGGGTGGAGCTGCAGGTGCCCATAGTGCCTAATCCGGGAATCGAACCCGGGACCCTTCAGTCACTAGTCCAATGCTCTACCCCCTGGACTACCACGTCCCAACATTACTGGATATGCGATGACAATAGATTTCCAGTTAGGTGTGACATGCCCAGCACCTTGTGTCCATTATTTTCATCTGAAAATGAGGCGGTACTTGAATGTGCTCATGGTACCATTTTGGCACGCTAGGAAGAAACTTAGTTTCAGACTCACAGATCGCGGACAGGCAAATGCGAGCTTGTTCGATAGCCCACATGTTTCTATAAGAAATTCCATGCACGGGCTTATGGTTCTAGAGCAAGTTCTTCTGTTGGGCTCTTTTTATTTAGATCTTAAGAATGTTTGCCTTCAATGAGGATTCAGAACTGCTGCTCATGTCTTACCAGGAGTGAGATCAAAGTCTAAACTGCGGCTATCTGCTGTCCTTCTTGCCACCTGGAATAAGAATGCCTACTGTTATTTTACAGGAATTAATGGGGTCTGTTCTGTTGAAAACTCTGCATTCTATGCTTAGAACTACTCTATAGTGAAGATACTCCATGCTCAGTAGCCCTATACCATTTTTATATTCACAAGATTTGGCTCCCAGTGACCTTTTTCTATTTCCAAACTTGGAAAAATAGCTCAACAGAAAACAATTCGCATCGAACAAGGAGGTCATCACCAATTCAGATGCCTATTTTGAGGACCTTCTGAAATCCTACTTTTCGGACAGCTAAATAAGTTGGAGAAACACCAGGAGAAGTTTATTCAGCCAAAAGATGATTATATTGAAAAATCAAAACAAATCTACCCAACATAAATTGCTATTTAATTTTTTCTGAAGGACTTACTGAATGACCCATGTATCTAGAACAAAAGTGATGATTGCCATGACTGAGGTGAACTGGGACTCACTTCACCATGGGGGCACATTCTTTGATTAGAAATGTAAATGATAAGGGAGTGAAAGTTTTCAGTTTCACTTCAGGGTCTAAAAAGGGTAATGGAGCCACTGTGCTGATGAAAAATAATACATTAATTAGAAGCATGCCCATGAAATAGTTCCTAGTAAGTACCTACTGCTGAGGAATGATACTGCAAAAACAATTGGCTTACATTAAATCATAGTTTCAAACAGGTGTATCACATAGTGCTCTCCCCGATGAGTCCTGGTTGCACTTCCCCTTACTCATCACTCTCATTTCAGCTGGCTAAAAAGAATGCCAAACACTTGAATCACTATTTAATGACACAATGAATGTTTTATATGTTCCTTAGGCATACCCTCCATGGTCTCTTGCTGGGCATGTCAGCTGCAAACTTGGAAGGAATAAGGCAGCTTATAACGGCTTCCAATTTGTAATACAATGCCTCAATCCACCGCCTGATTACCACATGCTATATATAAGGTGAAAAGCAGCGTGACTTATACATGTGCATAATTAATGGATTATTTATAAAACCCAAAACTTAAAACAACTTGTTTACAGGATGGGACATCTATATAACAATGAGAAACAGTATAAAATGGCTTTAGAAATGTTTTTGAATGCTTGTCTGTCTTATGACACACCATACTCTTGGAAGCAGGCAGGCAAAGCTGCATATGAGGTTACTGTATTTGAAATTAACAATAAAAATACAAATATCTCTTGTGTTAGACAGAAAAATCACTCATGAATGATTGTTCTTCTGGGGGCAGAGTGGTGATTATGAGGCAGCAGAGTTGTGCCTTGGTGAATCTAATAGGCTTGATAAATATGACCCACACACATGGGGATTGCTGGCATTGGTTAACCTATCATTGAGAAGGAGAGAGGAATTCCATTCCTGCTACAGGCAAGCACAAATGGTAAGAATGATATAACTTTGATTATTTACGTACTGCACGCTGCCAGGAAAGCAATAATTATACCTTTTATGTTTTCAGCTGAATTTCAATGATGAAGTTATGGAAAGAAGAATCATCCAACTGAAGGAAGAAATGTTTCCAGAGGACACAGAATCAGATTGAAGATTGCGATTAGTCCAAATTTGTTGAGAACCAACTTCTAAAACAATAATCATGAGAATAAATTAAATCAAATGAAATATGTCGTAAAAAGCAGGAATTTTTAATTTCTTTTCAGACAACTACAGCAATAGTTTCTTTTTTAATATCAAAACTATGACAGTAAAAAAAAAAGTTCTCACATTTTTCGAGTGACAATGGCAGCACAAATAGTTCAACATACAAGTATTTTAAATAGCAGCATTCAGAATTCAATAAAATATACAAGTATAAAATTTTATGTGTAAAAGATTCTGCACTATCAAGTCTTGAAACAAAGAATAAACCTTTTATTTGCACAAATCAATTTTACTCTTTTAATTATAAAATTATGCCAAATGAAAAAAATCGGCACCAAACAGAATATGCATTACCTATTTGAACAAATCAAACAAATGTTGCACATCACTGGTAGTTTGTACAACTTTTTGCATCCAAATAATCCTCAGTGCAGCACTCGGGGAATCCAAAGATCAGAGCCAATATTGTTTGCACAATGCCCATGCTTGAGGCAAAATTTTTACGTCACAAATAAATGACTACAATAAGAGGGCTTAGCTAGGTGTAGTCCACCACAGTCAATTAGATCCACCATTTCAATTTTTATTTACATCAAACATTTTACATATTAACAAGTTGAAGATTTGTGATGCTGTGCACTGAGGATCATATTTAAATAGCAATCAATTCACCTACCGTAAAGCCTTTATCAATAATCTGAGATGCATGTATTAATGAAAAAGGATTTTCAAGAAATGAATATTTGACAATGTTAAACATGGGAATGGGGTAAATGTAAGGCAAGTTGGTAGGTCACACTGAAATAACATAAAAGTCACATTAATAAAGGAATTATTTCAATGCTCAGCATGATGGCAAAAGAACTGTTAAAAAGGGTGGCCATTCACTTTCCAAATTTCCGTTCCTTACAAACATGCCACTCTTTTTCCTGATTTTTCACCTCAGGGTGCGCAATCTGATTAGGCACTTTTTGTGGATCATTATCTCATCACTTTGAATAAAACCCATTTCACTGAAGTTATTCCTGTTCTGGTTTCAGCTTTTCAACTCAATATGGTATACTCTAAACCACTTAAAGGAAAATCATTCTCATTACCACTTTGCACAATTTACAAAAATATTATAAACTTTTTAAATTTTGACTAGTCCTCTAATTTTTTCCTGAATTTTTGAAAAAAATTAACAATTCCACACATTTTTCTGACAACAGTGGTCACCCTGATTACAAGTCTATTGCCTTAAGCTGGTTATAATATGGCTTACCCTTAAAATATCTTAAGAACATTTAGAATAAAACAGGGCATTCTTTACCATCATAACATGCTGACTCCACTGGAGAGCTTGTTATCACCGCTTGAGAGGAGCTTGAGTATCTCTGGGAGTTCAATAAGCCCTATTACATCAATTACTACCATGATTCATTTTTACAATGGGGATTGACATTCTTTTAAATAAAATAATGCAAGCCTAACACGCATATTTTAAGTAGCAACAGGCATGAAGTAAAAAGGTGATATAGTAATCAAGTTTACCACGGAAGCCTTAACTTTGTTAGAATTCCACAAAGTTAAGACTTCCACAGTCAACTTGATTTTAAGTGCTGCAAATCAAGCCAAGGTGATGTGATGTTTATCTTCAAGTCTATCTCCCACTCTAAAGTATCAAATAAGATACTTGGGTTGAGTAAAACTGAAGACAAGAAAATGAATCAAGTTAGCTTGATTGTTTAAAATATGAATCAATAAGGGTATAGATAAAGGACAACAGAATAAACAAGGGTCAAGATGGAACAATTGATTTTCTCAAAATAATTCAAAATAATAAAGTATAACTTGTGACCTTCAATTAAAATTTAATTAACTTTCAATCAAAATTCAATTAATTTTTAACTCATTTTCACTGGCTGCATTGAAGATTTATTGCACAGAGGTCACCTTAATTGCGATTCAACTAAAAATGTATAAAAACTGGGTACAAGCTCAACCAAGTTCCCACTAGATCCTTGGGATTCTTTAACTGTGAAGCATGTTGCCCTCACTTTGGGTTAAGGGCCCAGAGAGGACAAAAGTGGTTGGTGAAGAGGCCACAGAATGAGGGGGGTACCCAGCCCAGACTCCCACTACATTTTTTTTATGACGAAGGCACATTCTTTTCATTTCTTCTACTCCTGAGAGGAGCGGGACAGAAAAGTGGGTAATAGCTCCCTTGGATCCCAACATTTGCTTGTGAACTTCCTACCACCATATCAGATGTGTACATCATTGATTCTGTGAGCTATACTGCATAAAATACTTGGCACGAGGACTATTGAGGGTACAAGCAATAGGGTATGCTTCATTCTATGCAAGCCCCAGAGAAGCTATGCGATTTCATTTTCCATAATTGAGGCTATCTGACATGAAAGGAGGGTGTACCTGTTCCATATCTCTTTTCCTGTTATAATGATTTCATTAATATACTTAAACATATCCCCTCCCACCCATAGCCACAACCCCTGTGGCAAGTCATGAAAACAACAACGGGATGGGAAATAGTACACACAGCTATGGAGGCAACTGGTGTTCTAACAAGCTTTACAACTGAATGTTGAGAAGTCCTAGATCATCTGTTTCAAAGACTAGAATAAATTCAATGATGATGTCCCAGTTAATATGATGACCAACTAATGCCTTCAGGCATCCAGGATGGAATTTCTTGGTTTGTGATTTAATGCCTCACTAAATTGGGAGGCTCACACCAATATTTTGGCTTCTACCTTGGGTGGCAAGTGTATTTCAATAAGATGTTCTGTAACTTGTTGGATGTTCTTCTTGCTCTATATTATGGAGACTTGCAATTAACTACAGCATTCAGCTCTGAGGCTCCTCACCTCATTTACCTGCCTTATTTCAAGTGTAAAAAGGATTATCAAATCAATTCATAATGATCATATTCTGGAACCTTCTCTTTCCATCTTCAAAAAAATGAGCATCTTTCCTTTTCCCTGCATTTATACTTTTTATGTGCTACTATATACTAATTTTGAAAATAAAATAATGATTTCCATGGCCATAATAACCTGTATGATCCCCTTGCATGTAAAAGAACCTCACTGCTCAGTCTTAACACAATGGGACTAGGGTGGTTCTTGCGAGCTTTGCCTCGTGACTTGAAAAGTGTTATTAGTACTTCCATTTTTAAGTTGAAAATCAACCCTTCCACTCGTTAAATTATATTTTGAGAATGAGGAATTTATTAATGATAAGAATTTGTAAATTTTAAAATGATACCTTTATACAATTACTTGTCCCGCACCATGTTATCTTGATAGTGGAGCCTAATGAATTATTATTAGTAATACCTCTCTCTGTTACTAGTGGGTACATCGTTATAATTGTCTTAAATTAAAAAGGTCACTTCTATCATTCAGTAAATTCTTCAAAAACATCACTTCTCCATTCGAATAACCATCTTTTTCTACTTGATTGTCAATGTCAACAGTCACTTTACTGACGCTTGAACCAGATAAATTTCATTAATCCATTATATAGGTTACATTTTCATAATGTGCATTTGTGTTACATATTAGTATACTTTTATGTAAACCATAGAAAATGATGCTTTATTATTTTAATTTGAATAACTAATGTATAATACGTCCCCACAATCATAGAAAAAAGTAATGAGCATGATAACACAATTTTTGTGAATATTGAAATGAGTTGCTGAGCAGGCAGATGACAGAGATAAATAATGTGTGCGAAACCTGCAAGGCTTTCAATTAACCCATTATGAATGTTCTGCAATTGTATCTTGACAAAATATATGTGAAATTAGATAAAAGAGTTTGGAATCCCACAAAACTAAGTAAGCAGCATTTTTTTATCAAATTGCAAATTCACAAGAGTGAGTGATACCAAGAATATCACTTTCAAAGGATTTACTTTGTGAGGTGGAGTTACAGTTGTGATGCTAAAATAAAAATAAACTTACCAACTCTCACCCCATAACTTTGGCAATGAGCATGTAGTTGGTTTCTCCAGATATGCATTAGATAACACTGAAAGACTCACTTTGAAGAGTCAAGAGGTGGATTAGCTGCTCTTTGTGCTTGCAGTCAAAAGGTTGTGAATGGACAAGGCATTCTGTAATAATGACCTTCTTTCATCTCCAACATCTGTTAATTTAACACAAAGCCCACAATATTCCACCAATGAATTCAGCCAAGGAAACTCATGGCAAACAGAGCAATTTTAAAATAAATAAGAATCTGTACTTCAACAAAAATTGTACAATATTGCAATCTTAATGTAAAATCACACTTTTGGAGCACTATTGCACTCTAAATAAAAAGAAACATCCAAGACCAAGATGCAAATTAAGTCCAATAGCCTCTGGGTTCACCATCCACACACCAACTGGTTCTCTCTCAACCAAAATGGTGATTGGCCAATGGCCAGCCAGTTAATGCATAAAGGAAAGGCACTCCCTCAACCAAATGAAGACTTAAGTATATTTTATAAATGTAAACTTGTCACATTCTATTTAAATGCTGTTAAACAAGTAGAGCAGGGAATATTACTGCTTATTGCTTGCATAATATATTACTTTCAAGGAATCAGCCTAATAATATAGACAATTATGATCTTATCACATAGAGCAGGCAGACTTTAAAGGCACAATAATTCAAAACATTATGAGCAATGCTGTATGGACTAATTAGAGCAATGTTCTAACTATGTTTTCATCCAAACATATCCAAACATTGAGCAATTATTTTTAGATAAAAAGAACTGAAAAGTCTTTTTGACTGAAGTAATACTTAACTGAAAATACCCACAAACTTTGTGGAGAGAAATTGTGATGATAGAATAGTAAAAATATACTTTAATATAAAGCTTGTTCCATCAACATACCTAGAATAACAAAAATTATTTAATCATAAATAATTCATCAAAGAAAATAATTTTCTTGAAAACATAACTCGTAAAATATTACTGTAAATAAAGCTAATAATTAATTATTAATACCATAAACATATACCTAATCACAATTAGTTTGTAGGTCATGCTTACTATATTTAATGTTGACATAAATAATTAAACAAAAATCATTACCAATAAAGAATATTTTCTGAAAATATTCAGAGATAATGATTACTCCGTCCTGATTCTGAAGGCACACAACACAATAGCTTCAAATTTAACAAGGAGGTTGTGTATCAGTTTAGATAATTACTCATGATTGATTTTCTTTATTGCTTTTAATACTAAGTATTTGGGCTGCAAGGATTATTGCTTACAGAAGTACCTTCAGATGTATCTTCAGGCTCAGGTATGCTTATGCCCCCTTCTAGACTCCCAGCTAGATTAAGCTCTTCATTGCCCACCTCACTGTTTTCCTCTGTTCCTGCAGCTTTTGACTCTTGACTGCCATTCTCCTTTTGTGGCGACTCTGGGAGGTCAGTGGATATATGCGAAAGAGACTCACTGGGCCTGCTCTCTGTCGACAAAATATTTTCTAAATCCACATCTTCTTTGCCTGGGCCCTTCGGAGATGCCACTGAATCCTCCCTAATGCTCAACTTTGTATTTCCTTCTTGGTTTTTGTCTTTCTCCACTGTGGGTTCCACTTGGGCACTTGAAACATCCCTATCCAACCTCCCTTCAACTTCCTTTATTGCAGGAGCAGCAGGGTCATCACCTTCTTTTGGAGATTCCTCCTCCTCCTTTGTCGCCTCTCCCTTATGCCGTGATTCTACAAAATCAACAGAAGCTTGCTCATCATGGCACAGTTCTCTCTCCACTGAAGAGGAGTGGTCATGTTCCTGATCCACTGCTGCATCCTCCACATCTCCTCCTTCCTCTGCTGCTTTGTGAATTTCCTTGCTCCGTTGCACCTCTGTTCCCTGGTCTGTCTTATCATCATACACATCAGTTTGCTCACAATATTCTCCAGGACTACTGATCCCACTCCCTTCACCCAATTTCCCATGCTCTCCTTCAGGGGCTGCCATAATTTTGGGCATTTCTTCTACAAAGACATTGTCAATGTGCTCTTGGGATGCGTCTCTTGGGATGGACTTTTCACTACCATCTGATTTCCTAATCATGTCAGCATCTGAACAATCAGCACTCTCATTGCCACTTGTGGTGGCGACATCTTCCCACGAATCATCTCCACCCTCCGACACATTCTCATGAGAGCTTTCTCGAGAGAGTTCCTTCCTCTCGGCCAGTGGCCTCTCCACTTCCTTCTTGCTTTCTGCCAGCTGAGCTTTTGTGGTCTTTACTTTATTCTTCTTTGGGCTGCTCAATTCATGACCAAAGCCTCGACTCGGTGGCAGGGGTGGCTTCTTTGATGAAGCCTCATCCCTCGGAGGGAGTGGTGCTGCTTCCTTGTGGCCAAATGCTGGAGGTGCTCTTTTGTGGAAAATATGAGTGCCGTGACTCTCTTTCTCGTCCTCTGACTGACTGCTGTAGCTCAAGAGGGGTTTCTGCCTGGGGCCCACACGCCCAGTCCCGGCTGTATTCACTGGGTTCACTGAAAGTGATGCAGGGAGGAAAAATAACATTATTTGTTGAATATGATTTTGATAATGTGAGGAAATTGAAAGTGTCCGTGGCCCAGAACAAAAAAAAACTCCTCCTGTTAACTTAGCAACTCTAATTTTAATTCTAAATTAGAAAATTTATTTATTAGAATGCTGCTGAAAAGTCATCACCAAGAATTTTTTCCGTTAGCAGAAATCTGATATTTACACGCACTCAAGAACAATAGAATTTAATTTTTTTTGACCATGGAGATGTTAAAATTAAATAATTCTAGAGAAAATTTCAAATTAATATCATTGAAATAATAAAATTCAAGTCAGTGGTAGGACTATTGCTGCATTGGCCATTCTTGACATTGAAATAAATTTAGACAGTAAAATTTAACATGCAAAAAGAATTTTGGTCATTTCCACAATTTTACAAGCTTTTGTGATGATAGCAGAACTGTAGATAACTGATCAATATGCAATAAATGTTATGTTTTTGGGCCACAAACAGCCGGAGAGCCACCTCTCACTGGCTTCTTTTACTCCTCAATATCACTAATAAAATGTTAAATATGGTTTGAACTCCTTGTTGAAGAAAATTTGCACATGGAACAATGTACATTTAAACAATTTATAACCCATTCATTAAAATTAGTGGGACAGTGGCATATTTCAACACAAGGAACAACAAGGGACAAATGAATAAGATGAAACTTCCTGTAAATACAAAGCACAATTGATGTTGCGGATGAATCAAAATAAAAAATTTGGGAGTTTTCAATTTATCAAACTATTTACCACATTACTTTTATTTTTAATATTACCATCATATAATTCCAATTTGAAAGGTAAAACAAAATATAATCAATTTATGATACTTAATCATTGAAACCTATCCATATTGTTGTTCATTAATAACTAAATAATGCACACACTTATGTAAAACCAACACTGAGAGGAATTACAATTGTGCTTGAGTGGACATGAACTATGTCAGCAATCAGATAATTATTGTATAAAATAGAATAATTAGTGCTCCATCATTTAATTTCAGTTTTATGTCACTCTTGATTAACTTTGATGATAAAAAGTTGATTTCACTGTAAAGGAGTGAAAGGGAAAGATACCTTAATTTCTTCTTGGTCTGTTCGGTTCATCTGATAAACCAGCTACATCAGGCAGGTTATTGAACAATTATTGCAATACACATAATTTCAAAGTCTACTACAGATATTTTCAAAATGTCAAAATTCTTACCTTTTACACTTCTGATGGGTTTGCAAGATAAAGATATTTGAATTGAATCTCCAGAGCTAATTACATTCCTATGCTCAAATCCCAAGTGCTCTTCAAGGTCATCATCATTAATCTCATTGAATGAAGCACCTACAAACATAACTGTGTTGTAATAACATGCTACTGCAAAAAATGTAGAGGGAAGGGAAATGGGGAATGGAGAGCGAAACACACACACACTGCAAATAATGTCAAACATTATTATTAGGGACGTGTGAAGCTTCATAATTGTCAATTTTAAAGTAACTAAGTCAAAATTACAGTAAATCAAATCCTGATTATAAAGGAATATTAACTTAAATTAGTGTTTTATTAGCAAATCAGTGAATGCAATTATTTTGCTTGCCAACTAGAAAAAAATTGTAACTGCCCGAGCGGCTGCATGTAAAATCAAACATGGAAGAGCAAAATACATAACTTTAAATACCTACAAAATGATTAGTGATATTTCATTCCTAGAACATACCTGTTTAAAATATTTTTTATCTGGTGACCATGTAAAACTCTGCCTGTGAGCATATCTAATATATGTATAAGCATTTGAAAAAGTACAAGGGGTATTCTCAAAGTAAGTACCGTTTGCTTATATTTAAATATTGGCACTTCAGAACACAAGTTTTGCTCCTGCAGTGCCATCTACTGATTCATTGAGAAGCTATAGCAGCATTTGTTTTGTTTCAAAAGTCGTTTGCTTGTCCGTGCATACACCCAGCGACTACTTCCTCTTCTTGCACTTGAAACAGTGGTTCGGTGGACAAAGTTTCGAAACCGAAGAGGAACTCAAGAATGGCATTGTCGATTGGTTCAACCCTCAGGCGGCGAGTTTCTATGCAGAGGGGTTAAAGAAGCTGGTGCAGCGGTATGAAAAAAGCTTAGAAGGGAACGGCGATTATGCAGAGAAGTGAAGTAGGTTTGTAGCTAACTAAAAGTGCCAATAAAATGTGTTTCATATGAGTATATTTTTTCCTGTGACCAAACGGGCCTTAGTTTATGAACACGCCTCGTATGTATAAGCATTTGAAAAAGTATATTATAATAATATATGGGTTGTTCAATAAGTCCTTAGTTAAAAATAGAAAACAAATTATTTTGGATAGCTTTTTTTATTTTTCAACATAATCTACTAGCATGATACTCTTGTCCCACCATTTCTCCAATCTTTTTAAGCCACCCAAAAAGTAAAGTTTCTTGGATTCAAAAGCCATATGGTAGCATTTGCTGATAGTGTCTTTATAAATTATGATGGTTCAGTCTGGGAAAATGTCCAAATTAATATGCAAATAGAAAAAAACATTTTATTCATTGATTTCTATGAAACAGATTGGAAATAAGAGTAACAAAAAAATAGTATATGCGCAATAATGTGTGCAACAGGGTTTTTTGTGTGTAATAACAGTTGACTGGGTTTTGTGCTACCAATCAAAAGATTCACATGCAGTAATTGTTTACCCATTGAATGGGTCTCACTTTAAATACCTAGGAGTTACTCTAGATGTATTTTGGCAAAATGGCAACAACATATTGACAAGCTAACCAAGCATATGTGACAAACTCTCACAAATTTTTACTTCACTTGAAACAAATGTAGTTGTAAGAGTTTTTAGGGGAGGCGACTGACAGCTAAGGTCATTTGCACCATTAAGGATGGTGGGGAAAGGAAGGGTGGAGACAAATACAGCGTTGGCATTAGTCTACTCTTGTCAAAAGGCACTAAGGGGTCTGCCGTTTAACGTCCCATCCGACGTACTCACTCAATGTGCTCTCCACAAAGCAACTCAAGTAGGGATCGAGGTACCGCTGAACAATATTTGTTGTCTCCAGGATTTGAACCCGGGTCCTCTCGGTGGGAAGCCTATATGTTAGCCACCCAACCCCCTTGAAACAAATGTCCTTTACTTTTATTGAGGTTAATATAAAAGGCCATAGTTCACAGACTAAGTTATGGAATATTCTACTGGGGGAGCTTACCATAATTGATTAAAACTTTGTTTCTCTAGAAAAAAAATAATTAGAGCAATCTGAAAAAATAGCAAATTTGAAAGCCCCTTTCCAATTTTTTATCTAGGGTTGCTTCCATTAAGGCATTTATTTATTTATGAAGTTCTACGACTTTTCTACATAAGAAGTGCTAATACCAGATTATTACAGTACAGGTCTTCCACTTTTATACTTTGCAAAACACTTTTATCCTCACCCACGCCAAAACTTATATAATTTAAAAGGTTTTATGCTGTAATCACAATGTGAGACTTCCATCACATATTTTCATTAGGTGTGCTCTTTGCAATACCTACAGATTTGTTTGTGAATTAAGAAACGCCATTGTCTACACTTATCTGAGAATGGTGTGATATGTACTTCACTAAACTAGCATTTACAACTTGATTGAAAGCAACTTTGAGTAAAAAATGGTCCAAGGTCCAGAAAAGTCCCTATAATCCTGATGATGGCATATTAAAATGCTAAACGGCACTATCATATTGTACAACAATTTTACCACTAGAAGCATCTGTGTATATATACGACAATAGGAAATTATGCGGTTACCACAATTTAGCAAATGATACTATCCAAGTTGTTTAAATAAGATAAATTAATATGAAATGTCCATCACAAACAAAATGCCTGGATGTCATTGAAAATATAATTTTGGTTTTAGAAAAAATAGGTCAAAGTGGAGCCCATACCATTGCACCATTTCATAATTCTGGCTATGTATTTACTTTGTGAATTGCTCTTCCCTAACTCTTATGCTGTCACACTTGGTCAAGTATTACTGAACTGAGAATGTGCTATAAAGGAAAAGAATGGTTGATGTGATCATTAACATATTCATTAATTGGGAATTCAATGTTAGATTTATGATAAAAAATTTTGCTTCACACACCATAGAATATTAATAATTAACTCCACAATGAAAAAAATATACAGTCATGCACCACACAATTATGCAATATAAAAATTTACCATCTTTTCTGGTTCATAAGATGCACTGTGATTTTTCAGGTTAGAATTCACAAAAAATTCTTGGATCCGACAGAAAAGATCAAAGTATTTTCATGTTAACAGTTTATATGAAGTAGATGGAATTGTTATTAAATATTTACGACTATGTAAACGTTTATTCATCAAAGAATCCTGAAAATTCATCATCACTGCTGATAAACTTATATACACAGCAATATTCACTGGAGTTGTCACTTTTCTCATATAAAATTATCATCTGTACTTCCATCTAGCACATTACTAATTGCACATTTTTTTTAAAGACTTTATGACTGTCTCTCTTTTAACTTTCTGCCAGGACTTTTTCACCCACTCACAAACACTAAAAATTGATGGCCAGTTCATTCTGCCAAATGGTGTGAAGTCATGAGTTGGTGCATTAATCTACTTGATCCACTCTTACAGAAATCCCTTGAATTGTTTATTGACTTAAATACCTCGATGCTGCAATTGAGAAGTTAATACAAGTACACCAGGAATCAGAGCAAAATGCATCTTCCGTTCAGTGGCAAGACTTTTTGCTGGCTCTGTTTTCTGAGTCTTAAACTGATTCCACCCTCAGAAAGATAATTTATTCAGAATACCATTTGGATGCCTGGTCCACACCTTCCATAATCACAGCTTCATATCCTCTCCATCCATCCATCCTTTAAGATGACCATGAATATCAATCCCATGCAGAATGTACAATTTGGCAGCATTTTTTGTTTAAAGATTAACACAGGAGGGAGTTTTCAACCACCAGTGCAACACACAGGAACAACAGTACAGTGTGTCTTATCATTGAAGTCTTTACTATTACTGTCTCAGCCTATCTTTGATGTCCACTGTTCTATTTGATGGCAAGGCAAACGTCAAGGGTGCTTTATCCATGTTCCCTTTTCATCCCATCTCAAAACACATCCTTTTTCTCAGGTTTAGACACATTTATAGAATTCTATAACCTTTCTTTCATATTCAAGTGGTATTTTTCTTACTATTATATTACCTACTGCTATTCATGCACAGATTATTTCTCTTCATGAATCACTCACACCATGATGCGGTTCCATAAACATGAGCAAAAGACATCTATTGCCTTTTTTCTCATTAAAAAAACCATTTTTGTTGATACAAGAATCCTATTCTTTCTGCGAGTTGTTATCCAGTTCTGAACATGTTCTTTGATCCATTTATGAGCACTTGCACATCAAGTTTTAAACTTTGATCTGCATTCACTAAATCCATCTTTTCCTTCCTTCTTTCTTGCATGTGTCATCTTCTCAGTCAGAGGTGGGCAAAATGCCTTACAGCTGCCCGGTTTCTGTATTCTGAAGCATAATTGACATCTTCAAGTTTAAATAAAACACTCAAGGTAATCTTTTCTCTTGAAATCCCATGAGGTTATTCTAAATTAAACTTTGTATGCTATGCTTAGTTTTATCAGGAGAAATACAATGTACTATCGGAGACGTAACATCCCTGTTAGCGCAATGCATATAAATTTCCCAGCAGCACTAAATGTGAGATGAAACTAAACACACTACATTGCATACATTTATTTACAATATTTTGGAATTTTTCCAGAAAATAATGTCAAGAAAATTAAAGCACTATTGCTTATTACTGGATTAAAACACCTATTATTGATATTTTTTATAAAGATAACCATTTTCTATGGCTGATGAGGGAAAAAATACTTAATAGTGTATATTTTTTTCTGAAAATTGGCTTGTGGCTTACAGGATGAAGTCTTACCCATATACCCTCAGCCAACAAGAAGACGCCAGCCAGTTCTAAAGAACACTTGGGGGTAAAAGAAGTGCATCTTATGAGACAGGAAATATGGCAATGGTGCATATCAAAACTTCAGGTTGTTTCAACAGCCTTTGTGTCAAAGAAAATCAACTGCCACATGAAAATTCTATGTCACTTGAAATGTCATGGCACAGATGAGGAATGCCTTTACTCATGCCTAACAAAGTTTAACACTAAATTTATTCTCATATTAAATTGATTAAATTAAGATAATTAAGGAAAGGTCAACAAGAACTAGATAAAAGCTTGTGAGCAATTATATTTTTAGCTCTAGCAGGAAAGCATTAAAATTGTCCTCAGTTTGAATCCTTTAAGTCAAAATAGATGAATCCACCAACCTTCACTGAAAGTAAACGCAACTGATTTTTTGTCTAATAGCACTTCCTTAGGATGACAATCAGACTTCACAGAGTTATCCAAATTTCTTGGCTCACTCTCCATAGAATATGAAGATGTTTTTGCCATCTCATTCGATATTGTTCGCTGAATTTTCACATCTTCACCATCTGCATTTTAAGTAAGAATTGTAAATTAATAAATAGCATAGAGTGAATAAGTTACATAGTGTTTAATAACTGAGCATGCACAAGAGGAATTTTAAAACCTACCCCTTTTTTTCCTTTTGGAAAATGCAGGTCTTGCTTTATAATCCTGATTTCCCCTGCAAGAGAGAATGAGGGTTACTCATGATGTTCAACATAACAGGTTCAGCTAGGATCCACAAAGACAACTTTTTCAATAGGTTTTTAATCTTGAGAGTTGATTAGGGCAGTTCATCTGAATGTGGGTTTCCATGAATGAATATGTTTTAATTATAGTAGCTTTGTTTGAATCTTGGTGCTAGATTATGAAGAAAAGTATTTTGAAATATCACAAGTTTAACTCAAACAACATGTTATTGTTTTTATTCAACTGTCCACCTCATCTATAGGAACTAACGAAAAAGCATCAATCTTGTGTTTCACTAAACCTTATTTAAAGATTTAGGGCAAAAATGAATCTGGACACATCTCTGGTTCCAAGGAGATATAATTTCAGCAAAACCCCTTCATAAAGCCTTCCAGCCATTCCTTTTTCAGGTAGGCATAGCCCTGGTCTTAAATTATGAAAGGAAACTTAATCTCTTACTAATTTTTTCCATGTTGCTCCCACCTTGCAAACTTTACAAAAATCTTTATTTATTATAGGAAGGCTATGCAACACAATAGGTATCATCACACATATTAAAAGCTCAAAATACCTGTTTGCATATAAATCTACATTTTACTTCAATAGCAAGTCACTAGCATCAGTCTCAAGAAATTCATTGATAGAGGAAAACACATCGTTGATGGCAAAAATAGTTTGATTTTGAATGTTGAAATGTTGGTGCTATGCATAGAAGCTAGTATTTAACTAAATAATGTCACATCCATACATTTCATCAAGTCCTTGATCTTTGCCAATATTATGTATTTAGCTCATGTCTGTACTTGTTTCATTTTTATGGACAGTGTAAATTTTCAGAAGATATTAATATTTTCTCTTACATCAAATATGATAACATAAATATAGGCTGCAAACTGCCTCCATACATCTAATGCTAAATTATAGTTTTTGACCATTTAAAAATTTACTACTTAGCCAAGTAAATTGAAAAAGGTGCACCCCTAATTTAACATTTTAGGTATTTTAAGAGCAAATTTAGTAAAAGCTGTGAAATTACTTAATTCCATTAAAATACTCTTTGCTACAGAAATTAGCCAAAGGAAATTCACCATTCACAAAACCAAATCATCGTTAAAGATAAAGAATACCATATTAAAATAAGCAATAAATGAACAATGGATGGGATGACATAATTTCATCCCGTAAGAGCTGGCAGGTAAGATGAATAGGTAGCAGTTTTCATGCACCTATAGGCTTCTCTGATATTATGAAACCAAAGTATTGGATCCCATTGGGAGAAAATAAAATAAGGTAGGTTACACAATGTGACATAGAAAAATAATCAATGTGGAAGGAAACTTACTCTTGGAATAATTTCTCTGAGTCCCACTCTCGACGCCAATTCCCTTCAGCTGTTTTCTGTCGAGTTATACGATCTTGATCTATTTTCTCCCTCTCTGCCCTCCACGCTTGATACTCTGGCTGAAACTGTGGCCCTTGCCTCGGGAGCTGACTGCCACCTCGTCTGCTCCCTCGCACAGGACTCCCTCTCCCCTAGTCAAGAGTCAACAATTGGTTAGTCCTCCAAAATCTGCCAATCCACTTTCACATGACAGAGAGATGACTAATTTGACCTTGACAGTGGATTAGATGCTATTTAATACTATAATCCATTACTTTTTAGTTTAAATATGTCAGGACGTTTATTACGCACACACATATATGGGTGTGTATACATGTGTGTGTGTTTTTTTCTTTTTCAATGGTTTTTCTTTAGTAATCCATGAGCTTCTGGTGCAGTTGCCAACAGTTGGACAGGGAATCCAATAAATTACTACCTTGAATTGGAATTCCTGTTCAGAGGTTTCTATCCTCTGTAAACTAAAATGGATAAAAAGAATGTGACACCATACAGCTGAGCTGAGGAAGGAAAAAGTGAAGTGCTACGTGTGGAGTGTACTGATGTATGGGTGTGAAATGTGGACCTTGGACAGTAGAGAGCGGAGGGCACATTTGAGGCATTTCAGACGTGGACTTGGAGTAGGTTGGAAAGCTTAAGATGAGGTAAAGAATGAGGAACTGAAGAAGATTGGAGAAGGGAGGATGCTCCTCAATGTGATCCAGAGGAGAGAAGAGGAAACTGGATAGCTGGATAACTGGAGGGCATGTGTGCACACAACAAGAGGAGAAGGAATATCAAAAAGAGCAATTGAGGGAAGAGCAGAAGGGGAAAAGAGGAGAGGAAGAAGAATGAAAATGTTGAATGGCATCAAGGTTGAAAAGCATTACAAAGGAGCAAAGGATTTGCAAACAGCAATTTACAAAGGATAGAAACAGGTGTAGACAAAAATGGAATGTGGGAGCTACTATCCTGCAAATAACTGGATGATGATGACATAAATAAATGGTAACAACTTTAAATGGTTTAGCCCTGAATGTGCACATATGCTACGGATCAAGAGATGAACATTAATGCTGGAAGTGAACAGTGACACTTCCAGCATCATTGGTATAAGACTTTAAAGACTTGCATATGGAAAGCGCACTCTCTGGCAATGTTGGAAGAGTGTGCCTTTGAAAAAATTTCACTACGCTGTTGCTCACAATAAGTAACCTGTGAGACACTACCTTATATAACCTTTTATAAGTGAAGAATAACCTTGTGACTATAAACGAAAATGGGATATGAAAAAAGACAGTACTCCACATTATTGACAGATATTATTACAGATAATTTTATGGGAATTATGTGGATGTATGAGAAACACAAATTCACTGACACTCGTATATTAAAAAATGCACTAAAATACTTAGGGACTGAGTAGGCTAATACCACCACTGGGTTTCTTTCCACCCTTCATCCTTTCCCATCCATCCCTAATGACACAAATTACCTCAGATGTCAATCACCTCCCCTAAATCTACTTCCACTACAACACACTTTAAACTTTTCCAGAAAATCTTTAGTCGTGCTGATGCAACTTCCATTAAATGAAATATATGGCATTGACAATCAATGAATGATTTAGCATTCACATTTTCTTAGTGATTTATTCACAGTCAAGCTTGAACCCTTCAGATACTACCAAAATCCTGAATTTTATTATAAAATCAAGGATAAAACCTTTCATACACAATAAATATGCTAATGACAAAGCCAGTAGGCATATAATTTTTATATTATTTAAACTGCACTACAATCAAGAATATATTAACTTTCTAAAGTTTTAATATTGGTCAAAGCAAAACTTGGAGATGGTCTCAGTAACAAATAAGAATACAATGGATGAATACAAATAATGAAAAAACAAACATCCTTTGGAAAAGATGTTCCATGATATTCCCAAGCTTTTCTCAGTGATTTTGACAGAAGTAAAGATTTTCCCATTCCTCAATTTTGCTGATTGAGCTTTATTATACAAATCTTCTCTTTCACGCCAAAGTTGAATAATGAGACCCATGATCCCCTATATTTACCCGTTTATTCCATCCTTGCCCTCTCCCAGGCCCCCTTGCTGCCTCATCACTTGGTTTGCCGCCACCTCTCTTGGCATCAGGGGTATAGTCACCCCTGGGCTCATCCCGGGAGTGATCCGACAGAAATGTGTACACTGGGTCCGGTGGTGGTCCATCACCCTGCTTGTGTGGAATTGAAATGGATCATTGCATAAGTGCATTGGAGTTGGGTGCATTCTCACGTTTGGCCAGACTAGCCTTTGCAAGTCATTGTCACACACATTGATACTGGAAATATACCAATCGACTTCCTGAGGAAATGAAGTATTTAGAAGTAGCGATGGGCAATTCAATTGAGATTATCAATGCAGTTGAATCAAAAATTGTGAGACTGCCAATATAAGTTGACAATCTGATTGAATGCAACCATTTCAGAGAATAAAAATCATTCGCCTTGACCGGGATTCTAAACCCAGATCCCTCGATATCTGGGCGAGTGCTTTAACCACTTAAGCTACCGAGACGTCCTCTTCCACTCTGAAATTGTCGCGCACAACTACGAATGCCTGTGACATTGTATGTACGGTATTTCCTCATAACATCTTGTTCCTTTAAAACCCCCAAAATTTTAGAGTGTAAGAGGACATCTCGGTAGCTTAAGTGGTTAAAGCACTTGGCCGGATATCGAGGGATCCGGGTTCGAATCCCGGTCAAGGTGAATGATTTTTACTCTCTGAAATGGTTGCATTATAATGCACACATAGCGGGTGACTCCGTTAAAGTTACTATTACAGTTTCTTGAAAAATTAATCTGATTGAATTTAATTGATGAAATGATGTGTTGAACTACATACTGTACTAAGTATTTAAACTGAATTCACATAAATTTTATGACACAACTATGGAGGGTTAACAGTGTGGATTATTTGCACGTCTAAATTACTAACATGATTCAGTAGTTATAGGAAATAAGCTACAACAATAAGGCTAACACTTTCAGTGATCTTAGAAAAAAAAATTGAAATTTGGTGTTGATAATAAAAGAAAAATAAATATGAAATCAAAATTGTTCAAAACTGTTTTATCCTATTCAAATTGAGTGTTGAAAGATTTTTTAATTCCAACTTTTTCTTCCATTGCTTGACAGTTGGCGATACAGTGTACATGTACTAAATTTATAGAAATATTATTTAAAACACTAAAGGGCAAAGGCTATGTTTCTGATTAACTTACATCAGTGAATTTTTTCCCATGGGGTGGTAGCTTCGGAGTGTAAGGTTTATCAGGTACTTTCTTCTCAAATCTAGGATTCCTATTGGGTGCTGGAGGCCTACCGAAAGGCTTTCTCTCAGTATTTTTAGTTTCTGAAGGGGTGAACTTGACTGTGGCATTCAACTTTTCAGCATTCAACTTGTCAGCTTCCACTTCCTAAATAATGTAAGAAAGACAATATATATATATTGTAAAAACTGATATACCTCTACATACCAATCAGTAGACTCAGGTAATAACATCAAGGTTATACCAAAATTTATTCACATTGTTTGTACACATGTGTTTTACTATTTTTTTGTTTTTCTATTTTTCCCTTTACTATACAGCTTTCAACATTTCAAATACCTCATTCAAAACATTATATAATTAAAAATTTCCTCTGAATTGAGTAAAACAGTCAGATGTTTTACATTAGTTATAATTTCCCTAAAAAAGCCTTGCTTCTGTCACCTATCGCTCCTGAAACTCTGACACCCTAATGTCCAAATTCACTGTGTTGTCCCCATTTTCGACCATTGTGTGGCATTCATTAAAAATAGAAGGGTCACCACTGAAAGTAGCAAAGTATTTAGATCTTGCATTACCTGCCATCATGTTGGTAACTCTTTGAGATCTTGCAACGATTCTGGAGAGGTAAATTTTATACCAATATATTTGAATTACTACAAATAAACATTAAAACTAGAAGGCATATTGGAATTTGTCTTGGCAATGACATCTTATGGAAAACGTAGAAATGGAAATGAATGTTATGTATGGAAAAGCCTAAATTCCTTCAATATGGATATCAGTGAACTATTACAGCACACAGAGTTAATCAGAGCCAAGATGATCTATTATTAAATAAATTCATTCTCAATGCTGATAAGACAATCTTCTCAGACTTCAACCCCTCAACGAAAAAGACAACACCAGTAAGTATAATATTGGATGAACTTCCTATGAAGGAAGAAAATCATACTAAATTTCTAGATATTTATATTGATTTAAATTTATCATTGGAAAAACATGACAAAACTAGCAAGAAAATTTAGTTCTCAGCTAGCTACGCATATTTTAGGAAAGTCTACACTTCTGGATTTTCTTTAGGCTGTCTCCCTACTACCACTAAAACAATATATGCCAAACTCAACATTTTTCTAGTATCATGCATTTACATAACGGAAAGTGACTTTCATACACAAAAACCATTATTCCTTTGTAAAAATCTAGGTTTTTAAAATTACAACACAAGATCATCTGAAGTTATTTATTTAAACAGCCATAGAACATCACAAAGCCTCAACAGAATCACATACCAGGGCTTCAAACTCTTCAAAAAAGAAATATCTAAAATTAAATGCCTGGAGCATAGGAAAATCAAACTGTGTGTAAAAGATATTCTATGAAAAACTTGTTTCATTATATTAGTGTAGATGCATATAGAATATATCTAATGGCTTTATTGTTGACTTCAAATCTGTGTAATGTATTTGAATCACTTCGTTTTTTTATTTTAGATCCACTTGAATAGTATAATGTACTTCCTGTAATGTGCCTTTTTTGTGTTTCCCTCTTGACAACAACATGCAAATGTACTTTGCCTATGGAGGAAAAAAAGCTTTTACTACTAACTTTGAGTGATTTGGATATTGTTTTCTGTTATTAAAAAACTTTCAAATTCTGATCACAGTTTTCAGTGGTCACCTCTTTTTACGCATAGCATACATTGCAGAGTTGATTATTGTAAGCTCTGAAAGGGTTGTATGCTTGGAATATAAAACAAAGTGAGGAAATCAGTAAAAGTATATTTTACTTAGGTTGAGGCGGGTTTACATATTCACTAGGTTTTAGGGACACATATGGCGGTAAAGTTCAGTACAGCCTATTGAAATATAGGACAATAGCTAAAGAGGAAAGCTTCAGTTGGGAGGCTGTGCTAATAGACTTTCTGTAAAAATGGTAATTATTGTGGAACAAAATACATTATTTCCCAATTATAAAAATGTAAGAGCTTAGAAACTCTAAAGAGTAGATCTAAACCTAAAATACTGTACTGTTTCAATGAAACAATCGATAAAATATACTGGCCGGGTATCAATTGAGAGAAATTATTCAGAAAAAAGCAGACATGGGAATTTCTTCTAAATCAAAACATACCAAATATCTTCTTTTAATTTCTTCATTTTTCTTCCTTATCCGTTCAATTTTTTCATCGATAGCAGCTTCGGGGTCTTTCTGGGACATCTGAAAGCAGAATTAAGTTCCAAACCATAAGACATACTGGAAAAAAAACAAATTTTGATATTGATAAAACTGAGTTCCAAAATCTAGACAAAACTGCACGATAACTACCAAAACCTATCCATAGTTACAACTTTGTATTTTTACCTCGGAACGGTTACAATAAGACTAAATGACCGCAGTTAAAAGTCAATACGTTTGAGAGAAATAAAAGGTAGTCATGTGTGACACAACTGTAACTGTGAATGAGGGAATCTGACTCGTGATTACCTCAATAGGTTGCAGGGGATAGCTTTTGGTTTTCCGTTTTCTTCCGACAAATTATAATTTTCGAACTTAAGTTTTATTGCTTATATTTAGATAGATATGTATAACTATGCCGGCTACTTCCATTTCATAAAATATCCTTCGAAAGACATTCAAGAGTTTTAAAAATTACTTTCTATTTCAGTTAATGTCGATTCGGAGCTTTACCTCCCCGATATTCCCTGGAATCTTGCACTTCTGGAAAAATTCTGCACGCAATACTTTATGAAATTCATGATAGAAGAAAAGTATAAGTCATGGCAAGATTTAGTCTAATTGCGTACTCGGCACAATAACGGATGTTCAGAACAAAAAAAAATTGGAAAAGTTCTTCATTTACTTATTTCTAGTTCGTAGCAGCAAATCTTTGTAGAGAACATTCGAATGTATTTATTTTTAAATTTGTCACCTGTCAAGCCTATATTACTATTTACGGAGTTTTTGGAATGCGGATAAGTGTTATCTGAGTGATTCAAGCACATTAAATTTCATCGGCAAATTTACTTGGTAACTCAAGGCACAGCTGAAATATTTCCGTACATTTTACCTCACTGGACAAATTCCTGCAATCCAAGATACCTATGATTTAATCAGTACTTTTCTTTCTTCCATTAGAATATCTGCGTCAATAACGCTTTGGCCCTATTCGTAGAGAGGAAATTTGACACAAAAAATTGAAGGCATTCAGGCTAATGCAGTAAAAATAAAATTTAAGTTTCCGTGAAATCACGCGTTACCGCTCTTCAAATTTAGAATATATAAAAATTCGTAGCGGATTAGTTCTCCAAGTTGCCACCTTTTCTGAAGATGTCTCCTTGTCGTATACCGTGTATTTAAAAAAAATGACTATATGCGAAGCTTCAACACGCGCTCTTTCGAAGAACATAACTCTTCTAACTATGCCGTCATATTTTCTAGGCACCTGCTCTGCAATTAAGGAATGAACTTATGTTAGGATTGTGACATTGCAAAAAATATTGGCCAATATTAGTCATGACCAGTCTTTCAAATGAAGTATTTTTAACAATGTATGTCAAAATGTACAGCATCTAATAAGGTCACTTTAATGAGACAGGCAAGCCCAATAAAAATCAGGACAAAAAGAGAAAATTTATATATTGAAGTGTAATGTGAATAATATCACCAAAAAGTGAAATTATAATACAAAATAAATACTTATAATCATTTAAGTGAAAATTTCGGCCCAGCTGCATTATGATTATAGAAAAGGAGAACACTACCTTCAGTAGTAGCCACATGCCTTCGCCATAACCCGAGTTGTTTTAGCTGCCCATAGGTTTTGACACTTTTTTGAGGAAAGGCTAGATGTATAACCTTTTCAATCCTAGTTTCCTTCACTTTTTATTCAAACACTACACAAGCAGTTGTACCTCCACGTTACTTTTACTTAAGCTCTTAAACATGAATTTGATGCGCCAGTAAAAGTCATGATAAAAAATATTAGACAACGAAAAGGGCGGGTGTGGGTAGTTAACAAAACACTAACATTAAACTAAATAATATGAAATACGTTTATTGATCAAATAGCCCTATTTATATACACTCATCAAGATATACATAAAGAGTAGTTGTATTGGTGACGAGTATCGATGTTTGTCCTTGTCTTGAAGACATATGTTGTGGATAAGCCATTTAATTATGAATTATGCGGATTTTATATTGAACTAAATTTAGTGCAGTAGAACCAGATACATTTCAGTACACCACTAGACATTTGAATTACAGAGAAAAATATCCTGTAGTCGAGCTTTCAAGTAGGTACATAACCGTTGATCAGTGTTTTAGAAAGATTTCGTCACTGTGATGAACAATCAGTGTAGACATTTGGGGTGTTCTGTCCGTCAAACAGAATCCCATGACCAGCATCAATCACTAAGTCATAATAGAATAAAATATGAGGCGAATCAAGAATCTTTAAAAGCGGCAGATACTGGGAAATTCAATCCTTTCATCAATGATCTGCATGCTTTACTTTGTAATGCTAGTGTATTTAGTGAGTCTTAACTAAGATAACTTCTCAATTTACAACTTTCAACGGTAGTAGTATTTTTCTATTACTTAAAACAACATCGATTTGAATAAGCTATGCAAATTTAGTACAAAGGGACGAATATCAGCCATTTTTTCTGTAGAAAAATTTTACTTGCTAAATTTGTCGAGAGCAAAATGCGCTTTTAAGAAAGCCATTTGTTGTGAATCAGTCTGGGAATAGGATTGGCAACGTGGCTTGATTTTTGCAATCTGCCATTGGAAGAGAGCGAATAATTTAGGTTGAGAAGATGATATAACTCCGCACTTATAATATTATAAGGCTTCCAAGCATATGGACATTGAAAACATTTAAAAAATCGTCACCAGATGTCAGGGGGTGTGAAAAAGCTGATCATCGAAATGTGAGGTGTACGTTCAGCTGTGAAGTAAATAGTTAATTTTTCTGTGATGTTCCGGCGGAATAGGAGAAGAAAATTTCTTTATCCTATAGTGACTTCATTTCCAATCAATCAGTCAGCATTTCCATTTTAGTTCATTTTCTAAATTTTAATGTTGGTATTTATTCAAGTTACCTATTGGTGTAGGGACGATTGTTCACAACACTTGTCCGTGTGATAATATAAGTGGAGGATGCGACTGTCTAGAATTCCGATTATATTTATATTATTTGTTTTCCTCCTTTCGGTTCTCGTCGCAAAAATATCCTTCATTCTTTCTATCAATGTTGACGATCTGACTCGAGATGAAGCAACCTTTCAGTTAAACAATTTGGAAGACGAAGAGAACCGTAAAGAAAATGTACCACCGAACTTGAAAATTGGCGATTCCCCAAATAATTTAATATGGTTTCTCCAGGTTGGGTTTATGTGTTAATTTCCATTCATTAACAATTATCATTTGAACACTAGCTATAGTTTACTCTGTTTTTAAATACATTGCAGATATCTGATATTCATATAAGTATTTTCCATGACATGACAAGATTGTCAGAATTTAAGGAATTTTGTGATATTACGGTGTCGGCAATCAAACCAACAGTTGTCATAGCCTCAGGTATTTGGGTAATTTGTTTGCACAATTTCTTACATTTGTCATGGTCATCAATTAAGTATTCAATTTATACTTAGGTGACTTGACGGATGCAAAATCTGAAAATAATATGGGTTCCCGACAATACGTCGAAGAATGGATATATTACAAAAAAGTTCTGCAGGAATGTAAAGCAACAGAAAAAACAGTATGGCTGGATGTTAGAGGAAACCATGGTAATTATACTTGCTTAATTGGTAACTTACTTGCATTAACTCTCAACTGATAAAAAATAAATTCTATGGTTGATTATTAACAATGATTTTCCTTAAGAAATCAAAATCTATTTATTGCATGCAGTAAACGAATATGCAAGCCCCAGTGGGTTATGTCCACGCGTGCCAACATAGAGGTCGTGGGATTTTCTCCATCTAGGCCTTGTTTTTGTAATTGTGTTAAGTGTTATGAAAAACCTTGAACACATTAGTCAACCGGTCGTTTTGGTAGGTGATTGTAGAATTCACTCAACGGTGAGTGAAGTTCACACTTCAGGGTAGGGGGTGCAATTCCTTTCTCTGTGCTGGATCAAAGTCCAGGTTTCCCAGGAAGATTTGGTACCCTAAAAAATGAAACTAGCTTGAGTTTGCTGGTACCTAGAGAGTTGCCTGGGAATTGAACCCGAGCCAACGGATCAGTAGCCCAACGGTCTGGACTATGTACCTTAGGGTCTGAGCGTCTGTAATTGTGTCCAGTGTTATGTGTATCATTTTGAAAAAGGCCGATGTGTAAGCCAAAGTGCATTTTTCAAATTAATTAGCAATTATTAAATAAAAAGTAGGTTTACATTACCAATGGAAATATCAACTGCATTTGAACTACTGTAACAGTAAAATTACATACTTTTCTCCTGAGTGGTATGATGTTTAAAGTAACTAATCAGAATCTTGCAGAGTTATTATTTGGTGTTCATTCTACCTTAACATTGATTTTCTTCATTAAAGTAACAACTTTAGGCAGTTTTTCTTGATTGTCATGTACTTCAAACATAATCAACCCCTTAAGAGAATTAAGCCACATTGCACTGATTTGATAACAGGTTAGGAAAGTGTCAGTTTCAAGTTGGTATTTGGTTAGCTAGTTAGTTGTTGTTAATGCACTTTTCTCAGAATATGTCATATGTTTCCCTTTCATGGGGAATGAATTCAATTAATTATGCATTGTGATCATAAACCTGAGTAGCAACAAATAATAGATTGCTTGAGAATAAAATCAGGGAATGGGGCAAATCACCCATGAAGGTACACATTTTGTTTTCATCAATTAATTGGGCAGGAATAAAAAATCGTTTGGGATTTAGGGTTTACATATTTGTAGGGTCCTTGGATTACGTTTTTGTGTTATTTCCCTTAAGGGATGTGCTTCCATAATATTTCGATGACCCTTTTCCATCTGCCATCCTTATGGGCCTAGGGAAAACATTGTGATTGTGGTAAATTTAGGTGGAAAGGGTTGGAGATCATAGGGAATAGGACAGCTCTAATACAATTTGTATTGAAATGTGAAATGAGATTATCAGATTTTCATTAAGAAGCAACAAGTGTGTTTATATTTTACCATATAGTTGGGCATCCTTAATCTTTATTTAACTGTTTTGGGAATGGTTGACGTCACCATCTTACACTGAAAGAGTATTACATGCATACAGTAATCAAGAATAAGGTTGGTTTTTCTGGTGGGATGAGAGCTCATCTCATCCAAATGCATATGAAATTAACACATTGACAGTGAGGAAAGGAGTTCCTTCCTTTTACCACTTGTGCCACCTCATTGAACTCTGATATTAAAAAATCATGCAGCCTAGGTTGAGCTTTCATGTCTGGAGGAATCACCCTGATTTGAACTTAGGATCCTCCAGCCAGTGAACCAAACCAAACTCCACTGTATAACCATATTACATCATTTTGATATTGGGAAACCAAAACTTGATTTTTATCATTAATGATTTAATTTTACATGTGTAATGCATAATATGATTTTTCAATGATTTGCACTACAGATAACTTCAATGTTCCTGATATTGGGAGCTCAGAGAATTTCTACAGAAACTACTCGGTTCAAGGACGTTTTCATCCTCGCTCATACTTGGTCAAAGTTGCTGGCCGCAGCAAAGGGGAGATGTACTCATTTGTCGCTGTGGATGCTTGTCTTGATCCTGGCCCTCGTAGGCCTTTCAATTTTGTGGGTGTGCTCTCAAAGCATGAATATACCTTGCTGAGAAATCTTGGGAAGGAAGCAAGGAATGGCACTGTGGCTTCGGTATGGTTTGGCCACTATCCAACATCGTGTATTCTTGCTCCAAGCCCCGGTGCTCGAACCCTGGTTGGCCAGGGTTTGGCATATTTGTGTGGCCACTTCCACACATTTGGGGGGCTTGTCCCAAACATGTACACCCTGCAGCACACTGGAAGCTTAGAGCTGGAGTTGGGGGACTGGAAGGATAATAGAATGTAAGTTGCAAAGGCATGACTAAATAATGTTTTTGTTTACTGAGGAAAATAGTTTTGAATAAAAATAGATATTTAAAAATTGATCTTTGGGACACTTCTCTTGCTAAGTAACAGTTTCTTTTGTGCAGAAATTATGAATGGTTTTTCAATCATTATTTAATTTTTAAACATACCTACTTCAGTTTTGAGTATGTAATTTGTAGAGTAAAATTTCACCACTGTCAAGGTATCTCTGTAGGAAAATTCCTTGGTTGTAAAGATTAAGAAAAATATAGGATGAAAAATATTAAATATTATACTACTGTTAAAGATAGGCTTAGAGATCTCTAAAATTGTTCAACTTCGGTTAGCCTAAAAAAAATGTTTTCGATGACCAAGAAAATTTTCAGTTGAGATAATTCTTGCCTTGATTAATTTTATTCATAATTTTTTGTGGTTTCAATAATAGGAGTTAAAACTTATGGCACACGTCTCCAATAGGCTAGTATATTATTAAATGTATACTATATAAATTATGTGCATATTATATATATTATTATTATTATTAGGTGATCTGCCGGTTAAGGTAGGTTTTTGGATGGACACAACTATTAGTGCCCATCATTATATTCTTGGGAATCACAATTGAGGTGGTTTCCCGTTGCCTTCCTCAATAGTGTTTTTAACGTGACACCATCACTTAATGGCTGCCCCACTGGGGTCAGATGCCATTGCACCCGCCTCACTGAGGAACAGACGCTGCGTGGACTACCTTTCGTCTGGCTCCTAACCTTCGACCTATCTGGCATGGGTGACCCTTCCAGGAGTAATTATTATTACTCCCGCCAGCACAGCTCTAGGGGTCATCGGAACACACAAGCCCTTCCACCACGACAAGGTTGTAGTCCATGGGAGGGATTATATATATATAAAACCATAAATGGCATGTGTAATTCACACCTCAGGGTAGGGGGGCCAGTTCCTTTCCCTGTGCCGATTATGGTTTCTCAGGAAGATTTGGTTCCCAAAAAATCACATGGCTTGGGTGGAGCTGCAGGTGCCCATAGGGGATGCCTGTGAATTGAACCCGGGCCCTCTGGTCAGTAGTCTAACACTATACCACTGTGACTATGCCAACCCCTAGACTACCGCAACCCACACTATATATATGTGTGTGTGTGTGTATTATTATTAGGTAATCTACCGGTTAAGGTAGGTTTTTTGGATGGACACAACTATCAAATAAACATTTTGTAACTCCAAACAAAACCCAATCCAGCAACCTAATCTACATCAGATCCCTCTTCATCTCGGTGTACTTCTTTCCTCCCTTCATCCCGTCCAACATCCCTATCCTGTTCCTGGCCTTTCCTCACTTGCCCAACATTCTCCCCTCTATTACCTTCTTCAACATTCCACTACCGCTCAATACGCCTTTCATCGATTTTTCCTGCCTCCATAGGATTTCTCTCAACAAACCCCTACCCTCACCCACCCCCTCCAGTACTTCCTCATTTGTTTTCCTTTCGGTCCATTTCACCTTCTCCATTCTCCTCCACACCCACATTTCAAAAGCCTCCAATCTACGTCTATCCTCCTGCTTCAGTGACCACGTTTCCGCGCCGTACATAGCTAGGCTCCGTATCAGAGTTTTTGCGAGTCTTGTCTTAACATCCCTACTCAACATCCCCGTCATCAACTCCCTCCTCCTTGAGAAAGCCTCCTTGCCTAGCGCAATTCTTCTCCTTACGTCCCTACCACTTTGACCGTATTGGTCCAAAACACTTCCGAGATATGTAAACTTTTCTACCTGCTCTATTTTTAATATTTAAAACATAGTAATATATTAATTTAACTTATGATTTTTAATTTTCAGTTACAGGTTAGCGGCAATAGATCATGGTCTGTTTTCATTCATAGATGTTGGTCACAATGACTGGCCTGTGGTTCTTGTAACCAATCCCAAACATGCATTGTATGTTATGCAATCAAAGGAACCCATTGACAGCATTGCTTCATCTTCTCATATCCGGTATGTGATTATCATATCTTTAATTTATTATTTATGCTAATAGAAGTGATTCATAAAAAATTGAATGTTAGAGTTCAGTCAATGTTTTCATTCACATAGTATTTTTATCTTTTTTTTAATTTTATAACTACTCTTTACATTTTAACCTACATGTACAAAGTCTGTCCCAAAAGTAGTCCCACTTATTTTTCCCCGGATAGACGGACTTATTTTTTTCCGGATAGGCAGCTTATGGTGATAATGCCATGGGTAGATTGGGTGTTTTTGAATGGCATAAGCTGTTATGGGAGAGGAGATGTAGAAGACGCCGAACATTCAGGATGCCCTTTGACCTCAAAAAGTGATGAAAATCTTGTAAGTGTGAAGGTTATGTTGGGCAGGGATCACAGATTAAAAGTTCTCATGGTTTCTAATGAACCCCTTATTTCTAATAGTGATGTACATTGACTGTGACCGAAAACATGGTCATGAGAAAGGTGTGTGCAAAGTTGGGGCCGTGAGTGCTCTCGGACGAACAAAAGGAAACTTGCATGGGGATCTGCCAAGAGCTTCTTCATCATGTGAGTGAGGATCCAAATTTTTAGACAATGTCCTACAAGACATTTTCCTCTTCCCCTGCCTCAAATCTGTGCTGAAAGGATGTCACCATGGCTCGGTGGAAACAATAAAACAGGCTGTGATGAAGAAGCTTGGTAGAATTCTATGCACCACCTTCCAGAAGGCATACGAAGTGTGGGAAACATGCTGGTAGCAGTGTGTGTGGATGCGCAAGGGTGCCACTTCAAAGACTTTTGATTAAATGTATCAGTTCTGGCAATGAATTTGTTTTGATCAACTCAGTTCTATTACTTTTGGGACAGACCATGTATTTTTTCTATCCCTTATAGAACACTTTTGTGTAAAGCCAATTTTAACAGAAACATATTTTACTGTTTATCCATTTTTGAAATTATATGTTTCTTTCACCTTCAGAAATGAAGTTTGATAACTCCCTTTATTTTCTTTTCAGCCTGCTGGCATTTTCCATTTCCCCTTTGGCAGCTGTGAAAATCTCCATTGATGATGGTAATTTAGAAGACTGCTCATTAGTTGAAGGGCCATTGTATGTTTTAAAGTGGGACCCAAGGAAGTACTCCTCTGGATTACATCAGATAACAGTAAGTGCATAACTGCCGAGGGAGTTGCTTTTTGTGCCACACACACTATTTTATATCCGTTAGCTCCAGTTTACACTCTTTGAAGTGCCTAAGGAGCATGGATTTGATGATGAATATTTTCTAGCTGTAACTTGAAGAGTGTAATGTGTGGCGTCTTGGTTTCATTTGACTTTTTTAGGTGATATTTATATGTAAATAGGATACCAAGAGAACAAAGTCTTCAACTTTATTATATGAGTTCTCAATCCTTCTGTTGGCTCATTAACTGTTAAGATGTACTTGAGATACATCATTTTATACCTATTATTTAAAAAAACTCATACAGCATTCATTCAGATTGTGAATTTTTATCTATGCTTCCAATAATTATTGATTGTATTGAATTTGACCACATAATAGTGAAACGATTCGGAGCTTCTCTCATCTTGTAAGAAACAAATTATGCAGTGAATTCTTGTCAGCATGTTTTTGAAAGAACCCAGATTTCTGAGCATACTGTGAATGCCTATTATAATGAGTTTAGCATCATAGTGAGAATATTAATATGAGGAATAATGGTACAGTTTATTACCCTATAATTTACTCATAATGTAAATCAATAATAGCAAGGCCAACAGATGACACCCACATTACAAGTGATTCAACCATCTTGAGCTGCCCTTTCGTAATTTCTATGCCAACATGCCTTTTGTGGCTCATTTATTTTCTATGGAATAGCATTTCAGTTGGTTCATGGCACCATCATTACTAATAAATGAATTTGAATTAAAATTATGAATGTCCCAGAGTCTGCCCTTTTAGTTGCTAGATCAGCAACTGGAAAAGGTACTAAGTATGAGCTCTATCACCAGCTTGAGCTGACCTTGAGTTAATGTGGAAGATTCAAAGAGAATATTTAAAAAAGTACAATCTAATTCTCTTTATATAATGGTGATGAAACGAAATGTTTTACAACATCTTTCTGCTGAAACAGTAATGGAAATTGTGCCCCCGAAAGGTGGTGGACACAAATGATTAATGACACATTGAAAAGAGTTCTGTCATCCATCTTAGGAACTATAATTTACTTTTCCACATGCAAGACATTTGTAGGGAGATGGGACTTAATTATGTGTTTCATTGTTTGTGTCTGTTATTGTCACTCAGCAGATGATAGGTAATTCAGGAAGGTTGTAGCCTTTCCACAAGATAACAGTGATGATGAAAGTACAAAATAATGGCTGGGATATGAGAGTCCGCAAAGTTGCAACCATTTTAATCTGCTGGAATGAGTTAGCCCTGGATTTTGTTTTCATATTGATAATTTTATATATATAAGATTTCATGTATATTTTAAATGTAAAATTATCAATTGCAGCTAATGTTGTGTGAAAAATATCACTGCAAATATGACATAACTGAATAATTTGTCCTGTAAGAAATTTTAAATTAAGTATTTACAATTTAAATAAAGCAAAAGTTAAAACCTTTGGCTGAATAGATGATGTTCTCAAACCATTCCAAGATGTGTGATGTAACCTTAACTGAGATTGCTCGCCAAACAATTTTATACATATTTTTACAATGTGACTTGAATTCTATGAAAATCCTGCAAAACTGTAAAAATATGCTTTCAATTATCATTAATCGCTTTCTTTCCTACCTTTATATATAAGAGGTAAAATGAATTAACATGTAGTATCCTGAAAGGCCATAGGAAATAGCTAATAAGTAACTAATATTATGTGAAATATTGTAATATTTCACATAATAGTTAAGTAATCACCATCAGTAATAATGAGAACTTGAAATAGTGAGTGATTTTTTAGGAATTATTTTCATTACATAAAAATTCTATTGCAGTTATAAGTAAAATGGGCAATACGGGACTATACCTTGGACTACATATTCCAGTTGTAATGTGGGTAATGCCATATACAATTGGAAAATATTAACTATAAAAAATGGAGCCCAACTATTGGGATGTGTAACTGGCTCAAGACTTTGAATGTTGGCTCCTTTGATTCTGAATTTAAACAGTAACAGTTGATTGGACCAATATAAGTTTTTGTCATTGATCAAAAGTTGTGTGCATATTTTTCAAATATTGATGGCACATAAACATTGTTAGCATTAGTTGGCATCTCTTATTTTTGCCACTCAGACCACCGTTATAAAGTTAAGAGGTTTACAGAGATCCTACCATCATGAGGTGTGAGAAATCCTCTTTCCATGGCTATTAACGTTGAAATGGTTCACAGAAATAAATTATTTTTGTGTCACAGGCATACGTGAAGGATCAGCTGGGGCATGAGAAAATTGAGACTGTGCCATTCTCTTTGGATGGAACCAGACTCAGCTTCAAGCTGTTGCCAAGGATTGCTTTAATGTCTGACATTAGCAAACTAGTAAGTTTATTTTTTCACTTTCTCTTAGAAGGTATTTAGATTTACCAATCATATTTTCTCATGGACATTGATTGTGATGCACCAACAAATAGCCATATTAATCCTGGTAAAATAGCGTTGAAATGAAAACATAAGGAAAAATAAATGTATACATGTTACCTATTTTAGGCAGGGATATAATTTGCTTTGAAATTATTTGGGCTGGAGCAGTATGAAATTATTAGTTCATTAAAGTTTAGATGAGGGAGGTCCAAAACGAAAATTATAATTTTTGACCAGTCCAAATTAAAATTGGTTGTATTGAGTTTCAAAATTAAATCCAAAATTAAGTCTTTCTAATCTTTTAGGGCAGCTTTTTCTCTCTTCACTCCTTTTCTGTATTCCTCATTATAAGTGGTGAATAGTGTTATCCTTGCCATGGAATCAAATATCCCTCTTCAAGGCATTTTATGATCACACCAGAGAAATTTAGTTGTGTTATAAACTTTGTCAAGTGAGTAAATTTACAATCTTTTGAAGTGGCAAAGATTGTCTTATTGTGGTTTGTTGTGATAAGAAGCAAGGGCGGGTGTAGAAAATCAATAGTTTTCCTCTATTCCAAGATTCATGTTGGTTGTGTCCATCTGTCCCTTGGGGAAAAATAATAAGTAATCAAATTGCTATCTCTGATAAACATGTAGCCTGTAAACAGGTGTTTAAATTGGTCAAAGTGTGACACTGTCCTCCTTCAGCTGCCTTCCCACAAACCTTTCCATTATTTAGTTTCATCAAAAATATCCAATATAAAAAGTGCTGAAACTGGAATATGAGAATATTTTCAGGGGTGAAAATCCAAGAAAAAAAAACAAAATATCTACTAAAACCTCTAGACAGGGACTCTCTACCTTTTTTTTGGTGTGAGGAAAGAGAAATAAATACTTTATGCATAATGTTGGACAAGATTCTGTGTTTCTTCAAAGTATTTTGGAAATATGCCCAAATATTTTGGGTGTGAACTGTGAAAAATCTGTCATTAGCTCCTGTGACAATTCTTTGGAGCATTTTTACAGTGAAATGATAACAATAATTTAAAAATTCATACTTTCACTCTCTCTTAGTTTCAGATCATGTTTGGGACGATGCTGTGTGTATGTGTGGTTCCTCTTAGCATCATAAAAATCATCCACAAATTAGTCAAAGGTATGCGCTGTTAGTTGTTTGTTGTTGGCCGTGTTTTATTGTGACTTCATCCAAAGCCTCTTTTATTATCAGATGAGAAGCTCAAGAAACCAAGGATACCCATACGAATCTTAAATGTTTGGCTGAGGAAATTATGGATCCTCTCCACAGTTGATCGCTTATATTACCCTCTAACCCTTTATGCACTTTACCTAACCATAGGTGAGTTGATTATGGTGGTCTTACAATCCAGGTTTGGCTTTGACTTGCGTTATCCTTAGTGTTGACAATTGAAAATATATGATGGTGCTATTTCAGGGCCGTGGTCTATTGGCGAGATTATTGAAGGCCACACAGGAGTGATTTTTGCCTGGGGAACGGTCATTCGGGGGTCTTACCTTCCTGGCTCATTCACATATGCATATGGATTCCTCCAGGTAATCAATCAAATGATAGAGAGCACCTAAGAAATAGGAATAATAGAAAGATCTTTTGTGGCAGCTGTTTTTGGTTTTATTCCTTTTCCAAATTCCTTGTTCTAAGTAGTGACTAGTGTTAATCTTACCATGGAATTAAATATCCATCTTCAAGGCATTTTCTGATCAATACCTAGGACCATATGGTCTGTTAAACTGCCTGATCTTTTTTAAGGTTGCATTGATGGTAATGGCCATTCAACACAATCAATTATTACAATTCATGTAATTATATTCTAATTTTATTTTGTGAAAATATATGAAATATATTCTAATACAGGAAGCCATAGGCAGAGGTAGAATTGGTTGGAATAGGTTGGGGAAGATGATGAATGCACATTCTTTAAGTGAAATTTCTAAAACAACTGGAGTGTCATTGATTTAATGCTAGAGACTCTCTTGAGAGACTTCTTAAGCCTTTCACACAACCTAAAGATTTTTATATGTGGGTCGTTCAACAATTCCTTAGAAAATCCAAGAAATGGTGCTCTTGGTATTGGAAATGGTTTACTTTTAGTGTGCCATATCTCTCACTAGACTGCTGTTAAAGTTTCAGCTATGTACACCCCATGATTTCACTTTTAATAGTTGATTGAAGTGCCAAACCTTTGTTTATTTAGAAAATGGAAAAAAATGAGTTTTATGGTGATTAAACGCTATTATTTGAAAGCCTTAACACCAAAAGAGATCAAAGCTGAGTTGGATGAAATTCATAACACATCTGCTGCTTTGTTTGTGACTATTTACGATTAGACTGAGTTTAAACATGGTTGTAGACCCACAAATGATTGCTGAATGTCGTTCAGAGCATCCTTTGGAAGTGCTTCCTCCAAAATGGTTGACAAAATCCTCAATGGTTTTGAGTGATCAACAAATCAAAGTTTGTGACATGGTTAAGGCCACAGGGATGTCACAAGGTACAGTTTTTCATTTTGCACACAAAATTGGGTGTGAAAAAAATCTCTGCAAGATGGGTGCCACATTTGCTCTCCATGGAGAATAAATGCAATTGTGTGGTTGAAATCTGGTTTGGTGCTTTCCATCGCAATCCTGATGAGTTTTTGCATTGATATGTAGCTGTGAATGGAAAATGGATACACTACTAGACTCTAGAGGCAAAGGAACAGTTAAAACATTGGGTTTCAAAAGAGAAGGTGAAGATGGTGAAATCAGCAGACAAGGAGATGAGCATGGTTATTTTGGGATGCCCATGGAATCACTTACATTGATTATTGCAAAATGGAGAATATTATGCACCATTATTGGATTGGTTGAGCGAAGAAATCAAGAAAAACATATTTGGTGAAGAAAAAAATTCTCTTCCATTGATACAGTGCATGTGTGTCTACCTGCACAGTTTCAACGGTGATAATTATGAAAATAAAGTTTAAACTATCACAGCATTGACTGTATTCACCAGATTTGGCTCCCAGTGACTTTTTTATTTACAAATTTGAAAAAAAAATGGCTTGGTGGAAAATGGTTGACATGGAAAGAGGATTGCCAACAAAAATGCCAGTTTTGTGGTCCTTCCAAAATCCTAATTTTTAATCTGCTTCAAAAAGTTGATTAAGCCCTGGGAAAGGTGTATTAAGCCAAAAGGTTATTGTGTTGAAAAAATTATCCAAATTAATTTGTTTTTCGATTAATTCCTGAGGAGTTGCTGAACAATCCATGCAAACTTCCACTTTCTTGTTTTCAGACTATTTCATTTTAGTGCAGTATTAGTAAGTAGGATGAACAACATTACATTACTTTCACTACACCTTAATTCTGAGGTCATGCCTAAATGGGCATGGAGCAGGTGGAGTAATCGACATTCTACATCAATAGCAGAATTAAATTTGCATCTGCTAATATCTTCTACTTTGACTTTAATCACAGAAAATATAATCCTTTTTTTAAGTATCCATTTTAAATTGATTGTTATGGTGCATTATTTTTATTTCTAATCCTTGAATTGAAAATAAAAATCAATTCTAACACATGCAGATGGTACGTTTATTGTCATTATATTTTCTTTTGTGGGTGATTTTAAAATTTGTATATGCCATTCCTTGCTGGCTTTAGTTTTCAACTCTGTGGTTATCCACTACATTTTTGGAGTACTTGGCTGAAAACCTAAAATGTTTTTGTTCAAAGTCTCCAAAGTTTGGAATGTGGATATCATTGAACTTTTCTGTATCAAAGGAGTAAGCAATTTGATTCAATATGAGGTCAGAATTTTAGGGTAGAATTGAATGTTTAGTATAATTGTTTTATTTTGAGTGAATTGAAAGAAGTTTAAGGAGAGGCAATATACTTTTTCTTACCCTTTGCTGATGATTAACTCACCAGAATATTTGAAAAGCATGTTTATGCTGGACAATCACTTGACCTCTCCCCATGGTTCTCCTCTCCTTTACTGCTCTTTCAGAGAGGTGTAACCACTATCTTTCTACCTCCCCAGATGTTCATTAAGAGGGCTCTTCTGGAATGTTTGTAACCAGTACCAATACCTTCATTGATGTTGTGATATTTACATGTACTATGTGATGTGGCTCTGCAAGAGGGTAATACACAAATGTACAATGAAGAATATTCCTAAATAAAAGGAAGGAAACATGAAGTATTGGAGAACCCTCCTTTTTGTTTTATGGTATGATTTATTATGACAAAATTCAAGAAAATCAATCCTGAAATGTACTCAGCAATGATTGCAATCCCTTGGCTGACTGACGAATGCTAGATCATATGCCTACTCTTGACTGCTTTGATAAGTTCCTCAACTGCTTATTTTCTTACCGCTATATATTCCCATATCTCCCCTACCATTTTCTTTTCATTAATTTTAAAAACATAGGTGATAACTAATGGGCATGTCTCATCCCCATGGTTGCCATTGGCCATCACCACTCTCCATCCAATACCAGTCCTGTTTAGTCTAAGACATGCACAGATTTCGGATAAGTCATCTATCCCTTCAGTCTGCTCCTTTCTTCAGCACTATGTCCATGAATTGTGCCAAATTACTCTGTCAAACTCCTTCTTAAAGTCTACAAAGGAAAAAATGCATCCTGTTTACACCTCTATTCATTTAATTAGTGAAGCCCTTACTGCTTTGGAATTATATGTATCCTGCACCTTCCTGAAACCAAACTGATCTTATCTTAAGTATTCGTTTTCCTTCCTCTCTATCCTTTTATGGACTCTCCTAAGTACTCCTTTGTTTAATGTGAAATGGAAAAACAACTTCTAATATTTAAGTCCTCACATTCTACAGCTTTTCCCATTTTTGGGATGGGAATCAATATTGTCCTGTTGAAGTTTTCCAGTCAATTTCCTTTCTCATCAGTGCCATGAACTAAACCTTAAAACTTTTTCTTCCATGATTTCCTAAACCCTTGAGTATTACTGCAAGGATAGGATCTCTCTCCCCAGCCTTGTTCAATTTCATTTCCTTTGATGCCTTCCCTATCTCATGTCCAAGTATGCATGGTCATAAGTTATCATCATTGACATACTCTCTTTCTGTGTCTATGCTCATTCACTGACTCTCATAATGATGTGGATTAGGTGGTGGGTGGATGTGCTTGTGCCGACCTTAAGGTATTCCTCCTCTCACACACTTGGGTACCATTTTTGGATGGTAAATTTTATTGTAGAAAATTACTGTATATGTTGTTTTCATATATATTGATTTCACTTCGAGAAATTCCCATTTTCTATAAACCAAAGGTAAACAGCATTATAAGTATTTCAAAGCTATTTTTAAAATATTTCCAGAAGTATTTCAGAAACGAATGAATTTCCTTTCTCCACAGATGGTGTCTTTTCAGCTGCCCCTCACCCTATTTCTGGCTCATTGTGTCGACAGGCGGTGAGTGTCAATTGCCTACTTAATACAGAAAACATAGTGCATGGACGTAAATACATTGAGATATGTGCTCACATCACAAATATTCAGCTGTCCAAAAATATGTCTTATTTTTTCCTGAGTAAAAAAAAACTGCTGGTGACCCTGAAAGTCCTGGTCTTCATATGGGGTAGCTCTCCATTGCTGGCTTTCCAGTTTCCAAATTGTATTCTCATGTATTGAGGCTGTTGTATGCTGGCAGAGCACTTTGAGAATGATAGATTAATTGGACAGTGAAATTTCAACAGTTTAAATCTTTGATCCACAGGAGAACATGAGAATATTTCAATTGGATAGAGTTACAGAAAGCACTTGATCCTTTGATATAAATGATAGCTCTACTCATTTCAGAAGGGTGGTTGTTGATGTTTTTAACTGTATATTTCCCTGCGATATTTCAGGTATTTTGATTATGACACCAAGCGTTCCTGCTTGAGAAATTTCTGTTTCCACATCCCCTTCGCTGTGATTGTCACGGTACAACTCATGTTTGCATCATTCTTCTGGCTGGCTTATGGCACCATGGCATTTCTTTTGGGACCACTGAGGACCTGGTCAATTGTATTAGGTGTAATCTTGTGGCAGGTAGCTGTTCGTTTGCCCGAGAGATATCTGAGGTGAGTGGAGATGACGTTTCCATTGCAGGGATTATGTGCTACTGTTGCAGATTGATGTCCATGTTGAGGTGCTCTGGTTTTTCTATCATGCCTCATCAACTCCAAAAGCCAACACCTAGATATGAAACCAGCAATCAATAATGGGACTGTGTAAGGTTAAGACTTCCCCGTGATAATCAGTAATAAGTGAAGAAAATGGCAGGTGAAAATAATTTTGGTGTCGTGGGTCCAGTAATGGTCATGTTGATTGGAGGTTGTGTTAGTTGCTCTTATGCTCTTTTGGTCCAGAATTGAGAGTAAAACTAGTGAATACTTAAAGCTTTCAGTTGGTTACTTTTATTTCTGTCATTGGGATGTAGTGATCTCTTCATATTGTAACCTTATATGCTATAAAATTTATTCCTTGCATGAATTGAGAATCCATATTATAAGGTAACAAAAGAAATCTATTTGAATGCCTTTAACCTTAGCTTTCTCAATGCTATATTCTTGACCACTTGCAACCCAAATTTCGTTATCTTATAATGGTATACATTTTTCGCTCTGTAATGCGGATAAGGGATTGTGTTATCATAAGTGAAGAAAAATAGTTCCGGCATAACATTTTTAAAAATCTTGCTAATGCTAATCAGTATTAACTTTATTCATGTAAGCTACTTTTAGGTAAGTGAATTGATTTCTTGACTCTGTTGTCATGTTCTGAAATAGTGGGAGCGTACATTTTCGTCAACTTCATTCCCTTTTAAGATGTTTAGTTCTCACATTCTATCTTAACTGAGAACCTTTTAATTTATTAGCTCATTGAAGCAGTATTTGACAAATCTAGGAGATCATTGAATTGTGCCTTCAGCTGTCAACTTACTATATTCAGGGATTATGTTATGTCGGGTTTAGGTGATAGAAGACTCCTTAGTCTGAATCTTGCCCCAAAATAAAGATGATTATTTATCTTATTCAAGATTTTGGTCATGAACAGTGGTGTCCAATAATCCTGAATTCAGCGTAATAAGAATTGCAATGTAACAAGTAGTACACAAGGCACTATTTATTGCCCCGTTGACTGATTTTGAGCCAGTAGTAAGCAATAGAGTTTTATTTCCTTGAAAGTATTTCGTGAAAAAATCACCAAATAAATTGTCAATGCATACAATGTAAGCCACTTAGTTACACCTCACATGCGGTGGTGCTGCCAACCTTTTTTGCCTAAGGCTAACAAGGATGTCGGCCTTCTGCTATTGTATACATACATTGTAACCTTGTTGATAAACTCAGGACTCCACAGGGACTCAACTTTAACTAGCATGAGAGTATCATAAAGGTGGAGAAGATGGTTGCCTTTGAGACAAATTTTGATGTGTCAAAATATTAACAAAAAATAAAAGTTGCATGAAAAGTTAAAATGATGGTAACATCTTGGAATCTTGAGAGAGAAGCTGGTCGGAGAGTATTGCATTTGAATTTGAAGTCGTGAATTACACTTCAGAGCAAGGAAACAAAGCAACTAAAAGGCATTTTGGCCCACCTCCAAGCAAGATGATGATATGTATGAGAATGGAGGAAGCAGGAGGTGGATTTAATAAATGTTGATAGGAGTAAAAAAAACTGTATGTTCATGTGCTTCTGAATGGCCAAAGCTTGATGGACACATTAAGAATATCATAATAAATTACAGATTGAATGGTGTTACTGTTGAAACAAAAATGATTTTAATTGAAATGAGAAAAATAGTGATAGGTATGTCTATTGCCAATTTTTCTGGGGCAGCATTATGCTGCGGGAGATTCATGAAGAGAAATGATCTGTGCAGACGTACCAGATCTACAATAAGAAAAAGTGCCACTTGAATATGAAAGAGAGGGTATAAGGCACCAATTCATCATGCCACACCGATGAGAAGAATGAAACACTGTTGATCTCTAGTCTTTGTGCTTGGCTGGAAAAGTCCTGGCAGAAAGTTAAAAGTGATACTATCATACATGCAATTATGTCATACTCAATGATGATTATAATAATCGCACGACAATGTTGTTTTGCCATAAGACACTTTTTTACCTAATTAAAAATAATGTTATATATTTACAAGTCTTTTCGTTAATAGAGGTCATTTTCAACTCATTCCAAGATATGACATCTACCAATGATGGCCATGCTTGTGGTGTTTCACACTAGGTCAATTGCTGAGATCAACTGCTAAAATAATTTAAGAGTCATTATTAGAGTAGGAATATGCATTCTTTATGAATAATAATTTAAAATCATAAAAATGTTCCAAAAATCAATACTATTGTTATACCCATGGCATAAAATGAAATTATGGCTTCACTACCATGAACACCACATGAATTGGCTGATACATGATTTTAAAATTGCTGATACTGGAACATGATACATCAATAAGTTAAAAAAAAACTATAAGGCCAGTATAGCAGAATTCCACACAATATCAAAGGAAAACTTCATATTTATAGGACTTGAACTAGTCATGATATCATTGTTTATGTTTTACATTAGTTGAAATGGTGGGGATGGCAATATCAGATGTACCTAGAGTTTTTTTAAGATGATTCATTGTATGTAAACTTCAGCTGGTATGATTTTATTAACGTTTATTTGACTAATCTGGATTGATGCTTATCTTAATTTTCATTATTATCTTCGATCTTACATATATGTTGAAGTCTTGGTGCATATGAAATTATTTTCCCAAAAAGAAATAGAGAGAAAGAACTTAAAGTGCCTACATTTAAAATATTTCCTTTTAAGGGGCATGGCTGCAGTGTGGCCCAGGGGTCCGACTCCCATTAAGGAAGGCATTGAAGGTGAAGAGGTCCCTATGGAAGTGATGGATAAATAACAGTGCCTGAGGAGAACATAAACTGTTTTGGCGGTCATCATCTTAATACAGTATTAAGTTTTAAGTTCCCAGTTCAAACAACCACTGGCGCAAGCCCAGTAATCGTGATAAAGATAATGCTTACTTGTAAGAGTAAATATTTAATGAAGCATTAAAATGGTCTGCGTTACATGAGTACCTGCAAGCAGTATAACGTAAAACCTCAAAGCAGTTTTGTATCTGTTGAATTAATAGCTGTTTACACCTCAGAATAGAGTAAATAAAATTAGTTTTCTGAGCACAAAATTTAAAAAAATTATCTTAGCACCTTCTTTCCAACCTTAATGGGTGAAATTTTTCTGAAAATGGCAGTATCCTTTCTCTATCTGCTGCTGGGCCAAGATTTTTGAGAAAATATGCATAAGACTTTGTGAAGTATTTTTACAAAAGTTTCAATCAAGCAACAGCTATTAAATAGTGGCGGGTGAGAATAGCTTTAGTCAAATTTTCAGAATCCAAGTGTAAAGTGGATAATATTTTATGATTATTCATTGCAGACTTGGTCCTTAGTTCATAATTCTAAACACTTTTCACCTTTACATTAAATAAAATGTTCTGTGTGTTGTGTAGCAGTCACATCTGTAGTATTCAAATGGTAATAATTGTAATTTTCAAATGTGTAGGCTGTGGAATATTGAGAAGAGCTTGTCATTTCTTTTGAAATTGGAAATGATAGTTTGAAGTGTACAGCCTTAGATGGCTTTTGGAGATGGGTGATTGCTCACAGGAGAGTTGTGTTTTTTTTCTTATTGTCTTTGTAGTCTTCTCATTCAAGACCAAATCTCTTCAGATGGTGCTCAAAAATGTTTATATAGCTGTGTGATTCCATGGCTGAATGTACATTAGTTTGTTCAGTGTATGAGTTAGTTCCTGATGTTTTCAAGGTTTAATTGTGTTTTTGTTCTATGCTATGCATGGGATGTACCTATATTTATATTGTCACTTTAATTCCTAAAATTTACCATAAAGGGATTATTGTGTCAGGTATGTGGATGCTAGGGAGTTATGAAAAGACCTTTTAATGCTAAATCCAAAGAATTATTTTTATATTAAGGGCAAGAAGATGAAAAATTGTTGCATGAACTCTGATGGAAGATGCTTTGCTCTTGGGTAAATATGATTTTTCCAAGTTGATGTGAGGTTCATGTTTTAAGAAGGATCAAAATGTTAAAGCCAGGAGCATTCATTGTGGATGATGCGCAAATCCACATCATTTACTCGAGATGTATTGTTTCAATTGTTGAAATATTTTTATCTAATGCCATTGCTGCCATGTTATTTCTACTTAATGTCTTGTGACATTTTGCTGTTTAGGTTTTAATTCCTTAACATCAAAGATCATTAAGAAAAATGTTGTGTGTATTATAAATATATATATTTAAAGAAAGGAGAAACTTTTAGTTTTTAGTAAATTCAGTACTGAGGAGCAAAATTGGATTGAGCTGGATGCCAAAGTGGAAATCCTACTGGTGTAGCATTAAATTGTAGGCATTTTTGGCTGATTTCCATATGAGAGGTGTTAGAAAATGAGCTCTCGTCCTGTAGCAAAAGCACTGGGAAAAAAATAATGCATTTGACGGATCCTGCCAAGATACTTCCCTAACAAATTGAGTAGCTTCAGGTGTGATGTGGTGAAAGTCGATCATAATGAATAATAGATGGTAGCACTTTTCCAACAAGTGGAAAAGTGCTACCGTCTATTATTAATTACTTCCCTAACTTTGTATCATAATCTCAATGATGAATGGAGAGTTTGTTAGCCAAATGTTTTCATCCTGATCTCCTAGTTTTACCCCCTGTGAGGCAATTATTTTTTGGTGTGTGCACGGTTTACTGTGATAGATTCAAGTTGCGATGCTCATATTATTTAGTGGAGTGGAAGAAGAGAGTGTGCACATTACTCTTAAGCAGCACTTTTTATCCCTTGCTTGGCTCAAACCAACTAAATGATGATAATGGCCGACACTTAATCTATATCCACAATTCCTTTGAAGTATGTTGTAAGTATGTTGTATGAGCTTGTTGTGAATGAATCTTTTTTATATTACACTTCTAAAAAGAGGACGTAGCTACATTTCTTTCCAAATTCCATTGTCCTCATCTCATGAAAGTAACTTATTTTGCTCAACATTCGACAAATAGATAATATCAGTGGGGTTTGTATTTTTGTTGCTGAAAATTAAAGGTACATCAGGCAAGTAATATTTGACCGACCCAATAATTGAGGGTTTTACAAATATTTATTTCTGGTTGCCTGATTGCCATTTCAGCAATCCATCCCTAAGGCTTGCACATTATGATAATACCTATTATATTAAATTTTCAGCATGGTGCTAAAGTATTGTATATTACCTTTCAAACTTATATTATATGAGATCACACATCATACCAACTGATGAACCTTAATCTTATTAATATTTGTAAGTTTGGTAATGAAATGTTCACACAGATTAGTGGTGAATGAACCAGTTTCAAATTTTGATGTTCTGTGGTTGCTCTTGGTTCAGTATGTATGTACAGCAACCCAAATTTGTCTTCATGCTTAATAATATGTTTCATACATCAAGTAATAATGTAATTTGCCCGATAAGAATAATTCCAATACTTGTTACTCTTTGCTGGTTATGTACCAAATATTCTCTCTATCCAGCTGTCAAGCTTATTTGATCATTAAGAATGTCATTATAAACCCTATGTGCTCCATTTGGGGCTGTAAGTAGTATCAAACAGGGTCATCCTTACTGTAATGTATTGTGGGGGGATTCAAGAAATGGGTGTCTTCTTTGAGAACCAAAAGCACCAGTTCTCTGGCCTACCATGCATGCATCTCATTTGCCTTCTGTATGTAACTGTGGTTCTCAACCAATTTGGAGATATTTTTATGAGGAATATTTTGTACCATTAAGTATGACTCTGGATGTGTAGAAGAAAATGTGTATTTGTATCAGACTATCAGATGGCAGAGAAGTATTGCCATTTTTATTTTCTCTGAGTCACGACTCAAGTCTGATCTGGGCAGGATTCCATTGCTGTCATCACTACTTTTTTGCAATATTGGCAAGTGTATGTTTGATGTCCGCTATGTAAATACGTACATGCAGTCGAGAATGATGTTACCATACCTAAAAATGAATGGGGCACTTGTTAGCGTGATGTCAGTTCTATATGTTGTATCTGCAAGTTAAATTAATGCTATTAGTCTTGTAGATGTTCACTAATTGTTTAATTAGTTAATTGTGCAGTTGATGAGTGCACTATCTGGAATAGTGCTGACAATTCCCTTTGTTTCAAATCTGTGTTCATGGAACTTGATGTAATGCTTAAATTATTCATGTTGAATAGGTGTATAATTATTCTGTAATTAGTAAATGATGTCTGGATGCATTTCTCAAGATTGTGTTGTTGCCTACATTTTTATTTTTTTATGGAATAAATAGGACTCTTTGGCATGTTTCATGTAAAGAATGGTACCAATATAGTTAAGCAATGTTGCCTGTGAATAATTATTTTATATTATTTTAATAGTGTTGGTTATAGGATCTCTGCAATAGGCAACATTTCTAAGAAACTATATTAACAAAAGAATCCATTCAAATTTTCTCTTGCTTTGTCACATTTTATTTGGTTTACATTGTGATCATTGTCTTTGAAAATTGTAATGACTTGAGGACACAGCTGTACAGCTAATGTGACATCTCAACTAAAAACTAATATCACTGCATAGCTGTGCATGCATAAAATATTGCAACTGTTCTAAATAAATTATCTTGTTATACTCAGTCCCTGCATTAACATTATTCCTTGGAGTCCTTCTGAAAGGGAAGCTCCTGGGACACCTGTTTTAAGTAACAACCACCGAGTCTTGCAGATGAGATCTCTGGTGGGTAGGGGCATGAAATGTTTAAGGTTGGAGAATGGGTCTTCAAAATTCGGGCTGTTAATCACTCTTCTTCAGTTATATGCTCATAGAATATTGACAAAAGTTTGCCATTCCAAAATAATTTTTCTTCCAAAGTTAATTTTATATGAAATATTTAATTATTTTAATTACATTTTTAGTAAATTTATACTTGTATAATGTCTCTCCATTTTCATTATTCTAATTGATAACTGTTACAGTGCTACTCAGGTTGGTAACTCTACAATGGCATTCATTTATTTATTTGACAGAAAATAATGATTAAGTGAATTTCACTCCACCCTCTTTCAATGAATTTTCCTGAGTTGGGACCTATGAAAATCACTTGCCGTTACCAGAAAATGGTAGGATCGACTGTTTCTTCTAAATCCATTGATCCAATTCCAAGTATTTGGGTCATTCAATAAGTCCTTATGAAAAAAATGGAAAAACATTATTTGGTAGATTTTTAAAAAAATTTCAATTTTTTTTATCCTTATAGCTTGATAAACTTTTGCCAGCATATTTGCCATTACATTTGCCAACTTTTATAAGCAATCCAAAAAGGAAGATTTTGGAAGGTCCCCAAAATAGGCATCTGTATTGGAGATGACCACCATGCTCCATGTAAATCGTTTTTTGTTGAGCTATTTTTTAAGTTTGGAAATTTAAAAAGAAGTCACTGTGGGCCAAATCTGGTGAACATGGTGGATTTTTTAATAATCTGAACTTAAATTCCATCATTTTCTCCATTAAAATTGTGTAGGTGCACCCCTGTGCATTGTCTCAGCGGAAGAGAATTTTTTTTCTTTGCCAAGTGTGGATATAGAAGCCAAAGGTTTTTTCTGGATTTCTTCGTTCAACTAGTGCACTAATGATGCACAGCACTCTCCATATATCATTTGTCCTTTTTGAAAGTAATTGATGTTGATAATTCCGCATTCACCTCAAAAAACCATGGCCATCTCCTTGTTGGCCAACTTTACCATCTTTAAATTTTTTGGTTTGCCTAAAGAAAATCACTGTTTTGAATGTTGTCTCTGGAGTGTAGTAGAGTATTCCATATCAGTTATGTATCAAAGTGGAAATTCGTCAGAATTGCGATGGAATAGCACCAAACCAGCCGGTACCTTGTGGTATACATTTGATCTCTTCCATCTTCTTCCATCAATCAAAACCATACTGTAGATTTTGTTGATCATTTCAGAGGAAGTCACCTTCACTGGACATCCTGAATGATGTTTATCTTTTGTGGATATAAGGTCACCTTTCAACTAATTTACTCAATTGTATATAGTACATTGAAAAACACAGGAGCAGGTGTGCTTTAAACTTCACTCAGCTCAGCTTTGATCATTGCAAAGATTTTCAAATAGCATTGTTTAATCACCAAATGAAATTAAATCTTTTCCATTTTCCTAACTAAATGGAAGTTTGATGATTCAATCAATTTTGAAAATGAAACTATATGATGGATATAGCTGAAACTTTAACTGCAGTATTGTGAGAGATAAAGCTTAGTAAAAGCAAACCTGTTCTCATACTATAGTGCCAACTCCTGTTGTTTGTTAGGAGTTATTGAATGACCCATGCAAAGTGAAAGTGCATGAATGATAATTCATAAGAGAAATAGTGGAAGAATTAGAAATACAGTTAGGAAGAATTAGAATACAGAAGTACAGTAAAAAACTTCCTGGAATATTTCCTAATCAAGGGATCTATTTATAAAGTACAAAATAGATTTGGCAATACCCGAGAATTTTTATTAAACTCTTCTGGGTTGTTCATACCAGCTGAGTTTGATTGCCAATTTTGTCAGAATGTTTTTTAAATTCCCTCTAATGGCTAGAGTTCAGAAATATAGTTCCATAGCTCTTTGAGGGATCACATTTATCTAACTTACTCATCACGGAGCCATGAGTATTTACTGAGCAGGTTGAGGATTTAGGAAAAGTCATTTAATACAATAAAAATTATCAAGTCATCGACTGCAATACCATTATCATTGCATATTTTAGTTATTTAGTGATATTTTTTAAAACTAATAATTCATCAACCATTTTTCTGTTTCCTTAGGTTTGTTTGTATTTACTCTTATTTTGCATTGCATTTGTATACATTTTGATTGTTTCTATTTACTCTTTTGTTATTATATGACTCCCGTAACCTTAACGTTATAATTTTGCTTTAAATTCTTATAATAAGTAAGAGTATCATTACCAAAGAGTTTATACACATAAGAATTTTAAGAAATAAAAATGCCAATGGATGGTCATCCTATGATGGTGGACAAGTTGGTGAATGGTGGAGATTGTATTGTGGGCTGTGTTACCTGGAACACAGTACAAAGGATTGCTCCTAAGATATAACTGATGCAATGGTTGTACACTACCTAGTAGAGAGGAGTTTTGTAATTTGCAATCCATGTTCATCAGTGATATAATGGGTGCCAGTTTTCAATGTGGTTAAACTCGGGATTTTGGGACTGCTATTGAGGTTGATCAGTTGTTGTGAATATCTGACCCCACAGTGTCATAACATGTACATTAATTGATTAATAAATATGGAGATAAATGCTAAATGGTAGAAATTATGGAGATGAATAAAAAAACAAATCCAAAAAAAACAACATCAAATATCTAACTCGACCTTTGTATTCGGGACCTTAGGGGCAAAGGTGGATGGCCTGTGGTGTTATAGAAAACGAAAACCGAATATTTGGGATGAATTTGACACAATAACATTCCAGGCGGGTAAAAGGCTTATCGGGTATAAGTATGACGAAAGAGGGCTTGTCTTCATTTCAGTTCATCGATAGTCAATATATAAATATATATATATATATATATATATATATTTTCTTTTTAGGTAATCTACCGGTTAAGGTAGGTTTTTGGATGGACACAACTATCAAATAAACATTTTGTGACTCCCCACCTAGCAAACTAATCTATATCAGGTCCCTCTTCATCTCGGTGTACCTCCTTCCTCCCCTCATCCCGTCCAACATCCCTATCCTGTTCCTACCCTTACCTCGCTTGCCTAACATTCTCCCCTCTATTACCCTCTTCAACATTCCACTACCGCTCAATACGCCTTTCATCCATTTTCCCTGCCTCCATAGGATTTCTCTCAACAAATCCCTCTCCTCCCCCACCATTTCTAGTACTTCCTCATTTGTTTTCCTTTCGGTCCATTTCACCTTCTCCATTCTTCTCCACACCCACATTTCAAAAGCCTCCAATCTACGTCTATCCTCCTGCTTCAGCGACCACGTTTCCGCGCCGTACATAGCTACGCTCCATATGAGAGTTTTTACGAGTCTTGTCTTGACATCCCTACTCAACGTCCCCGTCATCAACTCCCTCCTCCTTGAGAAAGCCTCCTTGCCTAGCGCAATTCTTCTCCTTAAGTCCCTACCACTTTGACCGTATTGGTCCAAAACACTTCCGAGATATGTAAACTTCTACCTGCTCTATTTTTTCCCCGCCTATTTTAATATTTAGCTTAGCCTTTTTCTTTCTGGAAAATCGAATAACCTTTGTTTTATTAATATTGAGTCTCATCCCATATTTATCGCACTGAACCTCTAATTCACTCAACAATGCTTGCAACCCCTTGGCTGACTGAGCAACTAATGCTTGATCATCAGCAAACCTAACCGATTTTACGAATTCCCCTCCGACTTTCATTCCTACCTCCAGTTCTTCCCATGCCTCTTTAATCATTTCCTCTACATATACGTTGAACAGTACCGGTGACAATGGGCAACCCTGCCTTACACCTCTTCCTAACACTGCCCATCCGGACTCTCCGTTCCCCACTCGCACCTGAGCAGTCTGAGACATGTACAGTTTGCGGATCAGTCTCCTGTCCCTCCAATCCATTCCTATTTTCTGCAATACACGCATTAATTTTTCCCAATTCAATCTATCACACGCTTTTTCGAAATCTACAAAACAGGCAAAAACGTCCTGATTGTATTCTATATTCCTCTCGACTAGTTATCTCATTACTGCAATGGCATCACGCGTATCTCTTTCTTTCCTAAACCCAAACTGATCATCCCCTAAGTAATCATTTGCCTTACTCTCTATCCTTTTGTTGATGATCCTGAGAATAACTTTAGCTGCGTGGGATATCAAACTTATTGTTCTGTAATCCTCACATGACGAAGCTTTTGCCTTTTTTGGAATAGGAACTAACACCGATCTCACAAAATCTTCCGGCCAGATTCCTTCGTCATAGATACTACGAATCAGTCCATATATGGCCTTCCTCCCACCTTTACCTAACCATTTCAACATTTCTACAGGAATATTGTCCACCCCCACAGCCTTATTTGCTTTCATCTCCTTTAATGCCCTTTCTATTTCATCGTCGAGTATGCCTGGACCTAAGCTATCTTCTTCTACGTCATGTTCCTTTTCTATGTCTAACCTTGTCGGCCTAAGTTCTTTACCATACAGTGTTTCTATATATTCCTTCCATCTCTCTTGGATTTTTCCTGGTTCAACTATTATCTTACCCAATTTATCTTTAACTGTTAGCACAGATCTTGCCTTCTTACTTCCCGATAATAACTTAACCTTGCTGTATAGAGCACCAATTTCACCCTTCTCCTGTAAACTTTCCATATCCTCGCATTGCGTTTTCCACCATTCTTCTTTTGCTTTATTTGTGGCCCTTCTCAATTTATTGTTTAACTCTTTGTACTTCATTTTGCCTAACTCTGTGTTTACATTTTTCCATCTTCTTCTCTCATCCATCTTTGCAATCATCTCATCCGTTACCCATGGTTTCCTTATCCTTTTCCCGTTAACGGTTCCTATAGTGTCTTTAGCGGCTTCCAATATCCCTTTCTTGATACATTCCCATTTTTCTTCGATAGTACTCAGTTCTTTACCGTCATCCATCATTTTCTCTACAGCCTGCTGATACTCCTTCCTCGTTGATCCATTTACTGCTTCTAAATTCCATTTCTCAACCCGCCGCCCTTGCCTTATCTTCTTGAAACGAACATTACATTTCATAACAACTAAATTGTGGTCAGAGTCCGCATCCGCTCCTGGGAAACTGCGAATTTATCACACTGTTCCTAAACCTGTGCCTAACCATAATATAATCTAACTGATACCTTTCTGAGTCACCTGGCATTTTCCATGTATACCTACGCCTTTTGTGGTGTCTAAACCATGTGCTAGTGATGACTAACCCCTGTCTCCTGCAGAATTCAATTGTTTTCTGCCCGGGTTCATTCCTCGTGCCTAACCCATAGTCCCCCACCTCACCACCATCTCTTCCTTCGCCTACCGTCGCATTCCAATCCCCCATCACTATCAAATGTTTCCCTGCAGGAACACTCGCGATGATATCCTCTAACTCATCATACATCCTATCGACTTCTTCCTCCTTGTGGTTGCTCGGTGGCATGTATATCTGAATAATGACCAAGTTCGTCGGCTCTGCTTTAATTTCTACGAGTAAAATTCTATCTGTCGCTTGCTCTATGTTGACTACGCTTCTTCCTACCCCTTTATTTAAAATTACGGCCACCCCTCGTTGGCTCTCGTCCCCGCCGCTGTATATTACTCTATAATTGTCACTGCAGTAATCCCCGCTATCCTTCCATCTCACCTCGCAGAGGCCTAAAACATCTATGTTACCTCTTTCCATCTCTCGCTTAATATTTTCTAATTTGCCTCTCCTCAACATTGTCCTGACGTTCCAGGTTCCTATTCTAACTACTTTCGCCTTCTTCTGAGTCTTCTGTCCTGCTGAAGTTATTTCTTCCCTGCAAGGGTTTCGTGGGATGACGACCGCGGAAGCCTTGCCTCTCCCGCTGCCGGGCACGACACACGGCCTCTTGGGCCGAGTCCCGTAGTTGCCAGGACTCATATTATCTATAGTGCCCATCATAATATTCTTGGGAATCATAATTGAGGTGGTTTCCCGTTGCCTTCCTCAATAGTGTTTTTAACGTGACACCATCACTTAATGGCCGCCCCACTGGGGTCAGACGCCATTGCAGCCGCCTCACTGAGGAACAGACGCTGCGTGGACTACCTTTCGTCTGGCTCCTAACCTTCGACCTATCTGGCATGGGTGACCCTTCCAGGAGTAATTATTATTACTCCCGCCAGCACAGCTCTAGGGGTCATCGGAACACACAAGCCCTTCCACCACGACAAGGTTGTAGTCCATGGGAGGGATATAAATATATATCAATATGTATCATAGATAATCAATCGTCTTTCCTTGGGTCTGGATTTTCATGCAGAATAGCAGGAATCAATCATACAGGAGATAAAGATATACATGGAAGATGTCGGAGGAGGGTACAAGATACCAAATTGACTACATCCTAGTCAAAACGAGCTACAATATGAGTGCCAAGAAATTTAAGAGCTAATCCGGCGCAGATATAAAGAGCGATCACAACATGGTGGTCATGGACAGCCGACTCCGATACAAGAAGATGAAGAAAGTGAAGCTGAAACCGGGATATAACACAAAGACTTGAGGGGGATTGGAATGCTGCGGTGGCTAGCGCACTGCCTTCCCACCCCGAGAGCTCGTGCTCGAATCATGGAGGAAGCAGAATATTTCAGAGGTATTCCGATCCCTACTTGGGATGTTATGCGGAGGGGACTTTATTTGGAGTGTACCGTCCGTGGGATGGGACGTTAAACTGCGGACCCCTTTGCCCATGCCTTTTGTTAAGGGTAGGTTAATGCCGACGCCTGGTTTTTCTCCATCCATTCTTACTCCATTCCTTGAACATCCTACCGAATCATCCACCATTCCCTAATGCCGCGAATGACCTCAGCTATCGGTCGCCTACCCTAATAATTATTATTACGAAAAAGATATCGAAGGAAAAGTACACAAGAGAAAAGTTCACTGTGGTCATCGACAGAAAAATTAAATTAAAGGGACCAGCAAGTCGATGGAAGAAAATAAAGAAAAAATAACCAAAGTAGCGGATCATCAACTCATGAGTGGCAGCGAAAGCAGCCATGGATAGCAACGATAATTAAAAATACTCATAGAGGCAAGGAGAAAACACTAATATCAAAGAAATGAAACTGAGAAATGCGTTCATAAAAAGTTGGGGAACCAAGTCACACGGAAGTGTAAGGATGCCAGTTTAATAGAGGGCCAGGTGGTCCTCCTTCGGGGAAATCAATGACAGGAGACAAAGAAGGGAAACAGGGGAACTGCTTATAAACTGGCGAAGAGACGATTTGGGGAAGAAAAAACTAATTTCTACAATGTTCAAGATTTTAATGTAAATATATACTTTTAGAAGATGACGACACTGGGAAGAGATAGAAGGAATATATTGATGCACTCAACCAAGGTTCCAAACCGCTTCTAGGTGACTCAATTAGAGAAGAAATCTTGATAGATGACGAACAGGGTCCGGAAATACTTGAAAGCGAATTCGACAGAGCCGCGAAAGACTTGGAGAATAGCCACCAGGAGTTGTTAAAACAAATGGAGAAATAATCAAGTCAAAGCAAAAGATACCCTCTTTGGACTAGTCAAAAATAGCTTAAATCAGAAGACTTCGAGAAGAGTTTGATTATTTCAATACTGAAGAAAACAAAACAGATAAAGCGAAAAGCACGAAACAAGGAGCCTGATATCTTATGCATTGAACATACTTACTCGAAAAATTAGACGAAGAATGGAAGGAAAGGCAGAAGGAAGCCTCATGAGAAGCAAATTCGAATGCAAGGAAAACCGAGGAACATGGGAAGACATACTCAGTTTGGGGGTTCTGACCGAAACAAAATGACACACATGAGCAAGCCGTTGTATTTGGCATTCGTGGACTTGAACAAGGCCTTCAACAACATGATCCATCACCTCAACAAGAATCAGGTTAAAACCATACAAATGAAAAATGGAAGGAACCCAAAAGCCAGAATAAATAAAGGGGTTAGAAGAAGGATGGAAACCTCTCGCCAGCACTGTTCAACGTATATTCAGAAGAGGCAGCCAAAAAAGCACAAGAATCGGCCACCAAAGAAGCCAAGATGAAAGGCAAAGATATTAACAAGCTCCGGTTCGCAGATGACATCGTAGTTTTAGGAGAAACGCAAGAAACTCTGAAAGTTGTGGACCAAGTACTTCAGGAAGATAATATGAGCATCAGCAAGAAGAACAATAAAATTGTTTTGCGTGGAAAAGAGAAGCTGAAGGCAGATATCGCATTTTGAGAGACGAAACTAGAGAAAGTGGAATCCTTCATCTACCTGGACATCAGTATAACTTAGTATAGAAGAAGTTCGACCGACATCAAGCGAAGAATACTTCAAATCTAAGAAGGCATTCATGAAGAAGAGGAAACTACCATGACCTACGAATTTAAGGTTGCAAGCAAGTAAGCAGTTCATTAAAACGTTCGTATGGAGCATAACACTTTATTCATCAGAGGCATGGAACATAGGAAAATGGACTAGCCAAGAATAGAATTTTTGAAAAATGGTCCTACAGGAGAATGCTGAGCATTAAATAGACAGTCACAGTGAGGAACAAGGAAGTATATAGAAGAGGGAAGGACCCTATGGAAAATTCTACAGCAAAGATGAATTGGACACACCTTGGGGTATAATGGATTAGTTTCAAGCATAATTGATAGGAATATCACTCGTGGACCAGGAGAAAAGTACGAGGGACAAATTAAGAAAGAAGCTTTGAGGGAGTTTTAGGGAATTAAAACTGAATAAGGATAAATGGAGAAAGGCTGCTGTAAACCAATCTTGCGATTGAGATGCTAAGGATGATGAAACGTTTAATCTACCATCGTCTCTTTTATCATTCTTACCATCATTAAGGATACATTATCACGGGAAAGGTGTTAAATTGGGTACGCTAGCAAGGAAAGTGATATATGTATATATAAATAAATATATACTCATCAACATGCAGCCGCAGTCTCCAGAAAGGATCGTGGGATAGGGGAAGGTCCAGAGTTGACCACTCCCTATCCTCTCCTCTCCGCCAAACAATCAATCACGTCCGCAGTCTTCTGACAATACCACATTCAGTATGCGGTCTCGGGCCAAACGTGGTGATTTGAAACCGTCGTCACTGTTCACTAGTATTCTAAGCTCTATAATTTCCAGCCTACGTCTTCAGCGATTCACTCCGTGATGAATGCAAAGTGGATATTGTAAAACACGTTTCCTATGCAAGCTAATGAGTGGTTTTGAAGATAAATAAGAATATATTGATGGATCACGGGGTGATTTCATTGAAGACCAATTTAACTATTCTGAGCTGAATATAAACAGCATTTGACCATGGAAGGAGACTGTTCCAATTTGAATAAAAGTGTTGTATAAATAATCTCCGTATGTTTTGCATTCACTCCATGACATTGGTTGGAGGAAAAGCATTAATATTTCTCACTCTGGACCCCACGTAGCCACCTACACAAAAGCGATCGAGGCCAAGGAGTTTTCAAGATAGAATTATGATGACAAAATAATATTACATTAAATGGTGTTCGGCTCAACCCCCTGGTATTATATGATGAATTGTGAAAAACAAAATATTGTAAGTTCCACTGATTTAAAACTAGTTTATAAAAATTTAAGTGGAACTTTCGAAGTATTATTTTCCACAATGTCAATGATATTGCTTTCTTCCGAAGAAAAAATATTAAAGCACCATGAAATATTGTACTTACAATTCGATTAAATTGCATGTTCTAAGGCGGCATACTATGCTATCGAAACCACTATGCTAACAGAGATTCCACCACTCGATATATTGTTTTGAACAGTATGCGGAAGCTAAATCTATAACTCAAATATTTGGCGAAATGTCACGTAGTATTTTTTTCATTTATAAATTCAATGCATAAAATGTCATAATATGCGATATTTTTGGCTATCTGATTGGTATAGAATGAAAAATCATGGATCTACGATACAACTCCTGGAAGCATAAAGTTCGTACAAAAATAAACCAGTTTCTGCCCCATGCAAATTTTCCTGAAGTTATCGTTCCCTTAAAATTTTTTAACTTTGCAATAGAGAGGAGTTCCTAAAATCAAATCAAAATGAAAGTCGTGATAAATGCCATTGCCCTTGAAGTTGACAGTAATAATTTGAGGGTTTCTTTATGCCAAGCTGAACAAAAACGCTTTGTTTTCTTAGATGATTCTTCCAAAGTTATATTCTCTAATGAATTTGGGGCACTTGGGGAACTTCAATGATGCCCCCCATCGTCAGTTCCTCCTTTGGGAAACAAAACGGTTAGTCTTGAGAAATGCGTGCAGGGATTGTACGGGCAAATTGTGAAATTAATGAAGCGTTTTTTTTGCTGGTTGGCTGACTGCGGAGTGGCGGCAACACGAGGCAGAAATCATCTGAGAATAGGTGCGTGCTATGCTGCGAACACACATTTTTTTGCGTCACCTCCCACTCTCGGTTGAATCGCCCTTCCCAAGGGCATTTCTTAAGGATCCGCCGCTGCGTCGAGGAAAGGCAAAGACGGCAATTGAGTGAATTCTGCGGGGATAAGCCTCACGAGAGAACTGGCTTCCCGTCCCGACAACTAACTCAAAAGGGCACGTCGTCTACCAACTCCCCTCCTTAGTGTCTCCAAGCATGGAACTACATAAACCTCCCCTCGCTGGAGTCACTTGCCTACGTGTCCAGCCGCTAGCACTATCCCCCGTCGTGAATCGAAGTGCTTTCAGGTAAAAGTCGCTTGGGGCGCTGCCGATTGGGGTGCAAAAAAGTCCCATTCGTATTTTACTCTTTAATGAAAAAATATTCAATGAATAATAAAAGTGTTTACGGTTTCGGCCAAATGAGCAACTTCTCATGATTTTCCATGATCGAAAATAGAAATATGTTTGCTCGATATCGCCAATTCAGTAATGCAATTGATAAGCAAATCGAAATTTGTTTCGGCCGAATGGTTTTGGGAGAGACGACGCGAACAATTCGACTTGAAGATAACATACATTAAAGTAGTTGTGATCGCAAAAATGATTTGTTTAGTAAAAGAAAATTTGCTTTTGTTTGAAAAAATTTAAATACAATGTTAAATTCTGTGCTTTTCTATAATCCTTCGAATTAATTACCAGAGTAATCACTTGCAAACCATTCAGAAAAGTTCGTTAGGTGTTGCTTCAACTGCATCTGTGTTCGGATCATCGTTCTCCTTTATTTTCTTCCCTATTGTCTTCACCTTCATTGATAGCATCATCTTCTGTACCGTCAAAAGCGTTGTTGCATCCAGATTATTTGGATAATTTATGATGGGATTAAGTCCCAAGCATCCCTTACCCAGAGACAAACGAGCATTAGGTCGGGTCCCTCGGGTAATCAATTCACTTTCTGTTGCTCTAACGGCATCAGAACGCATCTAGTCGGGCCACATGTGCCGAATCCTGCATTGAAGGGTTTGCTTAGGCAAATATCAAGCGGAGGAAGGTGATAAGTTAAGACACCAGGTATTACGCACATAAAAGAAGCGTATAATGTTGACTTCAGTCCAGGATTCGTAGGCAATAACATTCTTGATTGCCAACATTTATTCCAATTCCTCCTCCTTTTTATATCAGACTCCATTTTTACTCTAAGAAACTCCAAATTGAAATTCTTTTTGCTGCGTTATAGCTTGAGTCTGCTGCTTCGATAAGTTTTAGATTTAATGATGCATATTGAGAAGACCGCTTTCTCTTCTCTCTTAGTTTCGAAACCCGAGCTATCGAATTTATATTTTTAAATAAAAAACAGTATATGCATGAAGATGTCATATTTTACAATAAATGAATTTACTACAATATTCAGTCTATCTCTCCGTGGTAACGCGGTAACACTTGAGTGCTCTGGGCTGCAAAAGAAACACGCCGAGTGGTTGAACATGCCATTTTCTAACTTAAGAAGTTAAGAATCACATATTTTCCCATTTTCATCTCAGTTGATGAATTCAGATATATGATAGGCGGATATATCGATAATCCAAACAAATCTGCGATGAAAGTGCAATATTTAGCGTTTGAATAGGGTGATTATTTTGTCAAATAAAATTTGAATGAAGACTGATCTCGAATTAATCGCAACCCCCCTAAATCTGGCTCCAAATCTAAACTTAAAAATGACGCACCATACTCGAGTTTCTACGGCACTGGTTACTGTTTTCAGAATATTTTGTTTATATGGGCTTATTTGATTCATATTAATAATTGAATTATGATTAATTATTTATCCTCTGCAAAAAATAAATCAAATTAAAAAATAATTAAAATAAAACAGTTTCTGGCGTAACTTGGTGGAAAATCTTCATACTGACTTTTAATAATCAAACCACTTTACTTTTACACATAAACTTTTTCATTTTTACAACCCAGGTTTCGTTATAGCATAACATCATCAGGTCACCTCAGGTCATCAGGACCTGATGATGTTATGCTATAACGAAACCTAGATTGTAAAAATTAAAAAGTTTATGTGGAAAAGTAAAGTGGTTTGATTATTAAAAGTCAGTATTAAAAAATAATCATAATTCATATGAGTCAACGTTTTTTTAAATGTATATCTAATTAGATAATGTCAAGGACTCGCAAAAATATGTGACTAAGAATCGACACACCCTAGAGGTGGTCCTGATCAGGGCAATGCTATAGTGGACAGTAAATAGCGAGATTAACGGGGAAATTATGGAATTCTTTATTGACAATGCCAATATAATTATTTGTAGAGTACTTCTGTTGAATTTAGCAGCAAATGCAATTGAATTAGAGCAATTAGATCATATCTAGCATTGCAAGAAAACATTAATTATGTTGTTTGCTAACATTGTATTGTAAGATACTACAAAAAGCTGTATCACTAAAGTATCACTAAAAATATGTATATCCACAAAATATTTATTCACATAGCAAAAACTGAAGTGGTTGGAATTAATGATTTAAAGAAAAGACATCTTTAACATAATAAATTTTCTTCCAACTCATTTTTATATTTTTAGCTCCGCGCAGCGTGGATATATGTATGCTCGAATAATTAGATTGCTCTCCGTTCATTGCCGGAGCCGCGCATTTACTACGTCTGAGAAGAAGGGAGGAATTATCGCCACCGGGGAAGAGGAAGCCGCGTGGAAAAATTTGAAAGCAATTGCCATTCGTCATTTTTTCTTTCTTCCCCTCGTTCATGGACTCTATTAAAAAAAACCACATGCCCATTTCCGAAAGTACCCGTGACGCAACCGGATGAATGCGCGCGTTCGTGTTGCCGTTGTTCTTTTCGTTTCGAGGCGTGTGGGCGGCTGAGCGACCGAAAATTCGCACTTTGTATGCACCCGATTTGGTGATTTAGAGTCAAACCACGTCGCGGAAAAAATGAATGAATATGAATGAATCACATGATGTGGAGAAAGATAACCAAGGGGTTAGAAGGGTTTTCTAACTTAAATAAGAAATATATCGTTCAGTTGCGAGCCAATCCCTTGAGAATTTCACAATAAATATTTCAAAGAACAGCTCTATATTTCATTTTCATCATTTGGGGCATCACGATCATGAAAAATCACATTTTAATTTCTACCATGAAGTTTCTTGGATTCCACCACTTGCATTAATTAAATTCACGAAGACAACGGACTTGTGAAGGAAACTTAACTTTAACCTCAATGGCACTGGTATAGACAAGGAAAGTCTGAATTCGTCCTCTTGTGGCAGGTGAGCATGTTTGAGAAAGACCTCGAGGGTGACGCTCATTAACTTGATGCTATGACGACTGAGAAATTAAAGTGAATTAGGTAAAGATATTGTAATGTATCCTCCCACGGTCTAAAACCTTGACGTGGTGGAAGGGCTTGTGCATTGGATGACCCCTAGAGCTGTGCTGGCGGGAGTAGTAATAATTGCTCCTGGTAGGGACACCCATGCCAGATAGGTCGAAGGTTAGGAGACAGAGGAAAGGTAGTCCACGCAGCGTCTGTTCCTCAGTGAGGCGGTTGCAGTGGGGCGACCACTAATCGATGGTGTCACGTTAAAAGCACTAATGAGGAATCACCTCAATTATTATTCCCAAGCAAAATGATGGACACAAGAGAGAAAAGTTGTGTCTATCCAAAAACCTACCTTAACTGGTATATTACCTTGTAGTAATAATTGTAGTGTAAACCTGGGGAAAGACCTACAAGACACTTCAGGTTCTCAATAACTAATTTTGTCAATGGCGAGTCATGGTTGCTTTTAGGCAGTCGTATGCGGCAGTTGCACGCAGAATGCATTGATTTTAATGTGGTTCACGACCGCTGTTGTTCATTAAAAAAATCTATTAAGGCTCTTCAAAATGGAATTTTTTGCATTGAAAAAATATTAAACTTTATTTTGTCGCAAAACTTTTATTTAAAATGTCTATTTATTAATTACTGAAGACCTAGTAATAAAATGATTCCAGAAACGACTTATCGTTATCGTATTTCAATCTTAAGATTGGTTCAACCTCCATTTTTCTTATTTAAATATTATGGGCTGCTGCCGATTCCGTGACTTCTACTCTCACCCTCGGCTGTGGCAGTTGATACCGGACGGATCGGTTTTAACGTGCATCATCTTGGCCTTATGGTGAAACTACTGCCTTTTACCTTTGGCGCGGGGTGGATTTTGTTATAGGAATCATTTGGCCGGGAAATGAAAATTTCCGAAGGTGAAAATGGGCCTCTTCTGAGAATGAAACCAGGAGTTTCAACCCGGACACAATAACTCTGAACCACCTCTGCTTCATTTCCGGGAGGTTTATTTACACACCGTCCTACGTTGCTCAAAATCTCGGAAAATATCTGTTCTGCAGTTCTACCAGTTTGCAGAAAAACTTTGTTTACTACTTTAGTAAACGAATAGCGAGGTCAGAAATTATGTGGAAAATGAACTGTTCGAAGTGGGAATAAATGAGTGGGTTTAGAAAATACAAAGAGGAAATAAGAAGAATAGCGCTATATAGGTAGATTCAAAACCTTAGCTTTCATCATTTCAATGGTATTGGGCTCAACCTTGTGATCACTAATCTTAAGAAATAAGACAAAGTTTGTCTTGTTTCTTTCATCTTTGAGGCGAGGATTAAACTTTTTGGATGTAAATTAGAAGAAAGATTGGGGAAATAAGTTGGACGGAGAGATGGATTAACGACTAGTGTTGAAATGTAGTAAGAGAAAAAAGGAAGTTTCTGCTGTTTAAATCCGAAAAAGGAATCCCAAACGGGCGGAGGAGATATTGAGAGGCAAAATGGGAATGTTGATAAGGCTGCGATGGACATGAGTGTCACAGAACGTGGCAGAGGGAATAGAGCCGGGGTAAAATCAGTAAGGAAGTGTGAAGTAAATGATTGAGAGCAAACAAAAGGCAGTCCGCGGCAATTGTGATACACAATAGTAGTGGGGGACCATCCAAAGCCTAGCATAATTTAGATATGTTACCCAAGATAGAAGAGGGAATATGGTCGGTGTTAAATCAGTTACGAAGTATGAAGGACCATTTAAACGGTTCTACACATGCACTCTATCCGTTCCATGCAGTCAATTCAAGTAAAACATACCCAGAGGGCCCGCAATGGGATGGAATACCTCGGCATGGCTGTTATACAAGTATTGTATGAAAAGTATTGATGACAATTTTTAGTTATGCGTGAAGTTCCGAATTCAACCCGTCAGTTAAGTGTACGCATAAGCGCAGATTACTATTTGCATTGATAAGACGAAAATGCACAGTTATATCACTGAAAATTTGATGATGCGAAAGATTTACGCTAAACTTGTCCAGAAAGTCTTGACGGACGATTAAACGCACAGTCGAATGTCTGCTTACGAATATCTTCTGGAAAGAAACGCGACGATTCCCGAACTCCATTTCAGTCCCGACTTTCAGCACCAAAAAACTAGTTCCTATTCCTAAACGTGAAATTCTCCCTTCAAGGACATCACCATTGGATTCTAGGACCGTCGAAGAAGCTTGCACGCGCACTCTTAAGGACCATGGGGAATTCGCCTACCAGAGAGCCTTCGAGTCGTGGCAAAGAATGTGTATACTTTGAAGAAGTTTGAGGCATTATAGCAATATCTGAAGTACCTCTAATTTTTGAAAAGGTTTCCCTACAACTTTTTATAAAAACCATGTAACTGCACGAGGACGAAATCACAAAGTGGTTTATGCCTTTATTTGTTTATTGCTCATATTTTGCTTCTGCTGTGCACTCGCGAAAGTTTTGATAAATGCAAAATAATTGGAATTTCCAGATGTCAACAAAATTACATTAGTAATAATATTGTTCTACTTTTACACAGAATTTTATCATCTTTAGGTAAACACCAAAATCATGATATCTTTGTAAAATGATTTTTCAGCTTTTTATTTTGAAATTTTCTGCATATTTAGCTAGATAATTAATTTTATATATTTCGAATTCGCAGTCCTTAGATGAAAAAAATATGTCGATAATTATAAAGGTTTTCATCCCCGAATCGCCCTCCCGAAAAATCAAGGAGAGAGAGATCAATTTTGAAATTAAACGCTTAATTGTGGATTTCTTTAAAATTTTGAAAAGATTAGGATACGCATTACGTTGTAAACAGAGAGAAAGAGCGAAAGAAAGAGGGAGCAAAAGAAACAGAGAGCGAAATAAAGAGAGGGAGAAAGAAAGAGAAGAAGAAATAAAGAGAAGGAGAAAGAAAGAGAGAGAGAAGCAGAAAAAACGACAGGGAGAGAGAAACGAAGACAGAGAGAAAGGTAGACAGAGAGAAAAAGAAAGAGAGAGAGGAGACGAAAACGGGCCTCAATTCAGACGCCTGACTTATTCTGCATTATTGTAATTAAGAATCAATTTTGAGCTTTTAATCACACAAAATGAAACTTTGAAGCCTTTAGGCAAAATTATTATTAAAATATTACCGAGAGAGTTGTTGAAACATTGTTGAGCCATTATTTTTTTAAAGCACGAGCGAATTTAAAAATAAAAATTATGACACATCTTTCACCTACCAAAGCGAAATCACGCGGCTATACTTTTTATTTAGAGGAATGATGGTTAACGGAGTGTTAACTGATTTGAATTATTACATTGGTGTTAATGGTGGTAAATAATTTCAGCGCTCATCCCTTGAAAATTGTGACAAAATGTACTTCATTCATTGTTTTAAAACTAACAGATGTCTAAAGGTAAATTTAAACTACATACATGTAGATCAATTAACTACGATAGCTGTTAAAACGGCTAAATTCATAAGCGAGAGCATGTATATTATTGTCAAATCATATCATCATCAGCCTTGCACACAAAATGAAACACTCTTGAATGGATGATCCATTTTTCGTTCCAAGGAAAATGGTATCTTAAGCGAGTGAAGGCCTTTTACTCCCATGAAATGGGACTCAACTCTGTCGAGGTCTACGGATTTTGATCAATGGTTTACAACGTCAACGTCATAAAATAAATATTTTACTTTGACCTTCAATCCACCAGATTACAAAACGTTACGATTTCACAAAATCGGAAAGATCAACACATAAATAACTCAGCAACCGTAGATGACATTAACAATATACGTATGTATATATATATATATATATATATATATATATATACTTTTTTTATGCATCACAAATTTTTATTTGCCTCTGCAGATAAACACGCATTTACTTATTTGGTTAGGAGAAACCAAGGTCCGTAAGGAGTCCGCAAACATCTAGTATTAGAAATTTAAATACAAAAATTAAAAATAAACTTAAGATGAATTTATTTTGGAGATTTACATTTGCTTTAATATTTTCAAAAATAATGTAGCGATTGGAACACGGGCTCGTAAACATCGGTTTAATATGAGAAATATACAACTAAGTAAATGTAACAGTAATTTAAAATCTATTAAGTGGAATTAATACATTAAAAAACACGTTTTTGATAAGCGTGGCATAAGCATATTTGCTCTCTAGTCTATCGCAAAAATATACGCTCACACCAAATGCGGCGGAAAAATCCAAATGAGGAAAAAAAAGGCTTAAATGAAGATGGCGTCCCTGGTCGCTCTTCTCTTTCTCTCCCATAATCGCCTCGAGGGTGCGGGGGTGTTGAGAGGGAGTCGTTGGCGTCTCGAACCGACTCCCGCACCCCCCCTCCTGTGAATGAATCGCGCAAAGAGGGGTGCTTACCTCCTTCGGGGGCGTAGGGTGGGGGGAAAGGTTAGAGAAGTGGTGCTCGTGAGGTGATGGGAGTGGAGTGAACCGTGATGCACATCGCGGATGGATGACCGCGGCGGTGAAGAAGGGAGGGAGGTATTCTGGGAAGGAGGCGAGGGCGCCATCTCAGGAGTAAGTAATGAATGAGAGGACGTAGGCGGCGATGAAGTCGGAAGAAGCAAGAGAATAAAAAACGGCCCAGCTGTGTGCACGTGTGTATGAAGGTAGGTAGGTAGTCGGAGGGAGAATAGGTTAAAGGAGGAGGGGGTGATGTTTTTAATGCTTCGAAAAAGAAAATGAATCGGCGGAGGCGGGGGGAAAGGAAAGGGGTGCAACTTACGTGCAAAATACATATGTGTTTCCCAGAAGGGGTTGGGAGAGTTTACATATATACTTATACACGGAAAAAAAATGCGATCGTGACGTCATTCTTCGAGGATCCGCCCCCAAAGGATGAGCGGCTTCAACCGAAGTTTTCTGCCGACCAATGGGAGGCGAAAGCCACCGCGATCCTGGGGCCAATCACGTCCTTGCACGATCGAGACCCCTTTCTTCCCCCACTCCTCCCTCCCCTTCCCATAAAAGCGAATCGCTGCGGTAGAGGGGGGGGGCTTTCTACTCAAAGGGGTCTTCGGCCCACCCCCTCCCCCTCCCTCCGCCCCCGCACGTATCCTTCCTCATCGTGGGTGCGTGCGGGAGTTCGTATGTCCGCGTGCGTGGGTGTCGAGATGTTTCCCCTCCCTCTGCCTCCAAGGGGGGTCTTCCTCGAGGGGGGGCAGGATATCAGCAGTGAGGGCCGGCAGGTGGCGCGGGTGACGCGGCAGCGAAAAGCTACAAACGCTCGCTGTCAAGGCGCCGAGAGCCGACTCAAGTTGCTCCCGTCTCCCGATAAGGTTTCATCTCGCGGGCGGTGGCGAAGGCGGATCGCTGTGCGCAGGGAAGACAGCGGGCCGCACTTACTCGAGCCAAGGGAGAGAAAGGAGCACACCCGGGAGAGGAGCGTCGAGGCCCATCGCCTTCTACTTCCGGCTGCCTGCCCCGCCCGCCCCTGAGCCTCTCCTCCGTTCCTTCGCCAGGTGAGTCAGTCCTCTCCTGTCTCCAACCGACGAAACTAAATTACACGCGGTACACCGGAAATTACTTCTTTGGTTCACTACTTAATGTTTTTAGCGTTACGTAGGTGTTGGGGTTGGCTTCGGAGGTCGTATGCTTGATTTTGTATTTACTGCACGTAGTTTCATTGTCAAATTTGAGAAAATAGCCAGCTTTGTATTTTGTAATTTACAAAAATATAAGCATCGTGTATTTTACACAAGATTTATGACGAAGTCATGAAGAAGAAATTTAGGATGAAGTATTTTAATTAATTATAAAATACATAGTTTATAAAAACAATCAGGGTTATGTGAACTAACGGTTTTTTGTTTCGTTCAAGTTTAACAAATCGACAATTGCTTGATTGTCTGGGCCATGCTGACACAGCTGATGATGAGCTAATTTTACCTGTGGAAATTTATAACTTCGTACTGGGCAGTCAACAGAATCGGAAAGTGTTGCACTTTAAAACATCCAGTGGACATTACCGAGGTGCGACATACAATAAATTTAAATAAACGTAAGAAGATTACGTCAATATTTTGAAATTATATGCGTGGAATATTAGAAAATGTAAGTGGATGGCAATACAAAACATTGTTTTGTTTATCCCTCAAGCTCTTATTCTTTGAAATTTTCAGTTCAAGTAAGGACATGTATTTGTTTAAACTAAACTTGGCTTCTGTGATAATATTCTCTCTCCCGCTTCCATGAGGTCATCTAAAAAAAAGAAAGAAGCTAGTTTCGCTACTTTGATCTTGTTCATATTTTTTATCTTTTCTGTATTTAATATCGTCCGAGGCGATGTCTACTGTCATTGTTATGTTTCCCGTGTTGAAACATCGTAAGAAAACTCGATGAATGAGTACGTTCAATGTGTTTTCTCAAGCAATTGTAATAAAAATGTGCATTACTATTTCTTTCGTATAACGCTTATGCATGAAAATGATGGAGAAGTCGATCATCTTATTCTAATATCAACATCCTAACTATCGGAAATGATGTGAAAAAGTAGAGTTCATAGATTCACAGATAGTTGAATCTGTAGTCTCTGAAATGCAACTTGTTGTAAAAGTCGCTGTTACTTTTGTTTCATATTATTTTTTCTGAATCCATAAATCTGTAGCTGGTATTGATATTGCGTATTTTAATAACATTAATATTCATTAATATCTTCAAAACGAATCGGGAGATAATTATGTATAAAAACATTATATGAAGCATTATTTCCCTTAAGGGTTTAGTGATCAATAGTGGTTTAGATTTTATATATATATATATATATATATATATACTAGATCACTAAATTCATAAGGGAAATAATGCTTCATAGTAATATTTTTTAATATATATATATGTATATTTATTTATCTATCTCCCGATGACGTAGTAAAGTTTGAGAGTGAAATAATTCGTATTCGTAGTTATACTGAATATATGTGTGTGTGTATGTATATATATATATAGAGAGAGACATGCCCTTATTGCTAACTTGAGATTAATATTGTATTAATTTATGGAGTTAAATTTAATTAGCTATTCTCAAGGCGTTTCTAGGCCATATCATTCATTACAATTAATTTGTTACCCAATGGGTCCATTTAAATGAGGAGATAGATTTTAAACATTGACTATTTTGAAAGACAAAACAATATATAGGCATTTAATTCAGTTATGTCAGGCATATGTTTACTATATGGATATTAGTTCTGGGCGTAACCGACGCCTTGGGAGGAAATTGAAATATCCTAAGAGGTAGGCAACACAACAAACAGAACAGACAGGTAAGTTGCATATTATCCCGGGGGCTCTTACGAGAAAACGAAGCGGAGCCATGCAGGAGGAGGAGGAAGGGGGGGGGGGCTGAAGGAGGCAGAGATTGCTCGAATAACGTCGATTTTTTCAATAAAAACTTCCTCAATAAAAATGTAAAATGTGTGAAGTCACTGTCATTCAATTCTAATCGGACTAAAAATTAAAAGTTTACCAACAGTAGTAGGCCTTTAATTTTAATTTTGATAGAAAAGACCTCCGCGTAGTGTTGGAATATGAATGAATTCAAGCGTTTGAAAAGAGTAATAGAATTTATGCAGATGCTTATAATTTTTGTGTTAGAACTTTACACGCATTGAAAGAGTCCACGAGCTATTTAATCCGTGAGATTGTTAGCAAGAAGTTAGTGCATTAATCGAAAAATTTCGGAAGTCAATTCACCGTCATATTTATCATCATAACATTAAATTTCAGGAAAAGTTAATAACGTGCGATGGCAGCCCTTCAATGCCGAGTCGAGGGAACGTCGTAATAACGGGGCAAAATATTATAAGTCTATGAAGTTCTAAAATATTTGGTTTTACATTCACCGAAAAGGTATTTTCATTAATGCTCATTTATTGCTGTATCTCAATTTCATCCTAAAATGTTATAGGTCTTCAGAACAATTTGTTATTATTTTCTTTTAGGAGCTCGTCTTTCAGTACAAATGAATTTCTAGGTAGTTTAATTTGAATAATTATAGCGATCCTAATTGAAAAAATATCTCACTAAAAGAACATACTCGTAGGTTATTTCGATGGTTAAAACCTCGATAATTCTGGTACCATGTTTATATAACAATTAATCTACGTCCTGAAAAAAATTTCTTATTTTTTATTATAGTAGGCAGTCTACCGGTTAAGATCGGTTTTGGTTGGTCACAAGCTACCAAACAATTAATTGTCTTATCTCTTTTAACAAAACACAAACCAAGATCCAACTTAACAATAGGCCCCTCTTAAACTTGGCACGCTTCATTCCTCCCTTCATTCCACCCAGCATCCCTATCCTATTCCTGCCCTTCCTCGTTTTCTTAACAGTCTTCCCTCTATTATTATCTTTACCATCTTATTTGCAATTAATATCACTTCCTCGTTTGCTTTCCTATTGTAACTATCCATTTCACCTTCTCCACAACCAGAATTAAAAAGCCTCTAATATGCGCCCATTATCCTGCTTAAACGACCATTTTCCTGCGTTGTGCATAACTACTCTCCATACCAAATTTTTGACAGATCTTTTCTTATCATCTTTATCCAGTATCCCTATAAACTGTATATACGAGTATAATGTTTTATTATTATTATTATTGGTGTCTACTGATTAGAGAAGGTGTTGGATTATTATAAGCTACACAATAGTCAAAAGACTTAAAAAAATACTACCTCGCGTCAGACACTTAAAAAGACTCCTCCTCATCTCCGTATACTTCCTTCCTCCCTTCATTCCGTCCAGTATCTCTATCCTACTCCTGGCCCTTCCTCGTATGCTCAACGTTCCCCCCTCTATCACAGTTTTCAACATTCGATTGCTAATCGGAAATCTGTATTTTTCATATTTTCTGCCTACTTCGGATGTCTCTCAACAATCCTCTCTCTTCCCTCACCATGGCTGGAACTTCTCCGTTTGTTTTGCTCTTTTCTCATTTCACCTTCTCCATCCTTCTCCACACCCACAATTCATAAGCCTACAATCTACGCCTATCACCTTGTTTTAATGATCGGAATTCCACTGTGTACAAACCACTCCCTATATAAAAGTTTCGACACAAAATGGTTAACAATCTTACTGTACGTCCCTGATATCAATTCCTTCTCCATTTTCACAATGGAGAAGGAATTGATGTCAGGGATCAGTAAAAGAGGAAAACGCAATATCAAGGAATGTATTATTATCAATGTATTATTTACAAGGATTGTATTTCTCCTTTCATATTGGTCAGTCATTTGTGAGTTGCTTTCCTTTTGGCCATCTAAATTTGATTTTAGCTTCTTTGCCTAATGCAATTCGTCGTCTTATGCCCGTACTGCTATGTCCATTTTTGTCCAGAACACTTCCGAGATAAGTGTACCGTTCTATCTGCTGTAGTTTTTTGCCCTTCTACTTTAAAGTTTAACGTAGCCTTTGTCTTTCTCGAAAACTCCATACAGAATATTAATTTTGGTATCACACACAGCTAAAGTGCACACAGCACTCGGACTACCTTTCGCCTGACTTCTAACCTTCCTTAATTTATAACCTAGATCAAGTGGAAAAGCTTACCTTCTCGGAATTGTTCTGGATGAAAACCATCAAATAGGATGGTCATAAGATGGAGAATTACGCTAGGCAAAGAGGCTTTCACGAGGAGGAGGTAATAAACGACAAGGACCATGAGTTAGGACGCTAAGAAAAGGCTCGTCAAAACTTATAACTAGGGAGCATGGATTGTGTCAGAGGCCGAAACGTGATCATCGAAGCAGAATGATAGGCGTAGATCTGAGGCTTTTTTGAAATTGGGTTTGGAGATGAACGGAGAAGATTAAGTGGTCTGAAAGGAAAACAAAACTGAAGAGCTAGGTATGGGGAGAGGGGATATTTGAGAGAAATCAAAAAGAGGCGTAAGGTGGATGCTGAGCGTTTTGTTAGACAATGGAATGTTGAAGATTTTGATAGAGGGGTGGATGTCAGGCAAGCTTGTAAGGTACAGGAATAGTATAGAGATGTTGAATGGAATGAAAAAAGGGAAGAATGTTGAAGAAGGGATATTCTAATGCTGGGTGTCAGGTTGTATTTTTCTGGGTGAGACAAGGAAATTGTCGGTGTACTGTTTGGTAGCTATTGTTTATCAAACTCATAGTAGATGGGTTGATTCATATATATATATATATATATACACACACACATGTATGTATATATATATATATATATATATATATATATATATATATAATCCAGTAGCACCATTTCCACGGCTGTTTAATTGTTAACGACTATTGAACGTAACGGGCAAATAAATTAATTGTATGTTCATTTGTATCGATTTTTTGCTTGAATTTAATATGCATATTTCATGCAAACTTGAGACTTAGAAAGTGAGAAATAAGTTGATTCTCCGTTCGGAATACTTATACTGATTTTTGGCTGAGTGATTAAGTTTGATAAGTTAACGAGACGTCGTCCTTTGTCGCAGTGAATTTCACGGTGAAACGGAATACCATTTCAATGTTTTAGATTCCAATTTTTGTTCATCTGTAATAGTTTTAATTCTTTTCCAATACTTTGCCTTAAAAACTGTAGTTCTAATCATCTCCTCTAATGTTTTGGAGCTCTTTCTTATCTAAGTCCGCATTGCCGCCGCCTCGTCGCTGCGGGTCGCGCGCCCTCATGAGGGAAAAGCCGATGACCTCTGATATTTCCTCGTCGATCAATATTCTCGCTGCCACCCAGAGATGGCAGCACGATGCTCGTATTTCAAAATATGCTCAGATGAGCACCACTTTATGAATTCTTATTGCCAATCAAAGACAACTCAGCAGACACGGCAGCGTCGTTCATAGTATTTAACAGTTGATTCATCAGTCTATCGAAGAATGCTGGTCTAGGAATGCAAATAATGATTTCTTATGTGCGGGATAACCTAACCACTGCATTACTTTTTTCCCTTAACGGGGGGAAGTAATGTTTATTTAGTTCGTTCTTGTTATAATTAAAAAGTAAAAAAGTTGACATTACCTTCTGTGGTGGACTTAGGAAAATATTAATAGATAATGAAAAGAGGTTAATTTATTGTTTAAAATGGCTTTAATGTTTTTCGAAATATTCTCCATGTTAATCAATACACTTTTGCAAGCGCTCGAACCAATTTTCGTAATACTTTTTCCACTCCGATGGAGGTACCTCCAAAACCTGGTTTTTGAGTGCATCAACGGCTCTTTCTGAGGCCCACAATTTTTTTCTTGATCAACGGCAATAACAAGAAGTTATTATGTGCTAAATTAGGGCTGTACGGAGGATGACCCATCAATTCGACGTTTTTGGCCAGCCAAATAGGTAGTTGTTTCAGCCGATCTGTGAGAGCTTGAATTGTCATAATGAAGAATGATCCTTCGTTGCCGCTTCTTTTTCCGTATCTCACTAAGCACTACTGGCAAACAAATGCACGTATAGCATTTAGAATTCACGGTTCAACCTTGTTCTAACGACACGGTTGCTACATGTCCATTTATTCCGAAGAAATACGCGATCATTTGTTTAGATGTGCTTCGTACACGAATTACTTTTGTCGAATGTGGCTCGTCTTGGAAGACCCATACAGTAGATTGCTGTTTTGTTTCGGAATCATATGCATAGATCCAAGATTCGTCACATATGCTGATGTTATACACAGCTTTAAATGCACCGCGATTGTATTTTTTGAGCATTTCTTTGCACCAATTGACACGAGCATAGTTTTGAGCTTTCGTCAAATGATGCGTGATCCAACGCGAACATATTTTTTTCAGAGATAAATGCTCATGTAATATCTTATTGATGTTTGTTATGCTAATTCAAAAAGATGCCTCAATACCACCATAAGTCACATGGCGATCTTTCTTTACTAGTTACTTTACTTGCACAGCATCAAGGTTTTCTGGAACAACAGCTGATTTTGGACGGCTTTCACGACTTTCGTCGGTGAGCGAACAGCGGCCATGCTGGAATTCATTATCCCAGCGTTTTACAGAGGCAAAAGATGGGGCTTCATCGCCAAAAGTGGAAGTAAGTTGATCAATGCATTCCTGTCTTGATAATCTGCGTCGAAATTCGTAAAAAATTGTCACACCAAAGTGTTTACGAGTTAACTCCATTTTTTTGCTGAGACAAAATTTTCGAGTCACTGTAAACAACACAAGTTATGATCAAACGACAAAATATTCTGAAGGAATTAAGCGTTAAAAGGGTCAAACTTTCAGATGGAAACGTCAGATGGTGCCTAAATCACTTAGTGTTGTCAAGGCTCAAAGTATAAATAGCAACCCTTGTAAATGAAACTTTTCCCGATACTGTTTATAAAATCCATGTATATGATGGAGATGCAAGCGTTATACGCTTAAATACATTATCCTCTGGAAAATATGAATAGTTCCTATTTTATACTTTTCTTATTGAATATAAAATTCAATGTATATCGATTTCAACTGATAACTAAGGATCACTCACAATGACATTAGTTGTTTTCGGTCCACTAGAACTAACAAATACGAGAAAGTGATATTCCTAATTTATATCCTCCTATCCATCCGATCCTCGTTAACTCATTGCATCGGTCTTAAATATGGTTAATGAAGGATATTAACAATCGAGTACTGGGAAGATAGTTTCCGTCAAAGCAATCTTATAGCTCACCGTCGACATAGTTGTATTGATTTAACTTTGCAATGAGCAATTATTTCAAGGAAAATTATGCATTAACCAACAGGAACGTTCATTCATTTATCTTGTGGCTTAAAAACTCACGACAAGTTGAAAATATACCACCTTAATATCTTCCTGAGAATTATCTCGTAGAGTCAGTTTCAACGCATTTCGTATCACAACGCAAGAAAATCACACATTGAAAAGCAAACTGGTCTACCGCCATCCCAGCCCTTTGACTAAGGCATATCTGTAGTTTCAGGCAAGCAAAATTGGGAATTCAAAACACAAAATAAATTGTATTTTAGGCATCGCAAAAGTTGAAAAATGTTCTCTACAGATTCAAGCCTTAAAGACTTCAACAACTACAGTGATAGAAATCATTGAGGCGAACCGCGATGAAACAAGTCAAGTGTTCTTATTAGGTAAAAATGAGATCAATCTTTCCGTAGATTTTTTGCATTAACTATAAATTTTTGAAAATTACCTCTAATCTTTAGACAAATGCAAATAACTGAAAATAGTCCGAAGGTTCCCCGTAAACTCTATGTTTCTTTCTCTCTCTCTCATTCGGTTCTCCAAGTCGTCCTTCGAACAATATCCTCAGAAATAAGGAGGTTCTTTTCTTTGCGGCGAGAAAAAGTATTAATTAATGCTCAATAACCTTAAGTTAGATCCAACGTTTAGCATGAAATCGTATTTTTGGAGGCAGTAAATGAAATAGAGACTTGAGTGATGGACTTGTACCCTCAGAGAGACCATCAAGGGTGACTCCATCATATCATATCTGAGAAGCAATGCAAAAACAGACTCCAATTTACAAAAAAAATTAAGAAATGATGAGGACGAATAAGTCAGCGGGGCTGGATGGAATATCTACGTGGCTGGTCCCATAAGCACCAAGCCTAACCTACAGATGGCGGTAGGTGTTTGAAAAATATCTCTGTATTAGGAAGTACGCATTCTATAAAGCATATGTTTTTTCTTTGAATATGCCACCTTTTTTATTATTTTTTTGGCAGCCACCAATAGCGAACGTTTTCAGTGAATTTGAGAAAATAGAGAAAATTGGGTTATGTAATACAATAGTTTTGTTTGAAAGGCCTCAGTCAAGCCAATATAAAAGCTGAACTGGCTTCTACTCTGGGTGAATCTTCTCCTTCATTTACAACAGTAAAATATTGGGTAGCAGAGTTTAAACGAGGACGTACGAGCTGTCAAGACAAGCATCGCATTGGTCGACCAAATGAGGTGACGGCTCCAGAAATGGTGAAGAAAATCCACAAAGTGATAGTGGATGATCGTCGACTGAAAGTGCGCGAGCTAGCAGATATAGTAGGCATTTTAAAAAGTGCGCTACATTGCATATTAACTGAAAATTTGGACATGAGAAAGCTGTGTATAAGAGGAGTGCCGTATTTGGGGGCTCGTAGAAGGACGGAGTGCGTTTCAGAAATCCTTATAAACTGGGTCCTGGGCCTTTTGCAAACTAGGAGGATATAACAGCCGCTGTGGAATTTTTACATAATAAAGCGAAAAAAAAACATGGTGAGAACAGAGAAAGGCTCGGAAAAAATCATATTTCATGCGAAAGAGTGGCCATTAATACGATGCCGGTCACAATGGACTAATATAAAAAATCACTCGTCTTTATGTAGTAATGGTAGATGGGAGTAGTCTAGCTGCTGAACTATTAAGCCACTTACTAATAATTTTAATATTTTTAAGAAAATATGTAAAACTCTTCAATTGAATAGTTCACAAAGCAGAACATTAGTTCCATTTTGTTTTTCTTTGGTTACTCGGTTTTTTACCGACATCTTATCCGATTTTTAATTTATAGCGTGAAATGTACTCATGATTTTAATATGCCAACTGGTAAAATTTGTTATAAAAATAAAATGAAAAAGGGACCCCGTACCCAGTGGCTTGGTAAAAGACTTATTGAAAGTATCGGGATGAAATGTTAGTGGCAGCATTTAAAAATGTATAAGATTGCAAATTACCTGAACACTCAAAAATGATGTACAAAAATAATATAGACAATAACTAAGTAGTTGATGCTAATGTTGATATTTGTAAGCATCTGATAAAATTAGATGCACGCGACAGAAACCGCCCTCTGATTTAATTCTCAGATTTAACTGTCAGTGTGTAATGGCGACCCTTTGTACGTTGAAACTTCAAGCTGAGGGCATTACGACTTATTTTAACAGTAGAGCAGAACTTGAAAATATTTTTACAGCTGACATTTTGTGAAACAGGCTGAATCTGAATATAACGAATTTAAAAAAATGTGCTTTCATTCCCTTGGGTCGTGAGTAACAATTCGACGAGAGTATAGAATAGATACACAAAGAGAGAGGTTAATGGGCTTGGGAAATAAAATCTTTTGATAATATGACCATCCTTCCCTATTTGATTTTCGTCCTCACCAAAGGCCAGCCTATGTGGTATTTGGAGGAATCGCCGAGTACTATTGTCCACCCCTAGCAATCCCTTCCTTCCTTCATGTGGTGGACAACGGCGCTTCTGCCCAACGATGGCCAAATTTTGCCAAGCGAAATTTAATCAACACGTTTAATTTATTCTATAAAAGGCCAACGAAATGGAAAAAGAAAAAGAAAATGTATCCAGTAAAATACAGGGTAGTTGGCTGCGTTCTTCCACCACAAGCAAAAAGGGAAACTGCGGCGAGTTAGTCAATTAAACGCGATGGAAACCCGAACACCCTACTCCCACCGAAATTACTCACACTCTCCCAAATGGCACAGATGACCCTAGCCGTCAGTCGCCTCTCCTAATAACTCCTTTTACTACCGATGCCCTCTCCTCTGGATATGATGCTCGCGATTTTTGACGTGTTCTAATACTGTATTTTACCTGTATTCGATGGAAACTTCCCTTTACAATGGAGTAAACATCCAAATAAACCGCGAATATACCTCCGGATGCACTGAAAAGGAGGTAAAAGTGAAGACGGAATCGCGAATATTGAGAAATCGATCCAAAGTGCGTTAATCTTTCCCGAGACTTAGACTACTAAGCAACTGCGTGACGGGAATAACAATGGGTGTCGACGGAAGGGAACGGGAACATTTGGATAAAGAACGGCGGCCATTCCCGGGCCCCTCTCTTTCCACTAAATTTATTTGCTCTCCTGAAGCCTTTAATATAGATAGTTATGCAAGGAATTAATGTATCCAAAACCTTTCTCATTATACATTGCGGAAAAGTAACCTACAATTTATCTCTTTCCGAAAGATTACTGACGACCTAAGGGAATAAAAAGACATTTTTACATTCGCTGATTACTGATTCACTCTGTTTTCAATTCCTCCTGTACATTTTAAATAAATTGTGATGCCCTCCGCTTGCAGTTTCAACGTGAAAACTTCTTATCATGGCATATCTGTACGCATTGAGAATACCGTCGGTGTTCAATAAAATTCCGTGGAAATGTACAACGGTTCCCATAAATATATTTACTTTCCGAAAAATTAGGTCAGAAATAGGAGTCGTGGTGCGATTTAAATAAATTACATGGAATAGTGTAACTCAAAAATATGGGTGCAGGTTCTTCGAGGAAAACCTTTCGGAGGAGACATAGATGAGGCCAGGGAAGGGGGAATGAGAGATGAAGTGAGAGAAAGGGAGAGATAGGGGAGGGGGGAGAAAAGGAGGGATTATAGAAAATAAAATCGGTAGATTGATTGGAGAATGGGAAGCTCTGTACAGTCAACCTCCAGAATCGATGGAAAACTAATAAATGAGGCTGAGATTCCATATTGAAAAGAATGCAATCAGTGTCACTAGCGAGAGGTCTTGCCATCACTTTTAATTGCTTTGGCCAAGGGCTATTATATCCGTCAGAATTGAAGTCGCTATGGAATTGTGTTTTTTGTCTTAGGGAATTGTTGGATAAGTCCCCTCATGATTCGGCTATTGCGGATATCTGTCTTCTCAGGAATAATGTCTGGGAATACATCATATCCAATTTTGATTGTGCTAAAATTTAGGAAATAACGAGTGAAACCAGATTTCAAAATCGAAAATTTGAAATTTAGGGAACGTGAATTCAACGAAATTAAATCACAACCAAGATGAAAATACCAAAGCATACTTATTCTAGAAATACAAATCTCCTTTGGAATTTGTCAAAAGGCTATAGTTTCCAATAATTTCACCCTCGAAGAACTAGATTATAGGGCATTTATTTTAAATTTTGCTAAAAAAGAAAATCAAGGAGCATTCCTGCATTTTTCGTGGAATTCTCAACATTTGAATCATTTCCAGTGATTAATCATGCCAGCTTTAGTTACCTATGATCAATATATCATTATCGTGGTACTTCAGGATCTTTTCGGAAAAATTGTGCAATTAGGTTAAAAGTAAGGAAAATATACCCTCGTTAAGATGTTAAAATAAGGAAAAGGGGTTTAATCGCATTACAATGAATTACTGATTCATATTTTTGGACTTTTGACCCGGAATTCTGGCATCAAAATATTGAGATTGCATAATTTGAGAGATATTTGAGGCCGATAGTTGATGGAAATCTACCGGTATTTGTAAAGTACGAAGGCAGAATCAAATACTTTGCGCTTAAACAGGTAAGCATTTATTATTGCCGGCTAGTTTTCGGATGATGCTACAGTGTAGCGAAATTAGTCGGCAATAATAAATTCTTACCTGTGGAAGCGCAGAGTCTTTGTTTTTTTCTTCGTGCTTTGAGATTACATAAGTTTATCCACCGACGGGCAAAAAAATATAAATAGAAACGATTACGCTTGACGTGACAAGTAATTTGAATCGGTGTAATTAACTTACTGTGCTCTCACCCGGAAAAAAGTGCTCCTCTCCGTTGGACTACTAAGCAGTCTGAGTGGAACGTATGTGCCTATGCGTGCTTATATAATATATATATATATATATATATATATTTCTATGCCTATAGCTGCTATGCGTGGAAAATTTTGAAACTGCATGCATATTTTTCTAGTATGGCGACAGGTTATTTATCAGAGAATTTAATCCCTTTCCTTTCCGAGTTGTCCAAAATGATCACCCAGAATTTGAGTCAAGACCCAGAGAGATCAAAACTAAACAAAAATTTAAGCTTTTACGTAAATTAAGACTCCAATTCTAACTCATTTCTTGTACTTCAGAGTAGAATTTGCTGCAAATATAAGTGAAAAGACACGCAAAATAATTTTTTTTGAAACACTGAGCAACTAACCGAAGTAATCAATCGAAGTTAGATTTTAATAGCTGAGGTTGGAACTCAACTCGTGCATTGGTTGTTATACGTGGAATGCGGATTTCACACATGAGTTAATAGAGTACTTATTGAGGGGCTAGGCCCTCATTCCCTGTGTAGTGCTGAGGGTTGCCCAGGTAGATATAACGTTCGAAGGTGGAGGCGGCGGAGTGGAGGTTTGATCCACTATCGAACACGGAACACTCCATTCATGACTCCAGAAATCTACCCACTTGACAATCAAAATGTTGTCAAAACAACATTATCACTTTAAATAAAATGTTTTAGAACACCCACATGTGCTCAAAATTTCCGTTAAACCTGGAAATAGTAGAATGAACTTTTTCCTCGGCAGATCTCGTCATGGGGAGGAGAAAAGTGTCGAAGGGATCCGATGTTACTCCTCCCTTCTCCCTCTTATAACCTCCTTACTCTTCAAACCAACCACCCACACCCCTTCGCCACCTCAATCCACTCTCGACCTCCCCCCCTGTTATCGCCACCTTGACTTCCTGAGCGCCGGGGAGTCGTTAAAATTGCGGGTGTCTTGCGAAGGACAGGAACATAATATTGAGTAAGATGATGTTTTGAGAACGGGGTATGGTTTCCTTTTCAGGGCAATGAGGGGGAGGAGCACCGAGGGCGGCCGGGGATCGCATGCCGTGCTCGAGGTCGGGCTACGCAGCGCTACTATCGTAGGCGATCGAGGAAAGGCGCGCACGCCTCTCCGTGACCCGAAATTAAAAACGCAAAAGGACCCCAAGCGATGTGCTCTTCTTAATTAAAGATGTTCCTGTGATACCCGATCTCTCTTCGGAAAAATGGGGAGTTGGTGTTTAATTTACTGAAAGTAAATAATAAACCTTGCTTCGTCAAAAGAAACGTTGTTAGGCGTTAACTGGAGGATCGATGGCCATGATTTATGAGCAGAATTTATCTTGGGAACATTATACAAACAAAATTATTACTATAGTAGTAGGCATCTTTTAGGTTAAGACATGAACAGGTATTGTTCATAGAATACGATGATTTTATTTCTATGCACTTCGAATCCAATACTAACGAATCAAATATTCTTCATTTTACCACAGCTGTCAAACGAGTAACATGCGCATTCAGTGAGCTGTAGCTGATGATGTCACAACGGAAAAATCCGGTCGTGATACATAATTAAGGTTGTGAAATTTCGCAATGCACTTACAACTCATTTCACTGGCTTGCTACGTATGTTATTCCTGATGAATGTTATGATATATCAATATTGCTAAGAATAATAATGCTAAATAAATCAGAAAAAAACAAACATGGAAACAAAGATTAGTTAAAAGATATTTTGGTTGGAAAAATCCCTTTAAAACGTATTCTTTCCAAAAATAAAACAAATGACGCGATATATGACAAGTATACGAAAAATGGTATTGCTATAATCATAAAATGACTAATAAAAAAACCAACTATACCTTCGTTGCTCACCTTCTCTCTACCAACCGGAAGATCTTGGCGCCAGCGGAAATTCATTCCTTGGGACATTCATTCATTTTCCGAACCCGATTTTCCGAGGCCAATACAAGACAAAGCGACGCGGCGTGTTAAACGGCTCGATCACATAATCATCATTCCATGCTACGTGGGATTTTCCCTTTTCCTAATCCTTTCTCTTTTCAACAACTTTTCAAAGCCGGAAAGGGTTCTACTCTGAGTCGGAGTGACGTTTCTGACACTTCAAGGCCTGTATATTTCGTTTAAACTTTCATAAATATCCAGCGGGGAAAATTACTCATATCATCCCAAATAACCACGGAAGCCCCTTCTTTTCCTTTCGTTTTTGGCATTTTCTTATCTGATGGATGCTATTTCCGAACGATGTCTCTCCCGCGAATTTGTTACAATTTCCTCTGTTGGATGGAACTTATGGTGAAGAATGGGACAATTGAAATTAATCCCACTAATCATATACGTCATTAGAGTTTCATAAATGTTCAGAAAGAGGGCACCTCCAGGCCTCAAGGTCATCTCGCTATGCGACACTCATATTTCTTCGAACGAAATCACTCTGGTTTGTAGATTGCCGGAAGAGTGTCCAGATATCGAACCAGTCCTGATTCTCACCCCATGTAAAACGAAAATTGTCAAAACGAAAGAAAATAATAATTTTCTGTCATCCAAATGATTTTTTGCACAAGTGTCTATGCGTGAAGCAAATTGAGTCGTGCAACTAAGGTGAAATACTACGATTCGCTCACCCATCTTCGGTTTGAGTCCTGGGGTGAGTCTGCAATGGACGTGATTCCACGATTTCGCGGAGCTCCTTCGTTGGCCACGGGTGACTCCGGAAATGGGTCGGACGGTGAAACTCCTCACCCCACTTCCCGGGTCCCTCGTGCGCAAAGCGAATCCGGTTGTCCGTCATGGCTTTTCTATATTTTATCAAGGCAAAAAATAAACTGTCCACGTCATGGAAATACGGATAAAATATGCTAAATCTAACTTTAATGCAGTGGGATATCAATTAATGATTACGGAGTTATTTACTAGAAATTGATTCAGCATAATATGTATGTTACGTTGGTGGTTCGATTATCCCTTCAACAAGGGATAATCGAACATCCAAGAATAGTATCGGAAAATATTTGCTTTTAGTAAGCCTCATCTCTCACTAGACTGCTGTCAAAATTTCAGCCAATCCATCGCGCGGTTTCATTTTCATAGTCAATTGAAGTAACAAACTAACTTTGGTTTATTCACAAAAATGTACAAAAATGAGTTTCGTACGATGATTAAACGCTGCTATATGGTTTGCATAAAATGTTTCGGGAATTTATCAAATAATAGATTTATTTCAGAAATCGCTGCAATGCCTCAACATTCTTCAAAGTATATCCCTTGAGCGTCAACACACTTTTACCAACGGCTTTTCCATCTTCGCAATGCGTTGCAGAACGTCTTTGCAAGCAGACACTCGACTCTGCTCTTGGCCGTACGTGAAGAACTTAAGGACGAGTTTAGCGCAGATCTTTCGCATCGTCAAATTTTCATGAATATAGGTGTATAATGTCATCTTATCAATACCAATACGATATGCGAGCATGGGCACACTTAACTGACAGTATGAATTCATCCTTCACAAACATGCCAAAAAAACAATTGTTACGGATACTTACAGGTATTACCCACAGATACTTATCTGTATTTTACAAATCTTGTATTTAAAAGTCTTAACTGAAAGAGATCAAAGCCGAGTTTAATAAAGTTCATGGCACATCCGCTCCTTTGTTTGTTACTGTTTTTCATTGGGCGAATGAATTCAAAAGTGGTCGTATGTCCACAAATAATAAACATTGTTCGGGACGTTCAGTGGATGTGACTTTCACCGAAATGTTTGGCATAATCCACGATAAGATTTTGAGTACTCAAGGAATTAAAGTTCACGAAACAGTTGAGACCACAAGCAAACGTGTAACAAGGAACAGTGTTTTCAATTTTGCACGCATATATTGGATGTGAAAAAAATCTCGGCAAAATGGGTTCCATGTTTGCTTTCAGCGGAGAATAAATGTACTCGGGAAGTCGATTTGGAGGCTGGTTTGGAGCTTTTCCGGTGCAATCCTGATGATTTTCTTCGCCGATACAAACGCAGTCGTGGCCGAAACATAAATACACTGCTACATACTCCAGAGACAATAAAACCGCGATAAAAGTGGGTACATTAAGGTGATCGGCTCCGAAGAAGGCGAAGACGAAAGTAAAACCGGTCGACAAAGTGATGGCCATGATTGATACGCTCACCCTACCTTTTCGCACGAACTTCATTCTTTGCTCAGACTTTTCCTATTTCCTTCTCCTAGACATGCCTGTCATTTACTTTCAGTATTTGTTGGTACATCCTTAATTTATATATGTATGCGTATGTATATATTAACATTATATATATAACATAAATGGAATTAGCACTAGTAAACAAAGACAAAACAGAGAAATACAAAAAAAGAGAAACTCACTAGGTATTGAATTTTCGGTGGTGTAAACCACCTTTCTCAAGAGAAGGAAGGACAAATACGTATATAGATATGTATTGTATATATTGAATGTACATTACGTACATTCTATAATAGGCAACTATATATATATATATATATATATATATATATATATATATATATATATATATATATATATATATATATATATGATGGATTAAATGGAAGAAGGGACCATTCTGTCTCAATTTCGCCCAAATAAACATTTCTATCTATCTATATGGCGACAGTTTTGGAGATGCATGTGGAATTATCTATATCCAATACTTGGAAAAAGGACAAACGATAAATGCAGAATATTATGCGACATTATTGGATCGATTCAGTGAATGAGCAAGAAAAATTGTCGTCATTTGGCGAAGAAAAAAATTCTCTTCCATCAACTCAATAAGCGGGTGTATACCTTCGCAGTTTTGATGGCAAAAATTAAAGTTCGAATAATGACAAAATCCACCACATTCATCAGTTTTGGCCTTCATTGACTTCTTTAATGCCTCAATTTTTGAAAAAGGGCTCGGTGGTAAAGGATTCACGTGGAAGGACAAAGTACATATGCCTATTTTGAGGACCTTCCGATATTCTGTTTTTTGGACGGCTAGCAAAAGTTAGAGACAAAAACTCCACCCAAAATAATTAGTTTTCATATTTTTCCCTACTAAGTGCACATGTACATATTGGGGACTCTGAAGGTGAACCTGCAGCAAAAGTGGGATTTTAGTGACGATGTAGGCAGGATGAGTCATAGAATGCCAGCTCGAATCCCCCTTGCCATCTACTTGCGCAACTTCCCTCGATGGAAATGTTAAGCGGTTAAGGGAAATTTGAAATATTTTGTGGCAGAAGCATTACCATGGGTGCTCTCTGACGACACTTCGGGAGGAACATTTCTTCCCGATGGGATGCTTCATCTGTTCCCTGGGGGGTATATCACCTCACGCTTTACCTATTCTTTTTCCCATAAGTGCTCTCCCCAAGGGGAAACATCTCCCCTTGGAGCCTTGAGTGATGAGGAAGGGAACAAGGAAATGTTTTTCAGCTCTCTTGTTGCATTTCCTTTCCATTTTTTGTGCACCGTCAATTCTTACATTCATGTAATTTTCGTTATAATTTCCCCATTCTATTCTCAATTTAATCCATTTCATGAAAAATTCACTTTTAGAGTAGCCACCATGATATCTAAGAGTTCATCTTTTTTGTGTTGTTCATCTACTGTTTATTGTGCATGTTTAGTTATCCCCAAGTCCATCTTGGTAGTGATCTCCAATTGATCATTACCTTGGGAAATTTGCTTCAGAGGTTCCAATCTTAACACAATATACTGTATTTAATGTCCTAAAGTAGATTTCAGATTTAAGCGTAGAAAATAAAATTCTAGACCTAGGAAGTTGGGGAGTTATTATATAAAACCAATTGTTGAGTGAGCCATCAAGAAAAAGATGAGACATTTTCACTTATCCCACGCATCATATTAACACATTCATGGCATCAAAAAACACCTAAAAAACAATAATTGTCATTGCCAGTTTCAAAGTAAGGACCTGCTCAAGGATTGTAATATTGAAGAGTAATCATAACATCAACGTACTCAATATATCATAATCAACTACACTTGCTGAACATAAAATATTTCTTATTACTTCCTCCAATGTTCACGGTTGGTGCTAAACGTTTACGAAAGCTTTTTCTCTTGACTTGCCAAGTGCCGAAAATTTCAAACAAAATGTCTTCCTGGACCCACACTGCCTATAGGCCGGGCCTGCCCCGAAAGGCATTGAATTAAGCGCACCGAATTAAGGCATGTGTCCTGGAGTGTATGCAACGTGCATGTCTTAACTGGCACAGGGTTGTATAACCTGCAGGATACTATTAAAATGTATCCATCCAAAACCTAACATAACGAGCAGACTACCTATAAATAATATTTTTTTCCTAAGGACCCTTTGAATGACACTAAAATTGATGTTAATAAAATAGATCAGGCGGAAGAGTTTAACTATAGTTGAACATTTCTGGACAGTACCGCGCGAGAACATGGTCCTTCGAGCAAGATGTTACACGTAGATCGGAGGCTTTTGATATGTGATGTAGAGAAGAAGAAAAAGGTGACAATGGATAGAAAGGAAAACAAACAAGGAAGTGCTGGGTATGGTAGGGTAAGATGAAGGAATATGGGCTAAATTCATAGGAACAGGAAAGTCGGATGTAGAACGAGTTGCTTGGCGATGAAATTCTGAAAACTGTAGCATAGGTGAGGTTGCTAGACATGTGAGTAAGGTGGAGGAAAAGAACAGGTCTATTAGAAGAGGACGAGGGAGGAAAGAAGTATATGGTACTGAAGAATATTTTATTTAAGTACAGGGTGTTTGTCAGCCGAGGCTAAGAAATGTCGTGTTTAGTTAGATTCCATCCAAAACCTGCGTTAAGATGTAGACTACCCGTTGAAAAATATGGGAATTTCAGACGCTGTAACCATCTTGGTTGCTAGTTTAAAAAAATGTTGTTTAAGTATACAGAAATCTGATAACTTAAGTGCAGCTTACTGCGCTTATAGCATTGTAATACATTTTCGCGTATAGACTTGTAGAAAACGGTTGAGAAAACAGGCGTACACAGTTTTTTAACAACGCTAATTGATTTTAGATTAATAGATTTATATTTTTATACAATAGATTTAAGAATAAAAAGAGACGTTTCAAGCGTGATATGGTGGAATAACATGATTAATTAAAATTAGCAATTTTCCACAAAAATAAATTGTATTAATACGACCGGTTTCAATGCAACTACATCATCTTCTGGTAACAGTCATATTCTCGTTGCATACAAGCTAAAAAGCAAGTAAGGGGTGGGTAGTGGAAAAATGGGGGGGGGGAGAAGAGGGAAGAGAGAAGGAACGTGGGCAACATGGGTGACAATGTGATGTACTCATTTATTGAGTAATGCAATGTGATGTCTCGTTGAGGGTGGATAAATTTTATTTTTGTGAAAAATTGCTAATTTTAATTAATCGATTTAAGGACTACTGGATATACCAAAAAAAAGAAAATTTAATAGCTTTTAGTTATTCAGCGAATGCGTTGCGTCAGGTACATTAATTGGAAAAATAAATGACAATTGATGACATAATCGCGGCCATTGCCGCCAACTTGTTTCATTGATCGTAGCGGTGTCTTTCTTCTCTTGTTTCAGAGTAGCCGTCACTTTAACTAATAGAAATCATACCGCGAGGGAAAAGTTTCCAAAAACGTATCCGCTAATTATTGGACAGTCAATTCCGATCATAATTACAGGCCTGCTTTCATTCCTTTCCACTCCCGTGCCTTCACGGACAAGGGGTAGTGGAGTTGCTCTGTGCGTGGGGAAGAAAGAGGGATAAGGAGGGATTGGTTCCCTTGCTGGCCGGGGGGGGGGGGTAGAAGTGTGTTTGAGAGAGAATTGCGGTAAGGTGGGGGAGGAATCGCACGACGGATGACGGACGTTTCGCCCCCGCCTCCACAGACCCCCTCGGAGGGAATTAGAGGGCGGGAGAAATCCGAGAGAAGGCGATGGGGGGCAGTGAGCTCCCCGCTGCGACCCACACACTCTCTCGCATTAGCGCCCCATTTTCAACGTTTTTCCCACACCTTTCCTCCTCTTCCTCCAGGCTCCAAATCGTTTCAATCCGCAGGGGTCATCCAATTAGGTCTCCCAAGGTGACGCGACAAACGCTCAAATTAGCAGGTGGACGCAGGAAACTACGGAGAGACACAGATGGAGGAACGTTCTGGTCGATTGAAAAATTACTCCCTTTGGCTGAACAACGCATGGTCTTACTGCTGTTTGCAAAAAGCCTTCAAACTCATGTACAATGGGACAAGTGAAATTCACCAATTAGATCAGGGTATTAATATGTGAGACCAGGGTTTCATTTTGAGTGTGTCCTCATTACTTTTCCACTACTTCCTGATACTTCGAAGGAGGATTTCAATTTTGGGAATAGGAAATAGCTTGCTGGTGCCAAGTCAGGAACGTAAGGGGATTGGGGAATCGTCGCAATGTCGTCGCAGAAGGTCTTCGCAAGCGAGCACTCCATTCTGTTCTTGGTCGTCTATCAAGAATACAAGCATGCAAAAGCATACATACATATATATATATATATATATATATATATATATATATATATATGTTTTTGCATGCTTGTATGACAGTACATGAGTTTGATATATATGCATACATACATATACATAATGATTATAATCTAATTTTGAATTGAAACTTTTCTGAAGGGACTATTATTATTGCTTATTTCCAATGATTTTTTGACTCAAAGAATTCATTAAAACATGAAAAATGGCACTGCTCAAGTATTACTGTTTTTTTGCCTAATTACGTAATCTTTGATAATTTAAAATACTTGCTGTAGATAACAAATTAAGAATGTTAGGTGACATAGCCGAATGGAATCCAAAATGTACATCACCTGATTGAGAAATGATATAAATGTTCAATGAACGTAGCTACGGTCTTGAATCAATGTAAACAAAAAAAAGGCCGAGACCGTAAACTTGATTGGCACTAAGTGATAAGAAAAAAGGTTTAAAAAATATATATTAAAATTTATATTTAAACCTTTTTTCCTTATTTTTTAATCACTTAGTGCCAATCAAGTTTACGGTCTCGGCCTTTTTTTGTTCCGTGAAATAATATGTAGCAATTTTGCTTCTCCTGAAATCGGGTAATACACACTTTAAGGAACATAAAAGAACTCTTCGCTTTCTTGAATGCTGGGCTGATTGATCTGGGCTCTTCTTCTGCCTCTTTCTGTGGTTTCGAGATACAGTAGACTCCAAACTCATGGAGTTACTTTAAAATTTGTATTCCGCGAAATTATCAACATTACAAGTAGCGTTTTTATGAAACGTATTACCCTTTTTCCATAGCATTGCTTACAAAAAGACTAATTTTATTAAGCTCCTGCATGCACTACATCAGTAATCAAACAGAGGGTTGGTTTTTAGAGACAAAGTGTCCTCGAAAAAGTCCAATGGGACAAGTGAAATTCACCAATTAGATCAGGGTATTAATATGTGAGACCAGGGTTTCATTTTGAGTGTGTCCTCATTACTTTTCCACTACTTCCTGATACTTCGAAGGAGGATTTCAATTTTGGGAATAGGAAATAGCTTGCTGGTGCCAAGTCAGGAACGTAAGGGGATTGGGGAATCGTCGCAATGTCGTCGCAGAAGGTCTTCGCAAGCGAGCACTCCATTCTGTTCTTGGTCGTCTATCAAGAACCTCGGGACGAGTTCAGCGCAAATATTTCACATTGCCAAAGTTTAAGTGATAACGGTGTGCACTGTCATGTTTCTAATTCCAATACGGTTTGCGATCATACGCACACTTAACCGATACTCTGAATTCTGCACTTAACGTACGTTATGAAAATATTGTCACCAATACTTTTTATACAGTCCTTGTATTCATATGCGTTTTCACTTGTGTTTGTCTATTACCTCACAACAACAAGCAAAAGATTTCATTGACGTAAGAAAAACATACAAAGGAGTACAGGGGATGATATAGAAAATGAGAGAGGGATGTAAGGAGAAATTCTGAAATACAGTCAGGGCACGAGGATGCAGAAGGCTATACTCATAGAAAAACTGAAATATTTAAGCATGCTGATTCATAGAGAGGAGATAATGTTGGGCGGACGATGAAAGGAGTGGAATGAAGAACAGACAAGTTGGAGAAAATAATGAGAGGCAGAAGATATGCGGTAATGAATTGTTGTTTATTGTCAAGTATGGTGTTGTGCTATTTAGAGACGTGCTGGATAAGCCACAGATGTGTAGAAGTTGTGGACCACCGAAGTCTACTTTTACCGCTCTAATGCCTTTAATGACCAACGTTTTTGCAGTGTTTGGTCATTAATATCGACCGTTTTTTTCAACTCATTTGCTAGAATAATGTCGGATTTGGCAAAATACCGTCAATGGCCTTCATTGAGAAGAATGAATCAGACGCATACTCATTAAAACACCGCGCCGTGACCGTGACTTGCATCAAAATAAATAAATTCCGCGTCGAGGAGGGAGGGAGTGAGATCGCGTCGTTATTTCTGGCGATAGCACGCGCCCCAGCCATTTCCTTGATCGCGTATTCAAGTCCTCCAACTGCCGCGCGGAAAATCAGGATCTCGTTCCCGCAAATGGCTCTGCTTCGCGGAATCTGAACTCTTTCGGAATTTCCGAGGATCTGGCAACTTCCGCGGAATATTTCTGGTATATTTATGTTTTAACGCTCTTGCTTCAACCAAGCGCTGTTGCATGGAAACGAATTTTGATGCTCTTTCCGATTCGTATTCCTCGGTAATAAGCCGGTTTATTTCTCACGATTCATCTCCCAACTGAGCAAACTTATAGAGATCAAGCAATCATCTCCTTTATTTATATTTGAACCGGTTAATGTCGTATTCCCCTTCGAAGGAAAATATTGAAGTACAATGAGTACCGTGAGAAAACCCGGCGAAAAAGGAAGACATTTAAATTAGGTGATATTAAGAAGTACATATAGAAATCTACATAAAATTCTAGGGATAATACTGAAGTCCATTTTTGTTATTCTGCGACCGGTTTTATTTGTGAAATACGTAATTCTACATACCTAATACAATTTTAGACTGATGAATTCATAGCCTTTAATGAACACCATTGGTATAAAATTACGGAGGTTGCATTTTAATTTAAGAGCTACAGTTACAAGCTTCCGAAGCGGCGCTTCAACTAGATAGTAATCACCGATTTATTTTGCTTGTAAAAAAGAGCTCTTTGAGGTTATAGATTAAATTAAGACAGCAACATAAAAGGAATAGTAAGGTATTAACAAAACTGTGGGGCTATTTACATTTTTAGATTAATTTATGGGCCTGGCCTTAAATGCGAAAAAGGTATGGATATTCGGAATTAGTTTTATTTTGTTAAAGCAAACAGTACGTTTGTTTAAGGCAAGGTAAAAACAGAGGAGAGACAGAAGGGCGAGGAGTGAAACTTTTATGACGGACGGTTGATTGGGTGAAATAATGTGTAAAACAAGAGTACTAGGCTACTATGGTCATTTTGCAAAAATTAACTAAAGTCGAATGGGGTAATTAAGAGAAGAATGGATAAGTAGGAGGAGAGTGAAAAGGACAGAAACAATATAAAAAAATATCCTTTTGTGTACCTTATCTATTAGTACATTATAGCCTTAGTTATATGTACATATATATACGTATATATATGTATATATATATACGTATATATATGTATGTATATATATATATGTGTGTATATACCTGTATATATACACACACACATACGTGTGTGTATATATACAGGTATACACATGTGTGTGTGCGTTGGAGTGTAGTTTTCATATATGTATATACATATATAATATTCAGAACACGAAATGCCGCCATACGGCGAACAAATATTATTTCACATATAGAAATAGAGAAAAGGAAAGGGGATAGGAAAACACATAAAATACGAACACAGGAAAGGTGGGGAAAGCGGATTTGAGCAGATCACAAATGTAAAAATATTTCCTTATCCGGGATTTGAACCACAGACTTTCCACTTACCGGGCGGATGCTCTACCAGTTAAGCTAATAAGGAAACCTAATTTACACTGAGATCTGCGATCTTATAATGCGCCCAAGTGCTCCGATAATTTTTGGCCAAGAGATGGCGTTAGGGAGCTGTTTTGTGTGCATATATATATTTATAAAAAATGTCTATATATTTATATAAGCGGGTCGTGGTAGTCTAGTGGGTAGAGCGTTGGTCTACTGACCGGAGGGTCCCGGGTTCGATTCCAGGGCAAGCTACTTTGGGAACCTGCAGCTCCACCCAAGCTAGTTGATTTTTTGGGTACCACATCTTCCGGGGAAACCATAACCGACACAGGGAAAGGAACTGGCCCCCCTACCCTGATGTGTGAATATTCACACGCCGTTGGGCTTGGTACATGGGTGAGCTCTACCATCACCTACTAAACCAACCTTCGGGTTGATTACTGTGTTTATGGTTATATATATATATATATATATATATATATATATATATATATATATATACATATATATATATATATATATATACACTTTTTTGGAAAACCCACAAACGTGTAATGTAAATTCACTGATAGTCATAACAAACACAGAAACCAAAACACAAAAGAGGAAAAACTCACTGGTTCTCGAATTTTCGGTGGTCCAACCACCTTTCTCAAGAGGAATTAGGAACAGAACTAATATATATATATATATATATATATATATATATATGTATTCATTCACATTGAAATAGAGATAAGGAAAATGGTAAAGGAACACATATAAAGGATGAACACGTGGACACACACACACGGACGTGTTCGTCCTTTATATGTGTTCCTTTACCATTTTCCTTATCTCTATTTCAATGTGAATGGATATTTATTCGCCATATGGCGGTTTTTCGTGTTGGAATGTGTATATATGTATGTATATATATATGTGGGTGTGTATATATATATATATATAACCTTCTTTTTATGTAACTCTTCCCAAATACAAGCGATGTCCCAACAGACTCCCCTCGGTGCTCCCTTCGGCGAAGGATTCAACGGTGAAATCAAAAGAATACAATTCCCGATGTTCGTGCTCGCCACAAGCCGTGAAATGTGCGCATTTTTCCAAACTAGGTTCCGTCAAGTAATTATTTAATGGCCATTTTGGGTTTAAACATATTCTACGACCCCCCCCCCCTACTACCCCGAGAGGGACGCGCGATAAGTCGTTGCCTGGCCAACGGACAATTGTCCAACCAGGCACCGGAGCATGCCAGAGGCAGATAGGACACGCGCAGCGCTATCTTGCGTTGAGATTCGGAAGCACGGGGGATGTTTGCGAGAGTAGGCGATGGAGAGGGGAGGGGGTGCGTTCCAGGGGAAGGGAGAGCAGGGGCGGGAAAGGAAGAGGGAGGGCGCGTGTTTGAAAGAATGGAAAGCATGAATGGAGAGAAGTGGAGGGGCCGGAGGGAGGCAAAGGAGGGGAGGCAGTGTCCCTTATTTTAAAGGGATCCGCGCCATATTTGCAGAAATGATTTCAAGGACTGAATTTAACCGTTCACTTTACGCCATAAAGTTCACGCGTAGTTCTCCACGCTGAACGTTATACGGTGAATAATATAAAAGGAGTACATTTATTTGGACCGAAAAGATAGCAAAACTTTTTCATTGCCTTAGTGTATAAAAATGTCTCTGAGACTAAAATATTCCAGAAAAAAAGGTCACATGGAAAAAAGCAAGGAGATTTTAAATTCGTTAAATAACTTTTAGTTTCAATCATTTTAAATAATTATATTTTCGGAGATGGTTAAAATAATATAATATGATTGGAGGCTAGATAACTAATAAAGCAAACCTGGGAGAAACAACTCTCCTGCAAGAGACCGAACTATATGTACGCTTTAAAAATCGAAGGTCACTCACTAATGCTTAAGATCATAAAGTGTTACCAAAAGAAAATTGAAAAGATCTTAACGCTTATTGCTCGAGGAAGGTAAAAAAAGGGGGTAAAATTGGGCATATTCAAAAACATTTAAATGCAATCTTCAAAAGTACCAATCACTAAGCGAGGATTTCAGAAACGAGGAAGGAAAGTTACCGTTAGTATTCGGGGAAACCGTGAAATACTTTAAATGTACTTTTGAAAAATCTCTAAACTTTGTAGAACTCAAAGAAATCTTCACGAAACAAATATCACGACGATATTTTTTAAGTTTCCCAGTCTCCAAACTTAATAGGATTACAACTTATATCGTTAACGATCTCAAAATCATGAATGTCTCAGTGGAAGTCGCAAAAAATGTGTAAAAACGCGAATTTCGAGAAATTGAGAAAGCGTAAAGGGGCAATGGCGAAGGCAAGCGAAACGAAGTGCAACAAACACATTTGAATGAATTCGGAGGCGACAACCAATCAATTTCCATCGTTTGGCAAACCTTAAAAAAATTCGAAATAAAAAATATAACACGTGTTAGATATTCAAAGTATTCCTATATTTCGAAACTTTTAAAAATAAAATATTGGTAAAACAAAGAAATGGGATGTTACCTTCACGAATGTGATCTGGAAGAAGTTTGAGAGTTGAAAAAAATCACAGCAGAACAAAATATCAGGAAAACACAAATAAAACCAAAAGAGACAATCTGGAAGTTAATTGTTCAGCATCTAGCATTTACGATGTTTTAATCCGGGGACAAAACATCGAGTGAGTAACAAAACATATGAATGTTCAAAGAAAATACCACTAAAAGCATGTCTGAATATATATTTGGAGAACTGGTATAAGGTACCTGAATACATCCTGAATTCATCGCATTAAGTACAGCCGAAAAGATAAACAAAAGAAGCAGGAAAGCAAAATAATCCGGAAAATTTCATAAACAAAAGTTGAGAATGGAATATGGAAGTTGTTAATAAAAAGGACACTCAAAGGAATAAACAGATAGAACAATAAACAAAATTATGGAGAGAAGAATAGTAAATTAGGATGACTGAAGCGGTGACTTAACTTTCTGAGCCAAATCAAAAAATTCAATTGAAATGGATCACATAAATCAAGACAGACAGGTCTATGTGAAATAAACATGACAAAGAAAGGAATAGGAAGTTGAAATAAAATTAATAAATACAAAAAAAATTCCTCTGGGGTTTACAGGAAAAGAAAAAGAGATGGGATATGGACAAGAGAAAGAAGGGAACATTAAGAGCAAGAATTAAAAAAATATTCAAAGAATGAAAAAGTGGACAAACGAAACTAATAAATATACTTATACATATATATATATATATATATATATATATATATATATATATATATATATATATATATATAAGGGTTTGTCCGGAAAATAAGTGTACCGATTTTTTCCCGCGCCCAGCACCACTCTGACGGGCTGCGATTGGAGGGGGGTATGTTGGCAAGCGACGCTGAAAAAGGCAGTCGGACTTGAGCTGTGGTGTAGTGAGGAGCTCTGTTAACGCGAACCTCCACGATCGACCCACGTCACGGAACGCGATGCCGAAGTTTTTGGAGCAGCGTTATTCCATCAAATTTGCGGTAAAGCTTGGGAAATCGTCTACCGAAACTGTCGGTATGATTAACCAGGCTTACGGGGAGTCAGCCATGTCCAGAAACATGATCTTTCGGTGGCACAAGATGTTCGTGGAGGGCAGAGAAGAGGTCGACGACGAACCACGTCCTGGACGCCCATCAACGACACTCACCGACGAAAATGTGCGAAAAGTTCGCGATGTACTGAACTATGATCGTCGTCTTAGTGTTTGGATGATAGCATAGCAGTGTAATGTGCCAAAAACAATAGTGCACGAGATTATTAGGGACCAATTACAGATGCGAAAAATGTGTGCAAGGTTGGTGCCGAAAGTGCTCAGTGATGATCAAAGACTCAATCGTTTGGAAATCGCGACACAACTTGCGGATCACTGCAAAAATGATCCAAATCTTTTAGAGAACGTTGTTTCGGGTGACGAGACGTGGGTCTTTGAGTACGACGCGGAGTCGAAGAGACAAAGTGCGGAGTGGCACACCCCATCCTCACCCCGTCAAAAGAAAGCTCGCATGAGCAAATCTCGGACCAAGGCGATGCTCATTGTCTTTTTTGACAAAAGGGGAGTCGTCCACTACGAATTTGTACTTGAACGACAAACTGTAAATGCTGCATTTTACGTCCAAGTGCTCGACAGACTTCGAAAACGAGTCGCCCGCGTCCGGCCAGCGATCAAAAACATCTGGCGGCTGCTTCACGACAATGCGCCGTCTCACACCGCGCTTGTCGTGTCGGACTTCTTGGCCAAGCACGGCGTGGCAACGCTGCCGCACCCGCCCTACAGCCCGGACTTGGCACCACCGGACTTCTTTCTGTTCCCGAAGATAAAGAGGAGTTTGAAAGGAACGCGATACGGGACTTTGGACGCCGTCAAAGAGGCCGTGACGACGTGTCTTCGAGAGGTTCCCGATGATGCCTTCGCGGGAGCGTTCCAGGAATGGGAACGCCGCTGGAACGAGTGTATCGACTCACAAGGGTCCTATTTTGAGGAATATTAGCTTAAGATATGTAAAAGTGTAATACATTTTTTTCCTGAGCTCAGTACACTTATTTTCCGGACGAACCCTGTATATATATTTATATATACACACACACATGTACACGCGCGTACGCAGGCGCACACGAGCATACGCGCACTCGGGTGCGCGCACTCAAACATGCACACGCACGCACACACATACACACGTACACACACATACACACGCGCAAACGCGGAAAGAAATTTTATAATGCCTCATTTTTATAAATTTATTTAATTTACGCTGAACAATTGGGGGCATCCGAATACTTAACCTTCAGGTCCAATTATAAAACGATTTTCAAACGGTCGATACACGGATTTGGCTACCCGTGTAATCAAATATCGATGACTCTTGAGTTTCATTTGCTGTTGACTAGAGCATTGATAAAAATATAGGGACGTAATAAATATATTTTTTTGACGGGCATAATTTTTGAAGAACCTGACTTTATCTAAAATGAGAAAATTTAAGGTCTCAATCACAATCATATTTTTTCTCGTAATGTAATGATGACCTCCCCAATACATTCACACATATTATTTGCACTGCCTCTTTAATGGACTGTACCCAATGTAATAATCGCTAATTGAAACCTTTTGTAATACATTTAGCGAGAAACGTTCGTGATTTTTCTTTCCTTCGAGATTATGCAAACCTGTAGTAATCTGCAATTCCAGAGGGGTAAAATTAATTTTACGGAATCGAAATATATAAAAAACAGTAGTTACAGATCACACGGTAACAAAATGGTTATTTCTGCTCTTCTTTCCATTGTTTTCCGGATATATTTCCCTGCTCCACGGTGACACGAAACTCTGGTAGACAGGCAGCTATATTTTCGATAGAGAACTCCAGTCTGATATCATTATGAGAAAAGTGGCAAAGAAAAAAAACATGCTGTTTTTTAAATTTCACACCAAGTGCACCTTAAAGATTTGAAAACAAATTTTCAATTCCCTACACCTCCGTAAACTATTGAAAGTTGGAAGTTAAACACTAGTCAATTATGCACATCGTAATATCATTTGGAAAACATGAGATAGGACCTAACGCTGAAGGATTTATCGTCACAGGTACGAATTCATATAACCAAGGCAATCGATAGAGCTACCGAAAGAGACCTTAGGGGACAAATGTTTGCTTGCCGTAATGAAATGCGGCTACAGTTGAACGATAATCAAAAATATATTGTGTATTGAAGCTTGAGAAAGATGCGGTCGCCTGTTGTCTGATTTGAATACATCTTGGTCTGTTGCTGAATTGATTTGGGAGATATTTCATGCGCACACAGACTGGCACCCATACTTTTGTCCCAGAGAGATTTCGCTTAGGGCTCTTGTAAAAGGTTCCCCTGAGAGCCCACCATATGATACGCCGTAGATTTTTTTTCTCTCTTTAGTCCGGTTGAACAAAGCACACAGGAAGGCCTTATTGGGAGAAAGAGTGGAGAGGCGAGGGAGAGCCACTCCAGAGTGACCTTTTCAACTTGATCCCCCCGCCCCCCCTCCACCCCCACTTGCTCTTAGCGGTCGCCGTTTGACCAAACGGAGCTCGATATTAAGTTTACGCAAAGAAGTCTGGACAGCATACGTAAAGGATGAAGATCTCAATATCATAATTGAATTGGAAGAACATATTTATTTTGATTGAAGTCGAAGCATTTGTGCGCACAGGTTTATTATACCCGTACATAGCGCAATTCGTCTCTCCGTTGACATACGCTGGTATTGGTTAGTGTTAGTGTATATATATATAGTGTTGTTAGTATGCATATAAGTGTCCTCGGCGTCTGGTTAAAGAGACTTAGGGGCAGTGAGGGAGGAAGGGAAGATCCGTCCGAGGGACGCACCAGCGAATCGGACTGGCTCCTTCACGGAACCCTCACTCTCCCAGGGAAGAATATGCCCACTCGGTCTGGTGGGATAATTGTTCTCTTCGATGGCATGGGGTTCAGTTAAATTCCCAGCAGCCTTTTGCACTTTTCTTCTGTCTTTGTGCTGTGTCTGGGGATAAAGATAGCTGGAGAAAATTAAATGCTGACACCGCAATCTCGCCATAAATGGCTACCGTTCCTGATTTTTTGACAATTGGACAATAACAGCGGCATCATAGGATTTGGTCTCACTTGGGGTGCATCCAGATCTATGCATCGGCTGCAGGAACGCACCATCGCACCACTGGCCGTCCAGATCACAAATCAATTTGAAGCAACGACACACGCGTGTGCGAAGTAACGTATACGGTGCGAGTAGGGAGTATGTTGGTGCGCTGAAAAAATTGTGACAGTGATTATTGAAAATTATCCAATTCATTTTTAAGTAAATATCTGTCCCGAAGCCAAACTTGGTGACTTCTTTGCTCGGAAATTAAGGAGTAAATTCTTAGCTCGTGTGGCTCAACGTGGACTTTCACACAACACTGCATGCTTTCCGCGTCTCCACTGTTAGACGACCGCCGAATGACGTCATCCGTACCTTCCTTGCTTTGATGCGCGGGGCTAAGGAGGAGTGGAGGCGCGGCGCGTGCATCATTGCGTATGCTCCGGCTCCTTATCTCGATGGAAAGTCTTGAGCGGTTTTGAGAGTTTTCCGAGATAAGTGGCCTCATGGTCGATCCCTCCCTCCCTCACCACGAAACTTTCACTTAAAATGAACTTTGACGGTGAACCCTTGCGAGGATACGTGCCCGGGGTGAGACGCGGGGAGCACCCCTGGGAAGAAGAATGCTCACTTTCCCCCTTCCAGAGACATTTCTCTCAAAGGGAATGCCGGCCCTGGACTGCTAAACATATCGCGTGGTCACGCTATATATGTTCCCTTCAGGCGACCGCTTCTGTTTGACCTCGGAGTGAGGCCAACTGACTGTGCCATAATTTAGCTGTTATAACAGTTTTCAAAACATTTTGTTACTTAATAGCGCTTCTTATTTCAACAGATTTGGGGTCGCATGCTAATGTAAACTGGAAGGTAAAGACTTGTGCTGAAGTCGAATTTTCCATCGAATGTAACTAAGGGGTGATTTCAGAAGTACCAGACTCAACAAAGACAACACAAAAACTTTGGAAAAAATGTACTTATTTTTCAACATAATCTCCTTTCAGCTATATACACTTTTTTCTGCGATGTTCAATAAGTTCGATACCGTTTTTATAAAAAGAACTGTCTTGATCGAAAAAATAGCCACTAATTGCCGACATCAATTCTTCACGGTTGGAAAATCTTTGAGCACCGAGCTATTGTTCAAGTTTGGGGACGTAAAATAATCCGAGGGGGCTAAATATGGCAAATATGGCGCATGAGATAGTAATTAAAACTTTGATTCATGAATTTGGACCATTGCAATGGCGGATTTGTGAGCTGGTGCATTCTGATGTACTTCTGGGACCCGTACACCCCGTGCCATCCGAAAGGATATTACAGTTTGTTAATGACGTGATTAAGCAAATAAAAAAGATAAATTGAACTACACTCATGATAATTTGATATTAACTTTAAACACTTTTGGTTCCTGCTGATGCATTCTTATGCTACGCACGGTCATTAGTAATTTAGTTATGTTTAGCTCGTAGACTTTAATTTAATAGAAAATTTAGTCATTATTCATTCATTTATAAGAAACGAAATTACTATTGAAGGATTTTTGATTATCCTTTCAATATTTAAGTTCGGTACTTTATAAAAATTTCAAGAAACTGCGGGAGATGCCGCAACAGTAACTTTTAACGGAGTCGTCCGTAAAATTTCAGTTATTTCAGAGAAAAAAATTCCAGAGTTTAAGAGGACGCTTTGGTAGCTTAACTGGTTAAAGCACTCGACCGGTCATTGAGGGGTCCTGGTTCGACTCCCGCTCAACGCGAATGATTTTTACACTCTGAAATGGTTGCATTGACGGTACTTTATAACTTAAAGAAAAATATTGAAGTAGTTTTTCTGTTTTCTTTTTAGAATTAATTCTAGTCTAAAAACCGTTAAAATTGACGTATTGAAAACCTGAATACTGTGCAAAGTCAATATGCAGGCAAACAAAATGCTGCCATCATTGACGAGCGGAGCTCACCCGCTGATATGAAAAGTCAAAATGCTAATAAAATTAAACTAGTCTCAGCGTGCATTCGGGAGAAATAAACGTATTGGCAATAATGCTTGCGAATCGGAAGAGAATTTATTTAAAACAAGGCGGACTCGTTTGCATAATTCCAATCGTTTTTGCAGTGCAATCGCTGCTCCTCCTATGGTCCAGTGTTTATCATCACTCCTAAAAAGTGGGCATCTACTTCAAGAGAACCATTATTTTTTTTGGATTCATTAAATGTATTATTTGTTTTTGGCCCTAGTGGTGCTTCCATGTGATCGATCAATAAAAAAAATCAAGTTTGGATTATTAGAGTGGAATTTTGAATTAATTTAAAACGCTTTATTTTAAAGCTCCTCTTGAGATACCGTGAGCATTTCTTTCTCGGAAACGGCTGCTATACGGCCGTTGCTGAGAATCACCTTGGAAGAGCTCATTTGAGTACTTGGGTCCAGGAATTAGGATGTATCTAAGGATAAGGAGAGTGACTGAATGCAGCACGTGTTTGATCATGCCACGACTTTAATGAGGGGAATGGAAAGTTAAATTTCAAGTTGTATACAATATTAAATTCTATTCACAAAATATTTTAAAGAAAACAGGTGTTTAATATGTAATTAAGCATTCTGTGTTAATAATTCTAATTTAATTATCACCTTATCAGTATCAGAATCTAGCAAACGGCCATGACCAAATGGGAATTGAAAATAAATCATAAGAAAACCAAAGCTATAGTAGTATTTAGAAACAAGAACGATCTCTAATTGAATCGAATCGGATCTTTCCGGCGAATTGGATAAGATGCGAGGCTGGAAAATGAAAGGAGCAATCCCCAGTGCGTACTCTCATCTCTTTCAAGTCCGGTGCCCCTTATCTTGGTAAGTATTGCATTATTACCTTCCAATAATAGAACTTATTGTTTTTATCGTTGAAGCCAGTTTGTTTAAATATGCACCACAATTACCAGATTTGAAATTAAATTATGCAAAACGTATGACATATTGCGTAAAAAAACTGGAAACGTTCTTTTAATCAATAAAAGTAACTCTAAAGGGATAAATTGGACTTTTTGGTTCCATTCAATATACAGGGTCGCACCCAAAACTGGTAGGACTGATTTTTTTACAAGAATTTTATTGACGATATACATACATCGACTTAATAATCTTCAAAGTATACTCCTTGAGCTGCTACACACTTAGTATAACGTTGCTCCCATTCCCCGTACGCCCGCTGGAAATTTTCTTTGGGGATGCCGTTGATGACCCTCGTCGAAGCCTCTTGAACGGCCTTTATCGAGTCAAAACGTCGTCCCTTGAGCTGTCTTTTCACCAGGGGGAAGAAGAAGAAGTCCGATGGTGCCAGATCGGAAGAATAGGGCGGGTGCGGCAACGTTGCAACGCCGTATTTGGCCAGGAGCTGTCTGACGACGAGCGCGCCATGCCACGAATTTTCGGCAGCATCTTGGCGCACACCTTGCGCATGGCCAAATCCTGTGAAATAATGCGTTGGACGTTGGATGCAGACAGATCCAACTGGTCTGCTATTTCTTCACAGGTTAAGCGTCGGTCTGTGTTAAGCAGTGTCCTCACTCTGTCCACATTCGTGTCGGTTCTTGCCGTCGACGGCCGTCCGGAGCGGTGGTCGTCTTCAACGAGCTCCCTACCCTCTTTAAACAACTTGTGCCTCTGTGGAACGGCTTAAGGCAGTGTCTCCATAAGCCTGCTTGATCATATCGAGGGTCTCAGTTGCCGTCTTCCCGAGTTTTGTACAAAACTTAACGGAATAACTTTGCTCGAAATTCAGATTCATTTTGTTTTTCGACGCGGACAAAAAACTTGCTTCACTAAAACCGGTGTCCTCACTCAACGAAAGCCCGCAGGCGACTGAGATTGTTTCGGTCTGTTGCTAAGAGCCCCCTCCACCTTGCCCTGCCAGACAGATCCCCCTCCACCACTCCGTACGCGCCAGAGAAAATCAGTTTTACCACTTTTGGGTGCGACCCTGTATGTATTTCAATGACGAGAGAAGCACGTCCCTCGTGAGTGAAGCGACCAAGGAGAAGTTAGTGTCCAAGTGCAGTTAGATCTAGCCAGACCTAAAATCCTGGCGAGCAAGTTCCTTCCGTAGGCGGTAGTTTTCATTCCTGGAAAAAACTCCGTTTATGATTTTCATGCGTGAGGCATATTAGTACATTATAAATTAAATTCTAGATGTGGAAGGGTCAGATGGTTGCATTTCAATGCGCAACCCCTCTCGGGATGAACTTTGAATCTATTCTCCTTGGACCCTAGTACCTCCTTGGAGCATCCGGATGAAAATCACTTTTCTTCATTCAGATTGTATCACTTTTTAAGCTTTTTCGGCGAAAGATGTACATAATGACTCCCCGTTTCCAAGTTTTTTTAATGCATGGATGAATATCAACAGGAAGTTTTCTGTAGATGCCGCCTTTATCTCATCAGCAATAAAGTCTTGCGGTCAAGAAAAAAATCATGCCCATTTCTCAATTTTAATTTAAATATAAAAAATATTCCAAGTTCGACGTTTCTTTTAGAGCTTATCGGTTAACAAGCGGTATTTTGGAATAATGTACGACCTTTGTAGCATTAGTGTCAGGTCATTGAGGAAAGTGGCATTTGGCTAAGGAAATTGTGGCAATCAGGAATCCGTTCGAACTTGAGAGAGAGAGAGAGGAGGGAAGGGAGTATTTATTGCAGATATAGTGGAAAGTTGAAGAGGTAAGTCTCTCAACGGAATCGTCCCACTCCTCTTAGAGCAGAAGGTTAATCAGAAGCATGACATCTGACGGACTGGCGAATTGCTCATTAAGGTGGGGTCTCGCGAATGCCGCCCAAACAGGAAGCAGGGGTTGCTAAGAGGATTCCGCCAGTACTCCTTATCTAAGTCTATCCTTCAAAATGGAAAGCCGGGTCTCTTAGCACCCACAACACCAACATCATCTGAGTTGATTTTGTAATAATGTTATCGGGTCAAGTACGAAGAGAGTTTTCAATTCAAGTGAGCCTCTCATAAGTAAACATTTAGAGAAAACGTTGACGTCACACAGGATAATTAGTTCATTTTACGCCAGAAGAAAATAGCAAATACTGCATGGTTTTTTTCTCTGAGAATCTATTTCTCAAAATATCATACCTTCATCTCCTTAAACACGCACAATAAGACTAACTTTTCCACTGGATCAATCTCATTGAAAACTGGTAATCACTAATTGTCCATGAATTACGCCCATTGGACTACATTATTGCTGAACCCTAATTTATATCCACGTATTTGATGACAAAAACGGAAATATTCATTAAATCAGGCAAAAATAATTGTACAGGAAATGATAAACCAGTAGATTTTTCCTCTCCCCAAAAAAACAACGCTAAAAAAATTCAAAACGCTGGTTTTCCAAAATTCTTTTAATTTAATTTATTACTGGCGACCTTACATTGTCGGTTCTGTGAATTTAATTACCAGAAGATTTTCGAGGATTAGGGACAACAGTTTGTGCACCAGAGAACGCGCTTACACAGAAAACCATGAAATATACGCGGTGCACGACAAAAATCGCAGCTTGATAATTTATGGTGGGATTTTCTGCGAAAAAGACCCATAAATAACTCCCGAAGTCGTGGTTGTACTCTCGAGGTCAACGCAATCGTAATAGAAAACAAGCTGCGTGAAATGCTTTCTGGGAATGGCAGGGAGGAGGCAATAAAACATTCCTCTCCGCGATTAATGCGTCTTCATACCTAAAGCATCAACTTAAACACAGAGGTGGAGGTGTGGCAAGTCGGTTTCATTGCAAGCGTGATAAGTGAGATTTTAAATTCTACAGCAAATGTGTGCTCTCTTTGCTACAAAATAATGCACGCACACACATCTTACACGCTGAAGTGGTTGCTTGGAGGAGTTCCTTTAGGATTTTTTGCTCCAAATTATTAATAACATACAAGCCTTCGGAAATATTAGTTGCTTTCATGGACACCTATACGCGAGAAAATTAACAAATTGTGTATTATACATATGTTCTTGAGTGTGTGCGTGTTTATATTTACACATATAATATACTTCAATTATAAAGTTTAGACACAAAAACAAAAATTAAGGATTTTAATGATGACGTGCCGTCAAAACTTTTAACTACATTAGAGTATGTGTTTAAAAATTTCAATCAGAGTTGTTATCTCTGTGTCGTCACTGAAGAGATGTCTGTCACGTAGATATATTTTTATATGTGTATATATATGTATATATATATATATATACTATATATATATATAATAGTCTGACCTGAAGATGGCCTCGGCATAGGCCGAAAGCTCTTATAATCTACAGTGTGAGTGTCCTTTTACGTGTTATCTGTTTTATTCTGTGTTCTATTGTGCCGTCCAAAAGTTATATTGCTCTCGTGAGTACTTCCGCATCATCGATATTTCTATATGTATATATATATACATATATATATATATATATATATATATATATATATATATATATATATATATATATATATATATATATATATATATATATATATATATATATATATGTGTGTGTGTGTGTGTGTGTATATATATATTGTGAGTGTTCTTTTTATGTGTTCTCGTGCTGTGTGTTGCTGTCTAAGTTTTTTATTTAACACTTCCGTGTTACTTTTATATATATATATATAGATATATATATATATATATATATATATATATATATATATTAAAACACGAAATACCGCCATACGGCGAATAAATATTCATTCACATTCACACACATTCATTCACATTCATCCACATAGAGATAAGGAAATGGGAAAGGAACACACATAAAGGACGAACACAAGAGAGGTGGGGATGGTGGATGTGAGCAGATCACAAATGTAAACATATCTTCCTCGACCGGGACTTGAACACCGGATCTCTCCACTTGCCGGGCGGATGCACTAACCACCTGAACTATCGAGAAAATGTACTTTTACACTGAAATCTGCGATCTTATAAAGCGCCAAAGTGCTCCGAAACATTAACCAGAAGATGGCGTTAGGGAGCTGTTACTCCCACCAAAGAAGAAATAGACAATCACAAGAGGAGAATGGACAGTAGGTTAGCAATCATACAACATCATAAAGGATAGGAACGGTGCTTTTCATGGCACGCATAGCCAGAAGAAGAGACGAGCCACATTGGCCAAATACACATTCAAACACGAAATACCGCCATACGGCAAATAAATATTCATTCACATTCAAATAGAGATACGGAATTGACACATTAAGGACGAACACAAGAAAGGTGGGGATGGCGGAGTGGATGGCTCAGGTGAGTATCAATTTTTTCAACCATTAGAAAGTACGTGCGAAGGTAGCGTTTTTTGGTTCACCAGTAGTTCAATCTTTAATCAATAAAATGCACCCTGTTTTAAATGTCTCTTTTTTACCTTTTCTTGAATTTTATTTTCTCTCTGAACCCATAAATGCGCGATTTGCATCACACTTGCGCAATTTAATAATATTTTTTGTCTACATCTTCAAAACGAGCGCAATTCTATTCATCCTTTTTGTAACAATTCTGCATTTAAAGCAATGTCTAAAATAAACCTCTTAATCAAAGTCTCTACTCTAAATCGCCACCTTTGCATCTTCATTGAATTGGCAATTTCTTATAGCTCTTTTAGATTATACTAATCACGTCAATTGATTTGGTTTCCTTTAGTCAAATTTATGTGAAAAGATAGGTTTTCTGGTGTTAACTATTTTGAGAGATAAAACAGAATAAACTTCTTAAGTCATTTATTTCAGGTAAATGGTTTCTATAGTATACACGAATAAATATACGTATTCTCGTATACTCGTATTCTGGGCGATACCGACGCATTGGGAGGACATGTAACTCATCCTTATACTTAAGCAACACAACAAACACATAGGCAACTTAAATTGCATATTTATCAGGGTCTCTCACGGGAAAACGAAGCGAATACATGCAGGAGGCGGAGGATGGAAAAAAAGGAGCTGAGGGAGACGGAGATTGCTCGCATAACGTCGATTTCTTAAATAAATTTCCTCAATAAAAATACAAAATGTGTGAAGCCGGAGCAAATGAATTCTAATTGGGTTCAAAATTAAAAGCCTATCAACAGCAATAGTCCTTTAATTTTAATAGAGAAAAATCCTGCTTAGTGTTGGAATATGAATGAAATTAAGCGTTCGACAAAAGTCATGCAATTTCTATAGGTTCTTATAACGTTTGAACTCAAACCTTCCACGCGTTGAAAGAGCCAACAAGTCAATTGAACCGTGGAATTGATGACCAGAAGTCAGCGCACCAGTCAGAAAAAAAGTCTGAAATCAGTCGACCGCCTTGTAAATAATCATAACATTCAATTTCAACAAATGTTAATAATGTGCAAAGTCAATTTATCACAACGCCAATTCCTGAACGCCATAATAACAGCGCAAAAAATTAGAAGTCCATGAATTTTTCAATAATTTTGTTTTATATTCCGGGGAAAGATATTATTATTTATGGCCGTATCACAGTTTCATCCTTCAATGCAAGTATAACTAAAGAAAAAATGCATGCGCAACAAAAATGTTGGCATTTAAACGAAAATTATAGGTTTTTCATATCTTCAGGACACTGTTATTATTTTCTTGTAGAGGCTCATCTCCCAGTACAACTGATTTTCTAGCATGGTTAAATGAACCAAGCTACCAAAAAATCCTCTATTGTCTCTCCAACCCAGCATATAGTATTCTAGTCTACAACAAACTACTTTTCATCTCCTTAAACTTCTCCCTTTATCCGACCAAAACCCACATCATATTCCTATCCCTTCCTTGCTTGGCTAACATTCTTCCTTATATCACATACTTCAAAACCCTATTGCCAATTTTTCCATCCATTTTATTGTTGTCTTATGATTTTTCCCAATAATTCTCTTGAAAACCATGAATTTATTACTAATTTCGTTTTACATTCACCGGAAATCACCTTTGGTAATCACAGTAAGATATCTATGTAAAAATCAATCCACTTCATGCAAAAAGTGACACATAATACATATGCGAAATAAAGTATTGCTGTCATATATTTTTTAATATGAATTCATATAAACCGGTGTTCCCCCTGAGGTGTCATTTACATGCATCCCATGAAATACGAATTCCGTTCGACGATTTCTATTTTTTGAAATTTTACTCTAAATAATATGTCATAGATTCTAGGACAAAATCACTTGTTTTACGAGTAGAAAGACATACTGAAGAATAGAATTCAGCGTTGCTAGATACAACGGTTACGGCTCCTTTCATTTGAACGAGTTACATTGGGCTCCTTTGTATTACCGTCTTAGGAATGGTAACACCAATTATGAGACGCAACCGCTCGAAAGCAGTGAGCGGGTGTACCATTGCATTCATGGAGCCCTATCGCGCAATTACTGCGGACGGCCCTCGGTAGCCGTCATTCATTTGTAAGATGGAGATGCTGTTAATAGTCATGGAGTTAAAGGAGGACGCTGGGGTATAGGACACAGCTTGAAAAGTAACTACAGAACTTGAGATGACGCTTTACTATCGAAACGTCAGACAAATTCGTGTCCTTAAATTGGGTTTATAAATAAATTGACATAAAATGCGCCCATATATATATTTATGTATACTCCATTGTATGTGGGCATATATAGTCCCCCCTTTTCCTATATTATCCCTCGTTAACTCAAGTGGTTAGGCGAATCGATTCGGAAAGTCAAAGATCTGTGATTCAAGTCCCCAGTCAAGGAAACTATTCGTGCTTGTGATCTTCTCAATTTCACCATCCTCACCATTACACTTCTTGTCCTTTGTATGTGTTGCTATCCCTATCCCTATTTCCTCTATCTATATCCATGCGAATGAATATTTTTTCACCACTTGGCGGGCTTTCGTGTCGACTTCTGTCCTTCTCTTTCTTGAGAAAGGCTTGGATCACCAAAAATTCGAAACGGAGTGAGTTTCCCTTTTTTGTGTGTTTCTGTGTTTTTGTCTTTGTCCAGTAGTGATAATTTCATGTACGTTGTATATATATATATATATATATATATATATATATATATATATATATATATATATATATATATATATATATATATATACATAGAAGACGTATACATAAACGGCCATAACTCCAGACGCCTCAGAAAAAGGAAAAATCTTGAAAGACATCAAACATGTACCTACGTTTGAAATTTCCAGAACTGACATTCCTATCTACATCTACATACTGTAATACCCCGCAAGTCGCCGCAAGGGCGTGTGGCGGGGGGTGTTAGGTCACCACCCAAAAAAAGGAAAAAAGAAAAACCGCATTCAAAACAAACACACACATGCAAACCCAAATTACCCTATTTACAAGCATATGTGCAAATTCACCTTTCCTCCATCAGGTCCTTGTGTCATGAACGGGAAAGTATTATTTTAATATCCAAACGGCTATATACAAAGTATTACGAAGCTTCTAATATTTCTTTTTGCAAATTTGGCAGGATTTGGTGTCTTAAAAAATTTATATACACGCACACACACACGACATCACCTTGCCCTTCCTTTCTCTTCTCCTTCATCTCTCTATGCCGTCGCCTTTCAATGTTTGAAGAATTTCCCATTAATGAACGAGTGCGGATATTTTTCCACAGGTTCCACTGGCTATCGGTGCAAGAGGAGGGCAGCAACACATCTCGCCCGGCGAATTCCGACTTTCAGACCGAGTAATTGAGAGAGACACCAGAACTATCGCCGAAAGGATGACGGGTGGAGGAATCAGCAGCCATCACAATGGCGACCACCACCCCCTACTCCTCATCTTCGCCGTTCTCATGCTCTCGGCCGGCGCTGCCCTCGCCTCCAACTCCTGGGACAGGCCTGGGTGTCACAAAGTTGGTGAGTGTACCCATTTCTATTACGCATCCGTTATTCCACGTGCATTTTAAGGATCCCTGGTCTGCGTGTGGGTAGATTTGATTCCAGTCCAAATTTTTATCCCGGAGACTCGCAACCGATAGACTGGAGATGCGTGTATAACTGTTTGTTGATTTTCTTAGCCGACGTGCTGAAAAGGATAAACGGCTCATGACCTCAAAGGTGTTGATTAAACACTTAATAGTTGTTTTTAAGTGTTACCTATCTTCTTTCTCTATTAATGGACAACGGGTTTGTTCAACAGTTTTGTTTTTGTCTCACTACTAAATCAATTAACGGGACTTTACTTAACCAGTTCAATACCTCAGGAAATCAATGTTTCTCTTTCCAACTCTGATACTCTTATGTTTACCATATTTCCTTGTAATTGTTTTCTTGCCGTTTTATATATAGAATATACGAGTCTGTGTGTGTGTATATATATATATATATATATATATATATATATATATATATATATATAATTCACTGATAGTCATAACAAACACAGAAACCAAAACACACAAAAGAGGGACTCACTGGTTCTCGAAGTTTCGGTGGTCCAACCACCTTTCTCAAGAGGAATTAGGAACAGAACTGAGGCAGAGGAGGGCCCGAAAACAGTGGTAGGAAGGAGAAGGGAAAATGGGGGAAAAGAGGGGAAAAGAGGGGAAAAGAAAGGAAAAGGGGGGAAAAAAGGGGGGGAAGGCATTCGAGGTGAGGAGTTTGGAGGGGTAGTGTATGGCGCGGGAATTTTAAAAAAGGTGGGGATGATATGGAAGTTGTTGGGGGCGGAGGGGGATGAAATTATATGCATAAAGGGGGCAATTAATGTCTAATATTAATACCTGGGCGATTCCAGGAATCCAAGAGCCAGATGAAAGCTAGCTGTTCCTAATTCTCTTGAGAAAGGTGGTTGCACCACCGAAAATTCGAGAACCAGTGAGTCCCTCTTTTGTGTGTTTTGGTTTCTGTGTTTGTTATGACTATCAGTGAATTTACATTACACGTTTGTGGGTTTTCCAAAAAAGTGTATGCATATATATATATATATATATATATATATATATATATATATACATACATACATATCCAGGAAACACTATATGAGTACACTCTTCCACTGTGGCAAATGATGTATTTATTTCCTAGTCTTTCGTATTACTTTATTTTTGTCAACTACTCTTTTCCATTTGTCAGAGGAGTCTCCATGCTTCTTCAGACCTGCTCCCTGCAATCGTGTTATTGTTTTATCTGCAAATCTGTCTGAAACCTTGAAATTTGCGGAATGTTATATGTTTAAATCGATACCCGACGACGTTGACAGTTATTTTTGTGCCATGAGAGTTAGAAAACTAAGCTGTCAGTCATGGCTTTCAGAACAAAACTACCTCAGGTAGTCAAACAATAATTAGTTAAATTGAAAACATTAAAAGATAGGTTTATTTTATCATCTAATATTTCCACATGGTAAAGCAGACTTAGTGATACTCTGAGTTAAGAGCATTTAGATATACCGTTTAAACGTACCTCTTCATCCATTTTGGTATTCATCAGACGGCATTATAAGACAGTAATGTAGGGTCGAATATGCATGTCCAAAGGCCTCTCATCAATAATCTTCGATACTGGCACTTAAATTGCAGCACAAATAAAAAAATCTTTGTATGCCCATTCGGGATAAATATTCATTCTTTCATGACCGTCGTTGACTTTTCCTAAAACCTCAGACGTTTACAAAAAAGCAGTACACAATGTAGAGACGCCGGTAGCGTTCTATGGAAGACGTGTTGAAATAAATTGATGAATATTTATGTTTAGGTTAAAAATAAAAAACTGTAGGGCACCTAACAAGCGTAATATCTTTAATAATTATATTGGCAGGAGATAGGGCTGAAAAAGAAATCACGCTTCGGCAGTCTGCGTACAGGATCGTGTACGCAATGCCATGTGATGAACATACAATATGATGGAGGCCCAAATTCTCGCATCGGTCAAATTTATGTGTATCTTATAAATTAAGAGTCAATTGGGAAGCGCCTCTTTTCTCTTTTATCTTCAATCTGTCTCTCAGTTGCTTGAGGTTATGCTTTGAGCCCTCTGTGGACATATGACGCAGTGCTTTTAAACTCTGAAGGTTCGAAATGTATCTAGAAGGTTTGTCAAATGTTTCTTTTTGATGGTTTATTCCGGCGGCTAATAGACGGCTTAGTATTCCTTAATCCGTTTTAATTGTTTATAGGGAATAACAATTTTCGGTCACTCTATGTTGGAGTACGAGCCAAGGTCGCATGTGGTTGGGGAACTGGAGACCCCTCCTTATTAGTGATTGGCCAACCAAACGACTCCAACTTAAAATGTGCGTATGGATCATATTTGCTTTGGCACTAATTACTTACGTGGCGTGAATGGATCCCGTTGCCACACTCTTCAACTTCTAATTAATTTACGTTTCACAAGTTCTTATGTTCAATGCGAACTGGCCTTAAGGGACTGTTTACATGGGATGCATTAAGGAAAACATTCCATTTCCGTCCTACCCTCCATTTCCTCCGCATCCCCCGCCTATCTGGTCCCCAATGGTGGAGGGGGGAAGGGAAGTGCTCGATGGGAGGTGGCCCAATTTTCCTCCCTCCCTCCTCCGACTCTCCCCTCCCTTCTGGTGCCTCCGACAACCTAAATGCCACCACCTGTTGGCTCTTCTTCCCGAATTGGTTTCGTGAAATACATGTCTCGAAAAATCTCTTCCTTCATTCGTTTCGCTACCCTCTCCCCTTTCCCACCTAGGAGATAAGATCAGGGAGTGTATTATTCAGGGGGATCAGTGTATTTTGCAACCGGAGGGGGCGTCACACATACAATACCTCTGCAGATCGAGAGGCAAATCGAAAGAAGACAGATGAGTGAGCTCGCGTATTTCATCGCCGGAATCCGAGGAGGATTTGGGTGACACATTCCTGGGCATGGGAGGTGGGTATTAATCTGCAACATTCTAGACTATCCTTTCGGCTGGAGAATTCTACCTATTCCAACTTTCCTCAGGAAATCGGTGAAATCCGAATCTCTTTCCCACTCCATGCCCTCTTCTTCAGGCGCGTCGTCGGGTTCCTTCCAAGGGAAGACTTTGTTGACTCAGACGTGCCCCTGGATGTGCGACGCATGTCTCTGGCACGCAAATGGCTTTATAACTCTAGTTGTGCCTGAAGTATTACTTAGAAACTCCTTGACTGACTGAAAACCTAAAGCTTAACCACAAGGAAAAATCAAATGACTTCGTGCTTTCACAGAAGCGAATTTTTTATGTCGTTTCGCTACACTGCAGATGTCTTGTATGTTTATGCAGTGTGGCCCTTTGTATATATATATATATACATATATTGTATATGTTATCATATATATTATACTGCCTATATTGTATTTATCTGTAAGCTATATTGTCTATTTTCTCCTTTGGTGGGTGAAACAGCTCCCTAAAGCCATCTCTTGGTCAAAGAATTGGGGCACTTTGTCGCTTAAAAGATCACAGATCTCAAAGTATATTACGTTTCCTCGACAGATCAAGTAGTTAGAGCATCGGCCGGGCAAGTGGAAAGATACGGTGTTCAAGTCCCAGTGTTCATAAGTCAAGGCCGCTGAAATTGTGAATGGTGTTTATGGTGCCGATACTGTAACAACTAATTACGTACAATTTTCGTTTCGTCGATTCCGTTCAGGCATTTTTGATGTTAAAGATGCACCTCTCACAGGCAGGCCCGTCGCTGAAAATGTTGATAAAATCACAGAAGTAATCGAAGTTTACCGGTATGTTATTTCTCAAAGCATCGCCCAGGAGCTAAAAAGCGACCATAAAACAGTTTTAAATCATTTGCGCAAAGCTGTATTCACATAGAAACTCGATGTTTGGGTGCCACACTAATTAACACCAATCAAATACAATAAAAACATGATCAATCGAATTTCCATCTGCAAAGCCTTGGCCAAACGAAATGAACCCAACCCATTTCTTAAACGGATGGTGACTGGGGATGAGAAATGGATCACATGGGTAGGTGATGGTAGAGTTCACCCAGTAGTAAGCCCGACGGTGTGTAAATATTCACACATCAGGGTAGGGGGGGGCATTTCCTTTCCCTGTTCCGGTTATGTTTTCCCAGGAAGATTTGGTACCCAAAAAATCACATATATTGGGTGGAGCTGCAGGTATATATATATATATATATATAAACTTGAAATGACAGTTTGTTTGTTTTGACAGTTCTTGGGGGAGAAATGACAGCAGCAGGACAGAAGATGCAGAAGAAGACGAAAGTAGTTAGAATAGGAACCTGGAACGTCAGGACAATGTTGAGGAGAGGCAAATTAGAAAATATTAAGCGAGAGATGGAAAGAGGTAACATAGATGTTTTAGGCCTCTGCGAGGTGAGATGGAAGGATAGCGGGGATTACTGGAGTGACAATTATAGAGTAATATACAGCGGCGGGGACGAGAGCCAACGAGGGGTTGCCGTGATTTTAAATAAAGGGGTAGGAAGAAGCGTAGTCAACATAGAGCAAGCGACAGATAGAATTTTACTCGTAGAGATTAAAGCAGAGCCGACGAACTTGGTCATTATTCAGGTATACATGCCACCGAGCAACCACAAGGAGGAAGAAGTCGATAGGATGTATGATGAGTTAGAGGATATCATCGCGAGTGTTCCTGCAGGGAAACATTTGATAGTGATGGGGGATTGGAATGCGACGGTAGGCGAACGAAGAGATGGTGGTGAGGTGGGGGACTATGGGTTAGGCACGAGGAATGAACGCGGGGAGAAAGCAATTGAATTCTGCAGGAGACAGGGGTTAGTCATCACTAACACATGGTTTAGACACCACAAAAGGCGTAGGTATACATGGAAAATGCCAGGTGACTCAGAAAGGTATCAGTTAGATTATATTATGGTTAGGCACAGGTTTAGGAACAGTGTGATAAATTCGCACAGTTTCCCAGGAGCGGATGCGGACTCTGACCACAATTTAGTTGTTATGAAATGTAATGTTCGTTTCAAGAAGATAAGGCAAGGGCGGCGGGCTAAAAAATGGAATTTAGAAGCAGTAAATGAATTAACGAGGAAGGAGTATCAGGAGGCTGTAGAGAAAATGATGGATGACGGTAAAGAACTGAGTACTATCGAAGAAAAATGGGAATGTATCAAGAAAGGGATATTGGAAGCCGCTAAAGACACTATAGGAACCGTTAACGGGAAAAGGATAAGGAAACCATGGGTAACGGATGAGATGATTGCAAAGATGGATGAAAGAAGAAGATGGAAAAATGTAAACACAGAGTTAGGCAAAATGAAGTACAAAGAGTTAAACAATAAATTGAGAAGGGCCACAAATAAAGCAAAAGAAGAATGGTGGAAAACGCAATGCGAGGATATGGAAAGTTTACAGAAGAAGGGTGAAATTGGTGCTCTATACAGCAAGGTTAAGTTATTATCGGGAAGTAAGAAGGCAAGATGTGTGCTAACAGTTAAAGATAAATGGGGTAAGATAATAGTTGAACCAGGAAAAATCCAAGAGAGATGGAAGGAATATATAGAAACACTGTATGGTAAAGAACTTAGGCCGACAAGGTTAGACATAGAAAAGGAACATGACGTAGAAGAAGATAGCTTAGGTCCAGGCATACTCGACGATGAAATAGAAAGGGCATTAAAGGAGATGAAAGCAAATAAGGCCGTGGGGGTGGACAATATTCCTGTAGAAATGTTGAAATGTTTAGGGAAAGGTGGGAAGAAGGCCATATATGGACTGATTCGTAGTATCTATGAGGAAGGAATCTGGCCGGAAGATTTTGTGAGATCGGTGTTAGTTCCTATTCCAAAAAAGGCAAAGGCTTCGTCATGTGAGGATTACAGAACAATAAGTTTGATATCCCACGCAGCTAAAGTTATTCTCAGGATCATCAACAAAAGGATAGAGAGTAAGGCAAATGATTACTTAGGGGATGATCAGTTTGGGTTCAGGAAAGGAAGGGGTACGCGTGATGCCATTGCAGTAATGAGATCACTAGTCGAGAGGAATATAGAATACAATCAGGACGTTTTTGCCTGTTTTGTAGATTTCGAAAAAGCGTTTGATAGAGTGAATTGGGAAAAATTAATGCGTGTATTGCAGAAAATAGGAATAGATTGGAGGGACAGGAGACTGATCCGCAACCTGTACATGTCTCAGACTGCTCAGGTGCGAGTGGGGAACGGAGAGTCCGGATGGGCAGTGTTAGGAAGAGGTGTAAGGCAGGGTTGCCCATTGTCACCGGTACTGTTCAACGTATATGTAGAGGAAATGATTAAAGAGGCATGGGAAGAACTGGAGGTAGGAATGAAAGTCGGAGGGGAATTCGTAAAATCGGTTAGGTTTGCTGATGACCAAGCATTAGTTGCTCAGTCAGCCAAGGGGTTGCAAGCATTGTTGAGTGAATTGGAGGTTCAGTGCGATAAATATGGGATGAGAATAAATATTACTAAAACAAAGGTTATGCGATTTTCCAGAAAGAAAAAGGCTAAGCTAAATATTAAAATAGGCGGGGAAAAAATAGAGCAGGTAGAACAGTTTACATATCTCGGAAGTGTTTTGGACCAACACGGTCAAAGTGGTAGGGACGTAAGGAGAAGAATTGCGCTAGGCAAGGAGGCTTTCTCAAGGAGGAGGGAGTTGATGACGGGGACATTGAGCAGGGATGTTAAGACAAGACTCGTAAAAACTCTGATATGGAGCGTAGCTATGTACGGCGCGGAAACGTGGTCACTGAAGCAGGAGGATAGACGTAGATTGGAGGCTTTTGAAATGTGGGTGTGGAGAAGAATGGAAAAGGTGAAATGGACCGAAAGGAAAACAAATGAGGAAGTATTAGAAATGGTGGGGGAGGAGAGGGGTTTGTTGAGAGAAATCCTATGGAGGCAGGAAAAATGGATGAAGGGCGTATTGAGCGGTAGTGGAATGTTGAAGAGGGTAATAGAGGGAAGAATGTTGGGCAAGCGAGGTAAGGGTAGGAACAGGATAGGGATGTTGGACGAGATGAAGGGAGGAAAGAAGTACACCGAGATGAAGAGGGACCTGATATAGATTAGTTTGCTAGGTGGGGAGTCACAAAATGTTTATTTGATAGTTGGGTCCATCCAAAAACCTACCTTAACCGGTAGATTACCTAAAAAAAAAAAAAAATATAAACTTGGAAAAGACGCTCTCCGGCGACGCACAAACACACAAACACTAACACAAAAAACACCACACACATAGAAACATAAAAGAAGGACACTTACATTGGATATTTACGTTTCGACGGCACGGCCGTCGTCATCAGATTCTGATGACGACGGCCGTGCCGTTTATGTTTCTATGTGTGTGGTGTTTTTTGTGTTAGTGTTTGTGTGTTTGTATATATATATATATATATATATATATATATATATATATATATATATATATATATACCTGCAGCTCCAACCAAATAGGAGTGTGTGTATATATATATTATTTTCGCACATGGAAATAGACATATAAGGAAAGGGGATAGGAAAACCGCCTTCCCCACCTTTCCTGTGTTGGTCTTTTATATGTTTTCCTATCCCCTTTCCTTATACTATATGTCTATTTCTATGTGCGAAAATAATATTTGTTCGCCGTATGGCGGGATTTTCGAGTTTAAATATATATATATATATATATATATATATATATATATATATATATATATATACTCCTGTGTTCGTCCTATATGTGTGTTCCTATCCCCTTTCCTTATATCTAATACACAGCTGTAACAGCTACGAGTAACAATGCTCATTTTCGATTCACCTCGAAACGCAACGACGGAGATTAAAGAGAGGGAAGAGTCCTTATTGTAATGTTTCTCCCGGGTAAATTTTCCTACAGCGTGGTAATAGAAATCTAAATACAATTGAATGTCAATTTTTATATCCACAGGACAAGTTAACGCACACTAGTTTAAGTTGTAGATTGACTTACGAAGAAATATTTTGAACCACTACAATAAGAAATTTGAGTTCCGTTTTTCTACGGAAGTCATTGTACATTAAAATGTTTAAAAATCAGCCATTTCATTTGCAATTTTACTATTCATCGCCGTATTGCATGAGGGATGCGTTTAAACAGGAAATGCGCGGGGTGGAAACGGAGCACTCCCCTACGCCTTTCCCCGATTATGATCCCCCTCTCTCTCCCCTTCCAAACCTCGAGGGGGACGAAACCTCTCTCCTCTCCGCTCCCCCCTTTGGGTGACCAACCGATCCCGCACCCGGCGCAATCATCCCACTCGACCAACAGCATCGTCGGGCAGTCTACGCCACGCTGACGCACCCTATTTTTCGACTGGCAGCACATTGATGCGTCGTTTCCGCTCCCCTCTCCATCTGCTGCTCCTCCCTCCGCCTCGGTTCCAATGTGTTCCCAGTGGAAAATAGGACAGAAAATATAAATAAAGCTCCCATTCAGAAACAACTCACCACCTCTTCCGACAACCTTCCCTCCACACAAATCTCCCACCGTCAAATTTCCGGTACCCTTGGTCTTCCACAATTTCTATATAAATCCAAACCTACATTGCACCCTTTAAGCCACGACTAGGTTGTGGGGTATTTGGCCGGGGGGGATTCAATACCAGGAATGCAATATAAAAAATTATGGGTGTCATATTTTTTTAGTAAAAATATATGTGTAAAAGTATTCAAATAATTTATATCATGATAACTAAAGGTACTTGCACTACGGTATCTAAGTTAGATATACATGTCCACGCTTAAAATATAAGCTAAAGAATATTTGCTAAGGGTACAAGACAATAATAATTAAAAACGCTGCTTAGAATAAAAAAAAATGATTTTTCTCCCTAATCGAATATATTTTCTCTGATCTCTTTATCGTTTGTGAGAAAGATAATATCTTAAAATTATCTGCTCAGGATTTAATCTCGCAAATTGTACTGACTTGATCTCTCCTAAGGTAGTATGATAGGACTAAATATACATTTTCAATACTATTGCTTAAGAAACCTTCAAATTTGTGGAAGAGATGTAATTTAACCTTCACTCCGTGAGTGATTCCCAACCTATTTTCTGTAAGAATCTTCTTACGGTACTCGGTATATAATAACAATATTTTAAAAACCTTGTAACTTCTCTGCACTTTACGCCGACTAACTAATTCGGTAATCAATCCAACGTCATGAGGATCCCACATTCTATAGTAGGATGTTTAAATTGAGGCCTAATCAGAGAAAGATAACTTTGATTTCTCTTTGATCTTTTCATCACATTTAACCAGTACCCTTCTAATAAATCCTAATTTTTTGTTAGTTTGTTCACATAATCCCTGAATGTGTTTCACCCAGGAGAGGTCGTGAGTGAGGGTAACACCTAAGTATTTAATCAAGATTAAACTTTCTATTTCAGTGTTCTTGATGCAGTAGACGTTGGGGAGGTGTTTGCTCTTTTTCCAAAAATTCATCACTACGCACTTTTTTAAAGTGTAATTCTAATTGCTAAGTGTCGCACCAGCGTTGTATAACATTAATATCACCTGCTGAAGCTGTTATATACTCTTAATAGAATTAAGGATATATCTTTAAAGCATTAAATTGTCGGCATATAAACGAATCTTGCTATTACCTACGGAGTTAATGTCGTTAACTTAAAAGTAGGAATAAAAGAGGTCCGACAACACATCCCTGGGGAATAAAGGAAAGACTGCCGAAAGGATAGATTCAAGAATTCTTCATGGTACCCTACAAGCCACCGCTATGATTTCTAGCAAGGGATCATTACACATCAGACTAATTTGGGCAGAGAACACTTTTCCCTTTTGCGAGGTCAAATAGTTTTATTTCTATCACTTAACGTTTGTAGGAAAAATGACATCTTAAATTTATCTGCTCTACATTTAATCTCTTTAATTTTATTTACATGATCACTCCTACTGTACCATGATGGATTAATGATACAATTTCAACATCAAAGCTAAAGAGTGGTAGTTCCAATCAATGCAGATATTTAGCCTGCATTCTAATCTTTGTTCAGTGAGTGAATCTCCACCTAGCTCCTCTAATAATATTTATTAGAGGTTCGGTTCTTCATAACAGCGCTTCAGAAATCTAGTTCCTCCAGTACACGATCCAGTTTAGCAATCAATTTAACTTCCTGAGGTTTTCATACATTAGGAACATACTCTAAATGAGGTCCAACCAGCGAAAGACAGCTTTACTCTTTAATATTCTCGTCACATTTCCCCAATACTCTACTAATAAATCCTAATTTTGAACTAGTTCACATATTTCCTGTATATGTTTCATCAGGAGAGGTCATGAATTATGGTAACGCCCAATTATTTCATCGAGTCTACACACATCGTTTCGGTGTTCCTGATGCAGTAGGCAGTTGAGAGGGAACTGCTCCAAAATTTTGTCATCATTAATTTTTAAAAGTTTAATTCTAATTAACAAGTATCGCACCAACGTTTTATAGTATTGGAGCTATCTGATAAAACTGCTTTATCTTCAGAATTAGGCAAATTTCTCTAAACCTCTGCATCGTCAGCAAATAAGCGTTTCTTACTAGTGACTACGGAGTCCATTTTACTAACGTAAATAAGGAAAAAAAGAGGTCCGATAACACTTCCCTGGGGAACACCCGAAATGACTTCTACTGCATTAGAGCGAACACCATCTATGACTAACAATTGTACGCGTCCGTTCAAAAAGTGTTTGATCCTTGATCGTTGGCCATAGTGAATGTTTCTTAAAAATCTTACGTCAAAGAGTGACCATAGAGAGAATCAATCTTTTTTTAGATGCGAGGAAGCGATTTAGCCGGATCGTGACTGCGGGAGACCTCAATGAAGGATGTAGGCATCAGTCGTGAAAAGAAACATAATGATGTAACATTGTCGTAGAGTAGTGTTGTACTTTATCTGATGATTTTGGGTTTCTTTCTCAACATTTGAGATCCATGGTAATATAGCGGTTACAGAGAATCGGACTACTGACCAACAATAGTGTTCAGCTGGCTGTGCCCGAGTTCAATTTCCGGGCACATCCCGGGGAACTCTCGGGTTCATTTAATCTGTGTGATTTTTCGGGTACCATATCTTCTTGGGGAGCCATTAGAGGTACAGGGAAAAGAACTGACTCACCCAATTCTAACGCTTATGCGAGAATTATACATGTTATTAAGCTGTGTTCAAGTCTTTCAGTCAAAGTGTAGTTCGTGCTAAGTGAGCTCTACCCATACCCATCCGCCAGTGGTTTGAGAGATTTGGGCTCATTCAATTTTGTAATTCAAAATTAAGTGTTTATAAAATGAAAAAAAAACTACACGAAAATTTATAACTCTAATTCAGAGCATAATTAAATATTATTTATATTTATTTTGAAACTGTTTGTTAAATAGTCTCTGAATTCACTTACGTAACCAATGGGGATGATATTTAGTTATCATAAAACTCTTTGGAAGTAACTTATGAGTATTTTATGGACTGGAAATAAATTACAGGTGCCCTACACCGAACAAGGCTCACTCTTTCAGATCCGAATTGTTAAATAATTGCTACATGCACCATTATGCTTATTCTTTGAGTGTCGAAATATTTTAAAACAATATGAAACTACTACTAAATATAAACTACTACTAAATAAAACTACTAAATATAATGCGCAAAATAATCTAAATATTTCCGTTCAAGAACTTCCCTTCCAAGTGGGAGAATGAATTCCAAGGCCAAGCCAAAATCTCTCTGAGAAAGTGTGGGACAGCCAATATGAGGGCCGGAGGGGAAGGGAAGCAAGGGGAGGAGGGCGAAGGGAGGTAGGCGTTACGTGGGCGAGAGGGAGGATTGAAGTGATGGGGAAGGAAGTTGGAAAATATTGAAAAATAAAAAGAAAAAACTTGATGAATGAGGGCAAAGGGTGTCGTTGGAAGAGAGGAGTTGAAAGGGGGCGAGGAGTTGAAAGGGTGTCGGAAGGGGGCACGGTGGGGGTTTCCCGCTCCGAGAAGACTGACCGAAAGAAGGCTCTTTTTTAGACGACGGGAGGGGCGAACTTCGGACACGTGAGACGCCATGAATACTCCAGTCAGGGCCACGTGACTGTGCGGATTGCTGCCAAGGGGCTAAATGAGGTCCTGTGGCATCTAGGACATATTTGTAACCAATAAACATGTTGCATAATACATTTCACCAGGTTTATTTCTCCCATTTGATATCACAGATATTATCTTGAATTAATACCTACTTATAACTTAAAAATAACAGATTAATATGCCAGGAAGTGAAGGAAAGAGAAGGAAATGGTGTCTTGCTTCGTCATGGGTGTTTTCAATGTTTGATACGCATGGCAATATCAGACCAATGGGGTGGGGGACCTCTTACATCTCTGCCTCATCAAGGGGTCAAATATATACTAACTTTATCCTAGTGGTTAAATGTTAGAAAATAACATGGAGACAGGCATTCGAAATATCAAAAGTGTACAAAAAATCAAATTCAATATTATATAAGAGCTTGTTTAATTTAATAACTTGATGGTTTGATCCGTGGCAAATTATTCAAATGAAAATGTTTTGGAGAGGGACATTTTTATGTATATTTCGTGAGAACCCGTCCGGGGGCATCTTTAGGTAAAAGAGTTTGGAATGACCAAGGCTTGCAAATTGCGACTGCAATTGAGTTATTTCAAACAAAGAATTGAACTTTGGATGAGAAAAAATTGATATTTTATTATTGCACGAGGAATTTAACGCACGAGTTGGGAAAACATCGTAAAGGTTCAACTTAAGTCCCATGGAAGTCGTTCAAATTGCATTCATTTGTTGCCTGGCGAGACTACGAGTGCCATGAGGAGCTTCAAGACAGCTATCCGAACAGTCAACCGGTGTAATCCGTTATCCATGTAAATTTCATGATCGCAGAAGTAGTCAAATATTAGACAGATCTATGCTAACCACTTAAAAACTTCTTCCAATGTAATTGAACAAAAGTACACATTTTCATCGATCGTTTCATGCTGTCCATGTCGTGCGCCTCCGAGACGTCTTAAACTTTAATATGTAAGGAACACAAGCATAATTATGTTTGCATTTGGGGCACATGAAATGCCAAATCGTTTACCTAGTAATTTAGTTGGTTTGGTTGACTTGGTAGAAAATAAATAAGCCAACGATAACCATAAATAACTTTTAATTCGAAAATTAATGACAAGTAAATATATGAGAATTTAGTAAAAATAATGCCTCCCCCATGGTTGGGTATTTAGCTGTGCAGGATTTTTATTTGGGTCGTCGTGGACTTTAAAAATGGCGGCTGCACGTTCTTTGGGGGGGAGTGTTTCCTCGCTCTAGGTAAAACTGTGCACCTGCATTCACACTATTGCCACTCTATTTTCGAGGCACCGTATTTTTACTCCGAAGTTGGAGTTGAGTTGTTTCTTTTCCTTCGCCTCCGACCTCGAATTCGCCTTCACTCTTCCCTCGCCACAGGTTCTCTCTTTCAACCTCCTCTCCTCACTAATCTCCCTCCCTCCCGCCATCCATTCAATCTCCCGCCTCATCACTCACTCCTCGGCGCGCTCCCTCCCACTCCCTCCACACTCGCAATCGTTTGACTTATTTCCGCTCCCAACCCACGAGGGTACTAGCCATTACTGCCCGGCCACGCACGCACGATCGCACACGCACGCGCGGAATACAAATCTCGGGAATAAAGTAACGTCGCTCCCCGCCACCATAAAAGGACGAGAGGGAGGGAAACTCGAAGCAGATGCCAATTGCACGCGCACTCGAATGCGCCTCCTGGCCCTCGTTTGTTTCCCCGTGTCCCTCTAAACTTACATTTATTCCGTTGACTGCTCCCAACACGTTCTGGTTTATTCCCGGAGGTGATTGAAATACCACCTGGAGGAGAATCACAGGGTGACCCGCTTGCGTTCTTCCTCGAAAATCTTTGCGCGAAACATAAAAAAGTATGTCGGTTCATGTATGCTTAAAAGAATGAATTTCATATCTCTCCGTCTCACCATAAGGGAAAGATGCTTTGGTTGAAATAACCGGAACTTTGCCCTGATATTGAACAGCGACAGCGCACAAATGTTTGAAAAAAAACTGAGGTTCATCCTAATATTATGCACTAATTTTTAAACGTATTAGGTGCCAAAATATGGGCACTGGCCAATCTTTTTCAGTTTTAAGATCTTTTAATACACTGTATAGCTTGAAAGGAAAACGGGAAATCACCGGGAAACCAAAACCTAATTCTCCTTAGAATATGAAGCCTTGCCTTGCATTCTAATAAACGTTGAATATAGTAGCTGCAGTAAGCCAATCCTAGGATTGAAATACTGATGACAGCTTGAATTTAGGATAAAAATTCCATAAGCATGTGGATTCAACTAAAGGATAAATTTGCATAAATATAGGTTTTCGATTCATGCTAGTGAGATTATTTGTTGATGCCAAGGTTATTCTAAACATATAATAAATTCTAAAAGATAAACGCAGCCATTCTCGATGAGATCCTCTTTGCAGCAGAGAAGGTGGAGACCGCGCTCTCTCTCTCTCTCTACGAAGACTTACATTCTTTGCTTACATTCGTCTCAATTAGTGCGTCCAACAAAGTCCAAGGGCAAAGCTCTGTCTACCAATTTAAATCTTATTGAATGAAGGCAGAAGCGCAGAACGGACGGGCAGCAGAATTTTCAGTTTGACACTTAACAACATATTTTTAGAATATCAGGAATTCATAAATCAATACCACTATTAGAAGTATTTTGTATAAAAAGTAGTTTTCAACATTAGCTTTTATTATATGTTTACAGCTATTAATGATGCTATGCAATATATATCCTTTGTATTCCAATGACAAGTGATTGGTCCAAAAAGCACGGGATAGACGATGAGGAATCTGTAGGGTCACGAAATATGCTGGCAAGAATAAATCGTGAAAAGTCGCAAACACCATTTTTGTTCACAATATCCAAGAGATACATGGATTTAGTCAGTCACCCAGTCTTTTCTAATATGAATTACGATCACATACGCGCTAGAGATTTCCATAACTGGCCTCTATTTCATCCAAGGCTTTTTTAACTTGTTTCACCCTCGAGAGGTGGATTTAATGGGCGGAGATTTGTGAGCTGTTTGGTTAAGTAAAGTGCAACTGAATGACAACAGTTACTACCCGAAAATATTTATAATTTTCTCGACCATAATCACAGCCAGCGTGCAATTCAATATAAATCCTGTAGATCCTTAACTTGAGACAAATGAATATCCAATATTAACGCAGCGATGATAACTTTTCACTTGGTTTGCGTTAAATTGAGAAACTCTGAAACTAAATTTTTTTCTTTTCGTAAAACACAAAAAAACACAAAATAAACTACCAATAATCAACGGTGATGTCCCTCACATTACATATTTGGAACAAAACAATAGTTCTTTTCATCAATTGTAACATACCCTATCGCTGAGGTATACTCAAGTAGAGACAAAGGTAAATCGCTTTCTTACATCCAAAAACGATAGATTGAATGAATTTCGTCAAATTCATTAGACTGGGTTTTCAGTTTTAAGTATTCAGGGAGTTATCGGATAGGATTGGGGAACGATTTTTTCTTCGGTTGCAGACAGAAACATCGGGAAAATAAGCAACTGCAGCATCCCCTGTGTAACACCCCCTAATTTTTCACCCTCTCTTGCTCGTTCGTTCGCTCTCTCCCCTTTGCACCCCACGAGTGCCTATTACCCTAGCCAACACCTCCACCTGCGTCTCCCAGCGGCGACGAAGAGCGCTCCCCGTGGCGCTTTCTCGCTTCCCTTCGGCACTTAACACACTTTCCCTCTCCTTCCATCTCCTGCTACAACACACTGGGAGGCGTCAGTAGTGTCCTCAAATGCCGAGTTTCTCCTCGGAAGGGATTTTGTGGGAGAAGGTGCGAGAGGACCTGTGTCGGGGGAAAGTTGAATCCGCTGGAGCCACTCCACACAAAGTTCCCTCACAAAGAACACCCCCACCTACCCCATCGCGAGAACGCCTCCAATGGGAAGTGGATGGCCGACCAACGCTCACTCCCCATAGTTTGGGAAAGTGACGTCCAAATGGATGATGCCGTCCTCGAGAAGTCAAACTCACTCCAACTTCACCTTTTGTTTCCTCCCTCCCAACATGTTTAAAATGATTTGAATCCGAACCTTCCTTCCGTCTGAGGGAACGAACGAATTCATCAAAAGAAATTCTTTATGCCACTCTCAACTTTTGGCTTTGGAAGTGAATTTTCTACATAGGTGAATGCCAAGAGGGGGTGGGAGAGTATCTCCTTTCGTAATGGTTACTAGGGAGTAGGCGACCGAGAGAAGGGATCATTTACGTCATTAGTAAATGGTTGATCGATTTTAATAGAGGTAGGGTACGCAGGAAATGAGGGAAGAATGGGTGGGGAGAAACACGCCGTCAACATCAGCCCATTCTTAATAATTGGCATCATGGTGTGCACAATTTAAAGACCCATTCAAAAGAGGGCGTACACCAATTCAGGTGTTCTCCGCACAGTACCCCAAGTAGGGATCGAGAAACATTCCAGTGAATAATCCTTCCACTTCCGTTCCCCATTTGCGGTTAGAATCATGTGCACTCGAAAAAAATATATGAAAAAATTTTGAGGATTGTGATGTATGGGAAACGAAAACTGTTGGGCAAGTCAACCAGAAAGACAAATAGAAGGTGAGCAGGTCGAAGGTAACAAAGGGACCCAGAAACTATGTAAAACTGGAGAATTTCACATACTTTCTGGAGAATATGGTCTCTGATCATAATTGTTTGAATTGTACATTTTTATTTCCTCAGGAACAAGCTTCAGCATCTCAACCTCGAAATAATTCCTTAAATTGTAGAATAAACGTACAAATGAACATTACAAAGTGTAATAAGCATTGAGAATATCAAGGTGTACTTAATAGTCAAAACGTTATTAGTTCATTTAACAAATTACCAAACGAACGGAACAGTTTCAGACTTAACTTTGTGGAAACTCTTCATATTGGAGAGAAATGATACTTAAAAATTGATTTCCACCATAGTACCATAGTATATAAAAATACATGTATATATATATTTATATTTATAACTCTCTGGCCTGACGTGAACGGCTTGGCACAATTTTTTGATAATTTTGGAGAGATATGATAACTATGTATATACATAAAATATATAAATATATAGTTATAATTTCTCTTTATTATAAAAAAATATATATAATATACATGTATCATCATCAGATTTTATACATATATATATATATATATATATCGAAGATGCGGAAGTACTCACGAGAGCAATATAACTTTTGGACGGCACAATAGAACACAGAATAAAACAGATAACACGTAAAAGGACACTCACACTGTAGATGATTTAAGCTTTCGGCCTACTCCGAGGCCTTCTTCAGGTCAGACCTGAAGAAGGCCTCGAAGTAGGCCGAAAGCTTAAATCATCTACAGTGTGAGTGTCCTTTTACGTGTTATCTGTTTTATTCTGTGTTCTATTGTGCCGTCCAAAAGTTATATATATATATATATATATGTTATGTGTATGTATGTGGGTCGCTGTACTCCTGGGGTAAAACGTTGGACTACTAACCGGAAGGCCCGGGTTCGATTCCCGGGAAAGCACCCATGCTATGTTTTTTTCGGGTTCTAAATCTTCCTGGGAAACCGTAACCGACACAGGGAAAGGAACAAGCTCCCCTACCTTAATGTGTCAATTTCACACGCCGTCGGACTTAGTACTGGGTGACCTCTACCATTACATACCAAACCGATCTTCAGGTTTATTACTGTGTGTGTGTATATATATATATATATATATATATATATATATATATATATATATATATATATATTCACTGATAAGTCATAACAAACACAGAAACCAAAACACAAAAGAGGAAAAACTCACTGGTTCTCGAATTTTCGGTGGTCCAACCACCTTTCTCAAGAGGAATTAGGAACAGAACTGAGGCAGAGGAGGGCCCGAAAGCAGTGGTAGGAAGGAGAAGGGGAAAAGAGGGGAAAAGAGGGGAAAAGAAAGGAAAAGGGGGGGAAAAAAGGGGGGAAGGCATTCGAGGTGAGGAGTTTGGAGGGGTAGTGTATGGCGCGGGAAGTGCCAACTTTGCCCTGCCTTTTACATTGGACAGTGTACCACACCCCTCAATATTAGAATCAATAATCATAGAGCCTCATGCAACAATTCCTCCCTTATTGGTATGCTCCCAATCCCCAAACATGCCTCCGAACACAACGCTGCCTTTGACCAATGTTTTAAAGTATCCGTCTTAGCATCCCTCCCACACTCAGACCCTCCACTGAAACTCAAAACATTAGAGCTAGCTTTCATCTGGCTCTTGGATTCCTGGAATCGCCCAGGTATTAATATTAGACATTAATTGCCCCCTTTATGTATATAATTTCATCCCCCTCCGCCCCCAACAACTTCCATATCATCCCCACCTTTTTTAAAATTCCCGCGCCATACACTACCCCTCCAAACTCCTCACCTCGAATGCCTTCCCCCCTTTTTTCCCCCCCTTTTCCTTTCTTTTCCCCTCTTTTCCCCTCTTTTCCCCTTCTCCTTCCTACCACTGCTTTCGGGCCCTCCTCTGCCTCAGTTCTGTTCCTAATTCCTCTTGAGAAAGGTGGTTGGACCACCGAAAATTCGAGAACCAGTGAGTTTTTCCTCTTTTGTGTTTTGGTTTCTGTGTTTGTTATGACTTATCAGTGAATATACATTACACGTTTGTGGGTTTTCCAAAAAAGTGTATATATATATATATATATATATATATATATATATATAATGAAACTCACTAAATAGTCACAGCAAATACAGAAACCAAAACACACAAAAGAGGGACTCACTAGTTCTCGAATTTTCGGTGGTGCAACCACCTTTCTCAAGAGGAATTAGGAACAGAACTGAGGCAGAGGAGAGCCCGAAAGCAGATAGCAATATATATATATTTGAAATGGAATGCTCTCCGGCGACGCACAAACACATAAACACACAGATTTTAAAAACAAAGAAACACAAAGAAAGGACACTAAAATATGCAGTTTTGACGTTTCGACGGCACGGTCGCCATCATCAGAATTTATATATGTATATATCTGTTCAATGAGTTGGCGGATGGTCCGAAAGTACCCCTCTTATATTCAACGATGCAAATGGATCCGAATTCACCGTCAATCCAGGAGCCTCATCATGCCTCCCCACCCGCCCGGGGCGTGTGCCCGAATGAATAAATCGATGAGGAAGGGTGGGCGACGTCTGCTTGGTGAACGGATAATTCGAGCGATTTGAGTTTATTCGCCGGAGGAGGATCAAGAGGGAGGATCCAAAAGGAGAGTAACAGAAATCGCAACACCTACGTTTCTATATCGCTTGGTAAACAAGTTGCCGTTCATATTTTGTTTCATCGTACTGGAATCGCCGGGTGATTCCCCATTACGAACGCGATCAGAGACCAAGCGCAAATTCGAGCGATTCCTCGGATTCTCCGATTGATCTAAGCCACCGTGTAACCCGCCAGAGTTGACTTTTGAGTAAGTCGGCAAAAAAGGGACTCGCGATTCCAACGATGTGAAATTCGCCGACAGCGTCCAGATTTCAATGGAAACGAAGGTGCGCACGACTCTTTTAGAGCTATCGGGGCCGGGGTTGAAGAACTAACACTTTCTGTTGCTTACCTGTGGTGAAAAAAATGAGATTTCTTATGTTGAGCTACTTGTTACTGATTTAGCTATGTGCAAGGTTTGCATAAAAGGATCGGTAACAATTTTTTCATGACGTGTGCGTGAAGGGCTGAATTCAGGCCTTGTGTGCGCATGATTTCATGTTGTATTAGCATTAATAAGATTAGAGTGCACACCGTTATCATTGAAAATTTGGCGATGAGAAAGATGTGAGCTGAACTCTTCCCGAAGGTCTGCTTACGAAAACATTCGGCGACGGCATTGCGACGATTTCCCAACCCCTTATATTCCCGACTTGTCACCAGTAGACAATTTTCTATTCCCAAAAGTGGAATTATTTCTCGAAGGACACGTCAAAAGGACCATAAATCCCCTTCAAAGAAGCTTGCATGCGAACCCTTAAGGACTTTCCCGCCTACCAGGGACCCTTAGAGTCGTGGAAAAACCGCCGGCAAACTGTCGACGCTCTCAAGGGATGTGCTTGGAAGAATTTTGAGATTGTAGCAATATGTGAAATCAATTTACTTTTCCGAAACTTTTCCCGATACTTTTTACACAAACCAGTTATGCTGCTAGTAAGTTGAAATAAGGTAACAAACATTATTTCAACCATAAAATTGCCAAATTTCAATTTAAAAGTCAACATTTTCTACTCGTCCTAAAATCCACACTCCTCGATAATTAAGTAACACAACTATGTACGTGAATACACGTATATTTTTACTATTTTAAATTCAGGAGATGAGATTAGTGCAGCAGCTAATAAACTGGTTCTCTGCCTCGAAGATACAGCATGGATTCCAGGGGTGGCAGCAATTATCAATGGCATCCCAAGCCACAACTATGGCTTTTCTAAGTGGAGAGTACGAGATAAAACATTAAATTGTGAATCCCTCGGCGCCTTTTGTTTAGAGTATGCGCCGAAGTCGGGTGTCGCTCAGCTCTTTCACCATTCCCTAAGCATCTAACTCTACCAGATTCCCACCACCTGTCCATAAAGTCGCGAATGACCACTCAGCTATCTGTCGTCTTCCCTCGTAACTACTTGACAGATATTTTAAATTTAACTGACCAGAGCTCGACGGTTCTTGTCAGCCCCAAGGCAATTTATTCGAGTTATACGAGCACTTATCCACCTACCGAATGCTTATACCACTTTGGTTATGATAAACCTTAGCTAAATTAACTTAAAAACGACAAATTCTGGCTTAATCATTATTGGTTGAACTTAAGACCCTGTGAATGTACACGCAGGGGTTTTTTCTATTGTAATTTTCACAATATGACGCCAAACATGCATCCTGATTTCGCGCAATTTGTAGTTCCCAATAAAAAAATGGATCTCTGGAATAGAGTGATTTCAATTATCAATAAGCTGATAGTTTTGAAGGTGGTGTGTTCTACTCTGGAAATTGAAGAGGAGGCAGGCATCACCCTGGGTGCTGGGGTAGCAGCCCAAATTCTCAATGTTCGAATCGCAAACTCTCTTCTATGAAGTCTCTGAATAAAGAGATGAAATCACTCTGAGTCAACTGCGCCAAATGACTCTTTGTGAAGCGGGTCAGTCGGTAAGCAGAGGGTTCCATTGGAGCGACTCGCGTCCTCTGGTGCCCATTAAAGGAAGCACACGGTGATGCAGTGAAACTAACAGACACATTTGCCCGATATTCCCAGACGCTGAATAAATCACTCTCTTTTAAATTCGGAAATGAACAAAATTAGGAATTCTAAATCGGGAGGAACACGTTTCGTAGATTCTAAATTTATCTGCAATAACGGTAAAAAAACGAGGATGCTTCGCACATTGCTCGTTCTATGAAAGCACAAATTCAAGCGCATGCGTAATCCCATCTTCCGAATGAACTGCTCTCCCTGGTGAGGAGAAGTTAATGTTATTTGTCGAAAGTATTTCAAGTCCAAATGTACGTGATATAACAGTGGATAGAGGGTTGGACTACTGACCTGAGGGCCTGGGTTTGATTCTCGTGCACGACCTTCTGGGTACTCTCAGCTTCAACACTGGCAGTTTCATTTACTGGCATCAGAACTTTCTGGGAAACCATAGGTGTCACTGGGAATAAGGACCCTCTACTTTGATGTATTGGGCTTATTGAGCTCAGTTAAACAAAGTGAACCTTCAGATTGGTGATAACTGTAGTCAGTTTAATTTCTAACTGTTCATGTGCATGAGGCAGCATGTTAACAGAATGGCCCGGGGCCGTTGTCTGAGTGGTGGCCTTTCCGTCCTATTGCGACCATGTATTCGCGTGCGCCGTTTGGGTTTTGCCGGTGGGGGTTCGGAGACTAGGGAGACTCCTCTCATCCCCTCCCTCTCCCTGCACCCCCGCCTGCCTGTACGCGTAGGTGGGCGTGCATCAAACAAGGAAGGGAGTCAACCCCCATACTCGCCCCTAGTGCCTGCCGGCAGACAAACAGAAAAACCTCAGAATTTCGCCTCAAGATAATTAACTTGGGCAGCGAATGCGTGGGCGGGCTACAGGGGTCGTATGAGGGCCGGAGACGGAGGGAGGGAGAGAGAGGAAGCAGATAAGGAAGGGACCGAAATTTATTCGAGGGCAAGGAGGGTGTGAGGGTGGGGGACGGTAGGGATATGGAGGTTTGACCGATGCCCTCTCACCTCCCCTCCCCCACTTTCCCTGCTTTGGTAGCCGCCTCACGCCGATGTGCGAATGGCCAAATTGACCAAGCACTCCCAAATTTGTATTGGTTGTCGGGAGCAACGAAACATCCATAAATATTGATAAGATTCGCGCAAAGTAGACTCCTGCGTGGTGATAAGTGAATTAATTATCCGAAAACATACTTGGGTTAAATGGAAATATCCCTCTTTTTAACTTTCCACCTTGAATAAATTTTCTGTGAGACTGGTTCAGTTCAATTTGTTTTATATCGATCCTCGTATAACACAAGTCTATTTAGTTGAGGAACATTAAAGCAATAGTCTTCCTTCTTCGGGCCATTCGAGACAGTATGTAGGTACAGCTGAATCCTTCAGGCATGTTACGCTTCCCCCATTAATTGGAAAATACTTTACCGGGTGAAAATATTTATTTTCAAGTTCAGATTTTCCTCATATGACGTCCACCACGAAACGGTTATGTGCACATTTGCAATATAGTTTGTCCTAAATATAGTTTTGGTACTTAAGTTCTTTCAACGAACCTCTGAGGGACAGTTGGTCAATTTTTTTAGGGTACATTTTAATTTTAATTTTTTAACTATAAAATTTCAAATAGAATTTTTGTTAACTAATTCAGATATCTCTGGGAAGCAGCGCATTTCTCATACGATTTGGTTCATATTATATCACTCGCTGCTTACCTAATATATTTTCCAATAAAAATCTAAATGTGAAACTTAAATGAAAGCCTTCGGTTTAATTTGGAGTTAGATCTTTGAAATAATCAAAAATTAATGTTTCTCTCTATTAAATTTAACGTTTTCATCTTATATAGTATATCAACCGCCGTGTGGTTATCAAGTGGCTTGCTCGAAAGTATATTTTAGGGCCGTGACCATTAACACCATTTTAACACCGATTGCTGGCATGTTAATGACACCACATGTATCGTACTTTCAACAATGTACTTTTTAATTTTCTCTTTTAAGAACCTATTTCATACTTTAAAATATGAATGGAACTACGATTCAAAACTTAGAGATTGGAAATGAAAAAATAGATAAAAATAATGGGATTGGGATTTTTGAGGCATAAACTTCAATTGTAACATATTAAAACCACAGGTATTGCAATTTTCCACTAGATATTTTATTTCGACACTACCGGTTTCGATGTTTTCACATCATCATCAGGTGTGATCACACCTGATGATGATGTGAAAACATCGAAACCGGTAGTGTCGAAATAAAATATCTAGTGGAAAATTGCAATACCTGTGGTTTTAATATGTTACGCTTCCACCACATCACGCCTGAGACCTCATCATTCGTTCAATTGTAACGTTCAAAGGACCTTAAACGCTGTCCAAATAAGATTACCTCTAAGCTTTGTCGATGACCATTGGTGAGTGCATTGAGGAGAGGCGAGGATTGAAATGGAAATCATGACTCATGGGGTTTGATCACTCACTGGAGGGTCAATCCTTCGATCATTGGCACCTGAATCATTGGGATTTTCGTCGGGCCAAGAATTACTATGATATAATGCCTTGGTAATTAGGGTTATTTTGATATTAATTTCCATAATAGTTCTTTGCAAGATAAAGAAGACCAAAAAGGTGGACGCTCCGGCTTAATCTCTCTCTCCCTGTCTCCTTTTCCTTTAGTCCTTTCTCAAATACACTCTATTCCTTACCCTCCGTTAAATCAGACCCGTATCACCCGTTAATATCTGGTAATGCTGCTCGTACACGGCGAATGTGCCTCCAATACCCATCCAGCTAATACTGCAGGCGGCAATCGCCAAGGAGTTCTCCGGCGAGCGCTAGAGTGAGCCTCGTGAGTCACCATTCACTCCTCACCCATTCCTCATCCCTCTCATTGCCACCACCACTTCACTGTCACCGCAGACCGGAGACGAACCGTCTAGATTACCTTGTAATTGAGAATCTAAAAAGCCAACGATTACTACAGACTCGCGTGCAATGGCACACTTTAACATGTGGGATTTCATTTTAAATAAATAACTTAGGTTCGTCCCTTTCCTTTGCTGCAATTAATAACGCGTTTCAATCGAAGTGCGTCATATTCCTACCCCCGATATCCGGAACCAAATATAATTTTATGGAAAGGCTGGGAAAATATAACCCAGCATGAATGTTCCCGGAAAGAACCAGAAATTCTTAGCAAATGCCTGACGTTTTCCCAACCATACAACCTTAAATCAATACTGTTTGATGTAGTGTTAGACAGTACACTGGCTGTTGGGTCAAAATGCACAGTAGTAGTCAAAAATTTATGTGCTAATACCATCATCACTCACATATCTAAAACCAACAGTGTTTACAAGTACGTATAACAATAAGGAGAAGACACAAACGCCCACAGTAAAAAAATTACTGAATACTGTAAAAGAGAGAAATTTTGTGGTTATAAGATGAAATCAAGGCAACGCTTTAGTGTTCGTGGAACCAACACGATAACAAAGATAAATGCGTCGATTTTTTTCAAAGAACTCTGTTAAAGTTTAAATTAAAGAACCCACATCTACTTTCCCAAAGAAAGTTCAAATGTAGGTTGACTCTTTCGTAGGCTCTTTAACATCGACAAAAAACCTCCCCGATCTAAATGAATTCTCTATCTTCAAATGTTGTATGGATTACTGGAATTGTACATTCCAGTCAATAACTGCTAACGTGGGTGCTCCATGCCACAAATTGGCAAACGAAATTGATTCCATTTCCTGGGTTTACACGAAATTTACTCATAAGTATAGAATAAATAATCCCAATGTTTTAGCGGATTTATTGAATAAAATGTCACTTTCAAGCAGAGGGAACTTTATTTCCTTTTAAGTGCCCAATTATTTTACGTCAGCATCGATAAATGATACGTTTAAAATAGCAGAAGCATTTCAGCATTAACATAATTATCGCAATTAGTAATAATAATGAGCGTAATAGAATTTTCTGCCACTCTATGGTTATTCCGGAGCTTTTGAAAATGAAACACTTAATCGAATGCAAATTCGCACAAATCAAAATTATTAAGTTACAAAACTTTGAAAATACAAAAATTGTACAAATCGCATTTACACAAAACCTACGGATACAGATCAAATTATTCCACCTGGTTCCAAGCAAACCTATTTCCAAAAATTAGTATCGCTCAAGAGCGACCCGTGGGATAAGTTGTAAATTGGTCACATGATGAGAAGCTTCAAAGCCAAACTCAAGGAGCATGCCAGAGAGATTTGGGACTAAGGCTCCTTCCTACTTAACGGTAAGACATTTGACGGAGGAGGCCCATATAGTTCTTCTTTCCTACCAGATATATTACTACACTTAATAGGCAAAAGAAGGTTGGTTAGATTCTTTGAAACCGTTTGGAAATCTTCAACATAGTAAGCAGAGGAACCTTCTGTGCGATGTAGCTTTTATATTATCCATTCGACCATTGTAAAGTGAAACCGTCACCCCTCGCCATTAGAACTTCACATACCAGGATCCGACCTAAACGGACATATTTCCCTTCCTCCCGCTCAATCTTTTTACATAAGATGAGGCATCCTTTTTCCAAAAAACATCCTCCCCCATTTACCCATTTCTTTCTTTTGTCCTCATCCCCTATTAACCTAGCGGTCAATATATAGTCGGCTACCCACACACGTTTGCATTCAACTGAATATGACGTATTAATGTCGAAACGCTTTGTAGATTGTATTCAAAGTGCAATAGAAAGTACAAACCTAAGTAAATTGCATAAAGGAGAAAAAAATGAAATCTATTTGACTAGTTTGATTCTGATTGCATTGAATTTTTGTTAATTATATTTAGTTCTTCATTCATACGTTCTTCTAATTAGTAAAGAGAAATAATACGCTGTGCACTCGGTTTCGTCGTACAGGACTCCCGACTCCACTCCGAGGCGCCTGCGCTGCCCTTCGACTCGGTCGCCCTGCCGAACCCCCTATCTCAGCTCCTCTGTTGGGGACGAGGGCAGTTTGCATCTTGTGTTTTATCAATGGCATGTTCGTGTAAGGGGGCAATGTGTCTGGAAGGTCAAATAAGGGGTGGGTGTGAAAACTTCGAATGCGGGCCTCGGGATTAGTCAACTTCCCACACACTGCCGAGTCCTTCGACCGACAACATTTTATTCTTCATAGCCACTTCCTCATTTGACTCGAGCTGATATGGTCCACCCTTCTTTTCATTAACCGTCGCTCACTTTGACTTCCGGTTTCCCCGGATCGAATATAAAATTAAATTTTCACGGAAATGTCTCAGATCTCCATTTTTATCCTTTTCGAATGCAATCCTTTAGGGTGGCCTTACAACCGCAACTTGAAACTAGGCCCTAGAGGTCATTTCTGCTGCGTCGATCTTTTTCCAAAATACATATAGTTATAGTTGAACATAAAAGTTCTTACCTCTCGGGTAAAACGTTTTAGAATTATGGTGCCCTAAACAAGAAAATGCAAACACACAAACACTCGGACCCAGGCGAAAATAATGTGGAAAATGGTCAAAACTAGTTCTAGGGACCTCAAAACATTTATTTTTGCTGAAATACCGAAGGAGAATTACTCTCGCGAAAACAATTCCTCCCCCTATAATTCACAAGGAGAAGATTAGTGCGTAATTTTTTACGTCTTCAACATAGACCTTCTCTCACTTTTGCTCCGTCTTTTGGATTATGATCTCATCCAATTTTTAGTCCAAGGCATTCGCCATACTTTGAGGGGCGTGGGTTCGCGTTAACGGGTCTTGGAGAAGGCGAAGAGAGAGCCAACTTTAAGGAATAGACGGGGAAGGGAAGGAGTCGAGGTGGACCACCCATATTGTTATTGAGATGTGAGGTGGGATGACAGCGTGAAAAAATAACAACGCTTCCATGCAGTGATACGAAGAAGTGTACGAAAGCGGAAAAGGTCAAAGTACACCGATGATGGATCATAATCAGGCCTATCATAATACGTAGGTGGCTGACAGCGTGGCTCTAAGGGATTAACCTTTTCTTAAAAATTTGATCCACGGACGTCACTCCGTGCTCTACGCCCCCTCTCTCTTACCTCTATTCACAACCTAATCCCTCCGACCACCACCTCGCGCCCCCACCGCCTTAACCTTTCAAATTTATGAAATTCGACGCTTTTCATTTTTTTTTCATTCTCGGGGAGAGGACATCCGTAAATTAGAGACGGGGAAAAATAGCTCCTAGCGAACACTCTTTCAAGTATTTTCGGAGTCCTTTGTAGTATTTCTGTAGACTGTACCACCGGGTTCTGAAGCAAAAAGGATAAGAAAGTGGTGGGAAATTGAATTTAGAATAATCTAGTCAGGATAAACGGACCAAAAATAAATTGGTAGCCCACTTCGCAGGCATTCTCGGATAGAATAAGAGTAGCTCGCCCGGGAAGGAGACATGCCGAAGAGCAATCCAAGAGGAAAGTAGTGCAGAGATCGGGGGAATAGGGGAGAGGGCATTCAATTTTATTCAATTGTTTCAGGCTCAACTTTGTGGAAGTTCATCTTCATTAAATAAAGAACACAATGTATATTTCCACTTATCTTTATTTTCGTAAAACTATTTTCAAAGCTTAGGCCTCATCATATGGTTAGTCAAGTTGCGGTCCATTCATATACCTTTGATTGTGGGGGAGCATTGGGCTAACAAGAAATACGTAGGAATAAGACTGGCAAGTTGGACTGAATAAAAAGAGATAGGCAGTACAATGTTTGCATAAAAATTATCAGGAAAACCTTCGGAAAAATAGATTTATCTCATATTTCGCTAAAATGCCTCAAAATTCATCCAAGGAGGCTTATGCGTCATCGTTGGATGATGACGCATAAGCGTTGAAACTATTTTTACGAAAATTTTCCTCAAAGGATTTTCCTCATTCTAAACTTAAGACTCGCCTATTTAATCAAAAATCAGTCACCGCACTTGACGCGTTATTTCGCATATCCCTGTCATTCTCCTCCTCTCCTGCACTTATTGCCCCTATCACGCGACGTCATCGACCAGGTTAACGCCAACGAACAATAGACTGCGTTACTGAATAGTCCGAGGGCGGAAGAAATAGATAAGTTGGGGGCCAACGAGAAAAAGCTGGATATTGGGAAAAGACAAGAGGCGTGCGGGAAGGTTCGCTTTCAAGGAAAGGGAACGATGACACGAGGCGATCAGGTTAGTCTTTGTATCATTGAAAAAAGGAAGAAGAGATTTAAAAATCATCCTCGGTGAACTGAATATACCATCAATTTTGAAGAGCAAAAAGGTTGATTGACTATTGGGATTTAGATTAAATTTTAGTTTGGAGAATATAATTGCAGTATTTGAGAAGGAGACGGACGAAAATGGGCATAATACCGAACTCATCGATCAATAATTTCTGCGGAAGCATCTGCAACTTGTGATTAAACAGAGCGTGATGTTTTATTGAATCTTTGTATGAGTGAGGTCAAAGGGCTTTTAGGAAGGAAGTTCAAAATGGACTGCTCTAGAAGACGGTAGGACGGATGATGCGTGAGCATAGGTGTTTCTTCAGTTCAGTGATAGGATACTTTTCCCGCACGAAAAGAGGGCAAGGGCTCCTTTTGCGGATTTGAATTGGTTTGCTAAAATACTGAAGGGACAGGTAAATTGGCTTTTTCTCTAAGTTGACGCCTCAAAGTTTTGATGATTTGAGCCTGTGGAAATGGGATTTTTTTTAAGAGAGAAGGGATAGAGTTAATTTCGCGACTCCCCCCCTCGTCCCTCGCGCACGGCGGCCGCCGCACAGTGGTTCGAAACCCCAGGAAAGCTGGGAAAAAGGAAAAAAATGTTCCAATCTTAATAGAATTTGGTGTACTTAGGTTTTGCCTATCGTAGATTACTAATATGAATTCCGATTTTCCAAAAGTAAACTGCAAATAATAGTAATAGCAATTTGTTAAGCAAAAATTGATGATTATTGTATTTATATCAATTAAACATAGATAAAAGTCGCCTTTTTAATTGGTACTACTGAATGATAATTCATATTCACAAACATATTTCTGCAAAAATAATTGTGTAATTTTTCGCAAATCTTAAGAAAATACTTAGCAATTTGGTTGAAAATTGGTATCCTTAGGTTTTGAGGGTCTTCGAGGCGCGCTGCCTCGAAGAGACAAACGCCCGAGCGGGAGGGTGCCCTCGCCGAAAACACATGTGCCCGCACGGCGCTGAAATCCGATTCTTCTGAATCGAGTATCAGCCAACTTCGAGTGCTCCGCAGTGGCCAAGTTCCCAAAACTAAAGGTCACGCTCGTTGGGGCGTTGGTGCTTTTGAATAGGCAAGGGAAGGATTAATTTTTGTAAGTTTGGAGCCGGTACACGACGCCAAAATTAGCCCCAGGACAGAGAAATGAGGATCGAACGGGTGCTTGGTGTTCGGTGTTACAAGTACTCGGAATACAATCTAAATATACGAGTAATATCAAACTTAAAATTTCACAAACTGTCCAAGGAAAGCAATGATCAACTGCCACTGCATCAGATGTTATCATCAGCAGACTCCGTACGTATATTTCAAGGACTTGCCGCCTCGAGAAACGAACTCAGTGAATGAAAGCGCCCCTGCGAGGCGAATATGGAATGTGACGGGCGAATAATTCCATTGGCGACCTTTGTTACATTGGAAAAATGAAAAACCAGGGATTTGTGTTTCGAATTGTGAAATGACGGGGTGCAAAACATTTTTCACATGTGCTGCACACAATATATTTTGGGAGGCCGTTACAAAATATTTATTTTTTCCTGAAGACAAATGAAATTATCATTTAAACAACCATATTACGGACCTCCGATTTCAGAGAGCTCCAGGGATCTCCATAGCGGGACATTTGATACCCTCTGTATGATATATAATATTATTGAGAACAAGGATTGTAAAAAAGCCAGACATTTTTTTGGGAAATGAATAATTCCAAATATTCTGATATAGATTTCGCGAGTTGAGAAAAAGTTTATTTTGATACATTATGGTAATTTTTTTCATAAATTCTAGGATCAATGTTTTTTTTTTGGGATAATTTCCAAATTTCCGCCTAAATATTTAAATGTGTCACCTAGTCACCGAAAAATGGCACATTTATAATATCGTTTATTCCAATTATTTTTTCGACGGTAATATTTTTCACAATTTGGTACCTTTTTCAAGAAAAGTCAGCCATAAAATAGGCTCCTTGGAGCTTGGAATATCGTCCCTATTCCACCTTACCTTAAGATCTCTCCCAATGCTTCTCCTTCATACATTGATTTAACGTATGAGAAGTTAGAATTTTCACAAGATTAATAAAATTTTCATTGAAAGGTCCATTTAGATGCTCAAATCATAAAATCTATGGTTGTGTGTTCAACTCATTCTGTGTTTATTTAAATTAATGTCTGTGTGCTTATGACAATGAATCAAGTTTAAGAAATAAAAATTAATCCGAGAATTACTCTCCAATATTAAATTATTATTGATTTTCAATTAATCTTTTAATATCAACTCGTTCAGTTGAAAATATTATTTACGATTGGTTATGGCACATTGACAAGGGATGCATCAGACATTCGAGTGCAGACGCACCATTTGAGAGGTCATCGTCTTATTGGCCACATAAGAATTGGAATATTTAGCTCTCCTCGATAAACGAGTAGTAAAATATACATAACAAAAGAACTTTTACTATTCCACTCACCTCATTTCTGCCGGTGAAAAAGTACAAATTCTTTTGATATGGATATTAAATACTTCGAAAAGTGAAGCCTGAAACCGTAAAGTATATAAATAGTATAAAAAAAACACGGTAATCAACCCGAAGGTCGGTTTAGTAGGTGATGATAGAGCTCACCCATGTACCAAGCCCGACGGCGTGTGAACATTCACACATCAGGGTAGGGGGGCCAGTTCCTTTCCCTGTGCCGGTTATGGTTTCCCAGGATGATCTGGTACCCGAAAAATCAACTTGCTTGGGTGAAGCTGCAGCTGAAGTGCCTTGCCCGAGAATCGAACCCGGGACCTTCCGGTCAGTAGTCTAGCGCTCTACCCACTAGACCACCGCGACCCACATAAATAGTATAATGATAGAGAAATTTATTTGTAAATAAAAGCTTTAGATAAACCCAAAATCATTTGCTAAAAGGTACGGTTACCTTCAAATCAAATATAATACTGTCGGTTCAAGTGAAAATGGTTGAAATTGGGAGGAGATGGTTCCAAATGACCCCTTCGAGCTACCACTCGGTCAATCCCTCTCAAGAGTACGTATAGACTGAGGCCGCTTTTCCTGTCCGGAAGACCCAGGGATAAGCAAAGGCCAGGTAAGTTTATGTTTCAAGCAGTGAGTATGTACACACTCCCGGCTAGTAGTCAGTCAGGCGGTGGCTGGCTGGAAGTGACCGCAGGAGTGGATAGTGTGGTGGGTGGGGGGGGGGTGCTTTACTGAGATGATTGGGAGGTGGGGAGGGGGGATATAGGGGGTGGGGAGATGGAGGGAAGGAAGGGTGGGGAGAGGAGGGGGCAGAATAAGGAGATGCAGGAAGCGACGCCGGTGGCGGTTACCGCTCAATTCACCGCGCGACGACCCCTCTGCCTCCGAGGAGGCACGATTTCATATTGGGGTCTACTTTGGGGATTAGTGTGGTTGAGTTGTGTCTGTGGGACAGCCGGCTGTAATGAACCAACCCCCTTTCATCGTTGGGCTAATTCACCTACTTAGAGGGGTGGAAATGCAGTTCGCAAAAGGATACATTAAAAATTGACTGCAGAAATAAAAATTGGTGACATGTCACCTTTGACGATTTCGCGGCAAATGTTTGACAAATATTTTTGAAAGTGCGTTACATAAGTTGTGATAAAAAAGTTTACAAATCCTTTGAAAATTGTATTAACTTGTGATTTTTATAAATTTTTGAAATATGGGATCATCATTGTAGGTCATCTGCCGTAGTTGGCATGTCCACGGAGGCCTCTTCTGTACTGTGTTTTCCTTTCCTATGACCTTCTCTTCATTTCCACACCCTCTTCCACATCGTCCATCATTTTGACCCTCCTCCCTTCCACCTAGCACCACCTTTAAGGTGAAGTCCCTTCGCAGCACGTATCCAAGCGAATTTCCTTTCCTTTTTTCGATTGATTTCAGCAAGCAGTAATATATGCAATATGTATGATAAAAAATACGGTTACAAAATTCATCATTGCAATAATCTCAGTAGCCAAAGGGAAGCGTAGAATCACACAATTATATTCGTGGTATCAAATGTTAAACATGTGAATTCTATTTTTTTTAAAACAAATGTATAATTAACATAGGAAATTGCTAACCTCGATTCATTTTAATTTTGAGAGCTACTAAAAAGGTCTGCCGTTAGCTAAACAATTTCTGGTTTTCAGCAAAAGTATTTTTAAGCAAAATGAGCGGTCATCGAAACTCGAGTGGTTCAAACTGCCGTACGTGATGCGTCTCACAATGTCGCGAAAGCGCGCTAAGGTATAAGGGCATTCCTCATTTCGATCCGATCCCCGGTCAAATTTCCTTGTTGACCTCTCTCTGTCCTCTCACCTATCACTCAATACAATGTAGCACCATGATCGTTTCTTCCGTGTTGGCGTGAAAATAGAATATTTGTACTTCCATAAATGTTTAAGTAGGGAATGTAATCTTTTCGCTTCTGATGCCTCCCAGCCCCGACTCTTAAAAATTGCGAGATTCTTTCTGTTTGAAAAATAAGATCATTTTTCTCGTAACAGGTTGGTTTCTTTAGTGCTTTCCTGTTCAATTCAAAAGTCCCAAACACTCGACGAACATCTTAGGTTGGAGCGAAACCTTTTATGTACCTCCACGTCACATCGAGGGCAAAATTGAAGAGAGACGATTTGGATGCCTCCCTGAATCAATTCAGGAAATGAAAAGTAAAGGGAGATTGAGGGACATTGAGAATATTTAGCAAAACAATTCCATCCACTTCCGCTGCAATATGGACTTGGGTTTCCATTAGATATTAGAGAACATTGATGGGCATTTATTTATGCTCAATATCGTATGGACTACAGACATTTTAACTAACCGATTTTTTTTGCGCCGGAGAAAACTTTTCAGCGGCGTCCTTTCCCAATTGAAAATCCTTTCTTTTCCAAGTCACTGTCGGATGGGCGCAACGGCTTCCCCCACCGAGGGTGGAATCACTCCGGCGAGAGAATATTCTCTGTGGTGATCCACCATCCCCATTTGGTGAGAAGGTGCTGGGCACCGTGTCCTTCTGGTGTCAAAAGTCGGGTGTGATTCCGGACCCTCCCTCCCACCGAACACCGTGTCGGCGACGGAAATCATCCGAGGCAGAGCCTTTAGGGGCTTTGAGGTCCCTGAAGGGCTTCATTTTCGACCCAAGAAAATGCTTATCTCAGATCAATCTGACTCAGCTTATTAGAATAAACAGTTCATATCTAGATTTACAAGTAATTGCTTCAATTATTGGAAACAACCGATATTAAAAAAACTTAAAAGTCTGGTCTATTCTCACTAAATCATGATAATCAAAAAACCAATTTTAGAGTTTCATTTGGAGGCGGGAGAAGTCAATTTAGCACATTTAACGCTTCTATCCTTTCTTTCGTAGTAATACATTGTTTCAAATTGTTTAATACAAGGATTGGAGCCTGAATTATTTTTTCAGCTCGAGGTGCCTGTGGCCGAGGGGTCCTTACTTAAACTGTCTCTGGTTGTCCCTTCCTCCGAATTGCGTGCGTAATTGCGTGTCATCGTCTTGGGTAGGAGTTTTCAATTTATGCTGGTGTAAACTGCGGTTATTAAACAGAGACCAACGTCAAACACTTGCGAAAAATTTGTTGCACTTAACAAGTTAGGCTTTCACAGTTCACGCTTCAGAAGGCGCCGATGACGTCCATTTTTAGAAATATACACAGTTTTATGCGTATATTTATATGTGACGCAGATGTATATTTCTCTGTATATATATTGAGAGCAAAGTCTGCTCTCTATGTCTGCTCAGCAGTTAGTCCTAGCAAATCTTCTGATGAAGACGGAGCTCAATTCCGTCGAAATTATCAAGTAATAACGTATGAGTGTTCCTTTTATGTGTTATTATATTGTTTGTCGATGTCAAAGTTATATTTTTTATACATTTATGTACAAATAGTCTTTCATATGGAAATAGATAGAAGGAAAGGGGGATCGGAAAACATATAAAGGACAAACATAGTAGAGGTGGGGAAGGCGGACTTGAGCAGATCACAAGTGTAAAATATTTTCTTGCCGGGGACTTGAACCACGGATCTTTCAACTAGTCGGGCCGATGCTTTAACCACTTGAGCTATCGAGGAAACGTAATATACTCTGAAATCTGAGGGGATTTATGCCACCAAATCCCCTCATTTATTTCTCAAGGCAATATTCTTACACTTATGGTCTGCTCGATTCCGCCTTCCCCACCTCTCCTGTGTTTGTCCTTTATGTGTGTTCCTATCCATTTACATATAGATGTGGTGAGAAATTACTCGAAGGAAGAATTTGTTGATCAATTTAAAGGGACCGTGTGGAACGAAAAGCTACGTAGTAGTTTGGCTGCGTTCAAAGTGAGAAATTGAACGTTGAAGTGTTCGTTTGGAGAGATTTTATTTGTAGGTGGGAAAGTTGAGCAGCTCTGTTAAGAAATAGGGTACAACAGACATAATTGAAATTTATATTGTTGGCACAGGGCATTGAAATTTTTATTGGCATCGGGTATCAGAATACTTTAGGTGAGGTGGGATTAAAAAACTTTGGAGGTGGAGTGAAAAATCCAGAATACTGAACAAGCCGGGAAATAGTGAGGATGGGAATGCAATGGTGAAATAGTAATGCCAGTTCAGGAGAAGATAGGTATACCACTGACCTTGGAGGACAGAAGAGGAATGAGATGATGAAATAGGAGGAGGAATAGATTTGAAAGAGGAATTGCAAATAAGAAAAGGAAAAAGGTCGGATGGCAGGGGGTCCTGATGGAATGTTTGAAAAATGTCATATTATTCATGGCCAATGAATAGCATGGATAAAACAGGTTTCCAAAAGTTAGAGGTATCCATGCTCTTTCAAAACAGGTTTGTTAAAAAATTCCTTGTATCAATATTTTTCCATAAGCATTTAACATATTTGTTTTAAAACCTTTTTGAGTTTTTTTGACCTGCTTGGCATTTTGCTATCTTGGGGGCACAGCTTAATCATGTAAGTTTTCTGTTAAAAACATTGACGGTGTTTATTGAATTGTGGTGAGGAATTTGAAGACATAGCCCAACTGGAAGCTTGTGCTTAATTTCCAGAAACCAGCTTCTGGAATGGGAGAGTCTATTTTGGAGAATTATAGCCGGAGGGGCTTGAGGGTGCGGGTAGCCAAAATCTTCCTTGACCCACCACCTCTGCCCACCTCTTCCGATCCTTCCATGCCCTTCTCCCTCCCAATATCGTCCAAATCGTCCGTATTGGGCATCGAATATGGCATCAAACTTCGACATTCAAACCACAATTGTATATAATTCCATTCTATTAATTCAACCAAGACCAACCTACCTAATTGAAGGTAGATTCTGGATAGTCTCGAATTATTTTTAATTATATTTATTGCGAGAACTTCCTATTTTTTTGACCTAAAATACTTCTTTTTTTCAATTCTCTGTAACTTCTTCATTCTGTCTAGAAACCCTACTCTTACCGTCCCCTACTCCACATAACCAATGTTCTCCCTTCTATCACAGCCTTTAACATCCCCATTACCTTTCAATACTCCCTCCTTCCACTATTTATATCTTTTTCTCATTCATCCCAACAACTTCCTCTCTTCGCCTACTCAATGTAAAACCTCAGCGTTTGCTTTCCTCTCTCTCTCTCCAACTTATTGTCTCTGCCACGCCCATATCTCGAAAGCCACCAATCCACGCTCATTCCCTTCTTTCATCAAATATTACGTCTCATACATCCATAATACATTACTTTCCAGATTAAAGCCTTTGTTGATGTTGTCTTTCCTTATTTACCCAGAGTCCCCAGAATCACTTTTCCATTTTGCAAATGCCTCTTCTGCTAACGTGATTATTCTATAAATGCTAATGTATCTAATTGTATGCACTGCTAATGAATGCTTTTACTTCAACTCACTCTTCACATCTACGAACTGCTAAACCAACTTCAACTGACTTCTCTTCAGCACTAATGTTTAACTTGACTTTTCTACTTTTTGAGAATCTCAGTACTTTGTCACAGGGCTATAAATTATCAACTGATAATTTATAGTACTGTGACAAATAATTAACTGATCAGTATGAAAACTACTTCGAGATGATTTCAATATGTTGTTTCATAAAACAGCACCTATTTTGTACGCAAGTGCTTACTTCGGGTGGGGGGGGGGGTTCGGTTAGTAACAGCAACGATTGATCGAATTCAGCGAGTGAATTACTGAGAGATGTAATATGAAGGATAGGAGGAGTAACATGGAAAATTGACATAGAAAACGTAGTCAGCGGAAGAAATGAGATGCAGTTTGATGTTGCATCAAGAGAGGAAAAATTGAAGTGGCTTTAAGTATAGTTTTGCCTCAAACCTGTAGTGGCATTAAAGTATTTCTGTAAATCTATGGGGAAATTCATCCGCTCCGTCCTTCATCCATCCATGGTGACGCTTGCTCTTTTTCTGGGGGGGAGGGAGGATATTTATTCAATACAACTGGCGCAGTCCCATGCCTTGGGGCAATTTCCCATCGCTACAATGCGCAGTGACCTCACAGATGAAACCTGGCTGCGGCGCTTCAGGGTGTTTTTGGAAGTATCTCATTTTAGGGCTCATACAATCCATAGTTAGGAAAACGTATTTTTGATCATAACACGTTTGATTTGGGAAAATTGGTTACTTGAATATTAAATCAATAATACGGACGAGATATAATTTCTGGACGTTAAATATAAGAATAAAACCGGCCTGAATTTCCCTTTCTCAAGGCAAACACTGATTTGCTTAATAAATCCATTTAAAATAAGGAAATTAGTTCTGATTAATTTAGCTTATTTACTTCATCAGAATTCCGGAACATTAGAGATGGGATTACAGCCCTTATAAAATATAATTTTTAATATCTTACCCAGCAACAAGTTAGACCAAAAGTGTGCACATAATACTTTCGGAAAATTATAAAGAACGGTTTAACATTCCCCACTCTTTCACAGCCTTCAACGACCCCTTGCTAATCAATATGCTTCTTCCATTTCTCCTGTCTCTTCATGATTTCTCCCAACAATCCTCTCTCCTGACCCACCATCTCCAGTACTTCCTCATTTGTTTTGCTTTCGGTCCATTTCACCTTCTCCATCCTCCTCCACACCCACATTTCAAAAACCTCCAATCTAATTCTGTCCTCCTCCTGGTCCTGTTTTATATTTTCCAATTTTCTTTTACTCAACCATAAACACAGTAATCAACCCGAAGGTCGGTTTAGTAGGTGATGGTAGAGCTCACCCGTGTACCAAGCCCGACGGCGTGTGAATATTCACACATCAGGGTAGGGGGGCCAGTTCCTTTCCCTGTGCCGGTTATGGTTTCCCAGGAAGATCTGGTACCCGAAAAATCAACTAGCTTGGGTGGAGCTGCAGGTGCCCAAAGTGCCTTGCCCGGGAATCGAACCCGGGACCCTCTGGTCAGAAGTCCAACGCTCTACCCGCTAGACCACCGCGACCCGCTTTTACTCAACAGTGTCCTAATATTCCAAGTGCTTATACCAACTGGTTTGATCCTCCTTTGAGTGTTCTGAGATGCTTCTGTCGCTATTGCTTTGCTAGGATTCCGTGGGATGACAACCGCGGAAGCCTTGCCTCTCCCGCTGCCGTGCACGACACACGGTCGATTGGGCCGAGTTCCGTAGTTCCCAAGTGTCATTCTAATAATCATAACCATCATCGGTTTGAGGGATAATCATTGTGGTGATTTTCCGTAGCCTTCCTAAATAGAGTTTTTAATGTGACAAGATCACTTGAACATTCGCTCCACTCGGGTCCACTCGTCTCACTGAGGAATAGACGCTGCATGGACTACCTTCATTGTTTTTAACTTTCAGCTTATCTGGCATGGGCGAATTATCATTGCTCACAGCACAGTTCTAGGGGTAAAAAGAAGAATTTCCACCACAAGGTTGTGGCCAATGGGAAGAAATTGTGAGGTAAATTTCTCTGAAAATACGTAGTCAGTTCAAAATTCATATATTCATTCTGACTCCAGGTGAACACTTTCGTTTGAAGAAAAATGAAAACGTATAATGTGATAAGGTGTAATTTTTCACCTCTGATCAGTTTAATTCGGATCAGGTAGATGTAAACCGACGCGGATAGGCAATAAGAGACAAAAACATAAACGAATTTGGGAATCCCTCATTTATTATTAATTGATGAAATTTAAAGTGCTTCCACAAATAAAACCAATAAAGCCATAAACACAGTAATCAATCCGATGGTCGTTTTGGTAGGTGATGACTCTGTCTCTGGGTCAGTAGCCCAACGCTCTACCTCTGGACTACCACGTCCCCATATTCCACAAAAGTCATTCAAATTAAGAATAAAGATTAATTTAAAAAAAGTCAAGCCAGTGAAAACATTTAAAAAATATTAGTTTTCTAGAACATTATCAATAGGTACACATTTTGAAACGAAAATTACGATTGTTTAAAGTTCAATGCTATTGGAACCGTTGAAGTTTCAACCGAAAAAAAATTAAATATTGACGTCACATGCAGCCTACATTCCGTTGGATAGGTTTCGATGAAAATATAGTAAATTCTACTATTTTGTTGGAAATTTTAAATATAAAATTTCCTATTACTTGGGTGTACATTTTATAAACTTATCTGGCATAAAAATTTCAAATGGGAATCGCACTATCGGGGAAGCATCTTCAAATGCTCAAAGCGTACCCGGGGGATTAAAATTGACCTTTAAAATTGTACTTTCGTGGATAACACGGATGTAAAATTTCATTTCCTAAGTTCGATGCATTTTCTCATGCGCTCGCTCGTGGAGGAAGTCACGGAGCTATGTAGGACGAAGTCACATCATGGGAATACCACGATGGATCTCCAATTCCATTAGTTTGGACTAACTAATCAGGATTGACGTGAATTAAAAGCTATTTACGCAACAAAAGAACAAAGAAAGGCCCATTAAAATACTTAAGCGTCTTTAGAAAGCGGAAACATTTTATATCTGGGCAAAAAAAAACACCCTCTAGACGGCTGAAACGAGATGATGAAGCATTTGGACGTGCAAACTACCCTTGTGAACTGGCGACCCAGTGTAAAACGAACGAACCAGATTCGTATTAGTCATGGAATCATTTCTTCGAGATGTGCAACCTCAAAGAGATGACTTTAGATGGCCGAATGAAACAACTTTGTAGAAGGGGGAAGCTAAACAGAGGTCACACCAAATTGGGTACACTCAGACGCGACCCAGCCACGGAGACGCCATGATCTCCTCGTTAATGAAAGGCCCATTCCCCTACCGCCATTCCTCTCCGGACATGTGTGTGTGAGTCCTCTGAATGAACGTCACTCCTCTATCTGACAAAATCCAATGATGAGGGGTTGGTCGACGTCAGAATATCGACCAATCCACCCAATGTAATGAACTCGCACTTCTGTGTGGAGACTTTTGATCTGATTTCGATGACAGATAAGCTTAACGACATCTGCTGTCCATGGTCTCATTCGGAAACGAATTCCTAAGATATGGATGAGGAACAGTCTAGTTTAATATCGATGTGAGTTTTAAGTCTAGTTTAGTATCTATGTGATAAAAATGTAAATTACGCAGATTTTAAGCATAATATTTCACGTTGTACGAAAATTTTAAAAATGTTGACCTGTTTAAAAATGTTTGGTAAGATTTCACTGAATGAGTTGGATGCTTTGAATTTGCTTCTCATCACTGCACACTCTCTCCCTCTCTCTCTTTCCCCATGAGATTAATCTTTTTGCGCCTCTTTCTATCTGCTGCTATTTTAACTCTACGCATGAATGCGTCTCCCTTTCCCCGTCTTCATTTCCCTATTAATACAAATTCTGCACATGACCATTATACATAAGAAACTGATAAAATGTCGAAACCTCTTGAAAATTGCATGATTGTTGGGCTGAAACCGGTCCAAATATTCCCGAAAGTATAGTGCAAAAAAGTAGCTCAGATGTCCTTTTCAATCCGAATATGGGTAGACTACAATCCTTAGTTCTTATTTCATCAAATTCTTAATGTATTTTGCGTCACCACAACTTTCCCCTCACTCATTCCTCTTCATCTTGCCTTGTCCTCCTCGTGGGCCGTAGTACATATGTTATTCCTGCTCGTGAATTCGTACAAAGCCCCGACGTAATTTCCTCTCGTGGCTGAGCAAGTTCAAAATATCCCGATTATTTTAAGTCGTTTCAGAGACATAACTCCATTCAACTAATGTATTCAATGCTTCTATTTCCTATCATAATTCTTGTTCTCTCTTACATGCACTTTTTTCCCTTCTGAGATTAGTAACATTCTTCGTTTTGTGATGCTCTACCCCTCTATCCACTTTCTTTGTCCACCTCTTTCTTTTGAATAATATACCATTTTCTCCTGTGTCTCGTAAGCACAGGTATACATCTGTATATTTACTAATTCGGCTCGCAATCATTCCCTTACGCTGAAAAAACCGTATCACTTACACACATTTCCGGAGCATCCAGTGCTCTCAGATTTTTCATACCTCCACCTACTAGCATCACAAATAGTGTTCAAATATTCGTTACTCAACAATTTTTTTCTGCATTAATTCATCACACCGCGGTATGTGAAAATTGGGAAAATCAAGAAAGCAAAAAATATTTTATAATACTAAAAACATAGCCTTTGGTGAATTATCTCACTATGAGCACACATGAAAGCTGCGAATATGTAAAATTTGCAGCATTGCAATATGCAGGAACCGAAAAACTAATAATCTACAGATTTAGGTCCCATTTTTAAAGGTAGCTCCTGGCGGATCACATGGAAGCGCGATGGGCCTCCTCCTTTTTCTGCCGAGAGCAGGGCGAGAGAAAAAAATGGTTCATCGGACGAAAGGATTGGTGAAATATTCAAATGAAAGAGGTTAAAGAAAGAGGTTAAATAAGTTTATCTGGGTTAAATTGTAATTGGATTCCGCGGCGAGCGTTTGAGACCCTTTGAAAGGAGGAAGTAATGCAGAGAGGAAAACTGCTCGTTTCGTGAAGAACCCTTACAAACGAGATCCCAAACTTCCCAAAAATAAAATTACATAATGTGTTACAATCTTTAATTAATCATAACGCATGACTTCTTACACTCCCAATAAAACTCTTACATCGCATCCCGGCAGAGCTGAGATTTAGATACAAATGTATACAATAATAGAGATCAAATTTTACATTCCGGCAGTTTTGTTACCTCAACAAATGTTGTACGCACAAGTATGTTCTCCAACTAATACCAAAGATCTTTCGATTGGCATTCATATTTTTTAAATCTCAATTTATTTTACTAATTTTGCAAATATTACGTCACAATGTGCAAGTTCGACCTTTTACCGTTTACGTTTGAGCATTCGATCTCAATTTAACTCAATTACTGTCCCTGGAAATTTCCCACAAATAGACCCGGCCCTGGAATTGGTTCCGCAACCCTTCCCAGCAGAGATGTCTAGCGAAGGTTTACGAAGTTCACGTCAGAAGCGGCCTTAACCACTATTGGCTCAAGGTGCTTCCCCTCCCTTTCCATAGGGCCGATCTTTAAGCGCAGCCACGACACACTTGATGGTCATCCTCCACACCTTTTATAGTGGGTCATCAACCAAAAGGTGAAACTCGATGTAGCCCTCCGCTAAGTTACATGGAATTCGCACTGCGCAGCGACACCTTTGGAAGAGGAGAGGTCTCTTCTCTAGCGCCCCTTTCCACACTCGGAAAAAATCGCAACGACAAATGCTCATCCTTGAGAGATTAGAGAACTAAAAAGTGTTTAAGCTCGAGGTCATAGAGTAAGTAGCCTATAAAAATGACACAGCATCTTATCCGCTACACTGATTTCTGCTGTTCAGTGTATGGAGACGAAATTAATACTTTATTTACAAAGAGAGAGAGTGTAGGGAAGTAAGTAGTTACCAATGATAAGTAATTAAAATTGTTTACTGAACACATTAATATTTCATCAATATTAAAAGGGTTTTCCGGAAAGTTACCTCCGTTATACTATAAAAATACACCGGAATATTAATAGAAAATTTAATATTTTCATCTCAAAATTACTTATCTCTATTATTTTATGCATAGTCGCCAAACGGATTTAAGTATTTTTCCTATCTCTGATCTAGTTCACGAAATCCGTCAGCATAAAATTCTACCGTCTGATTTCGAAGCCAACCGATAGCAGCATCTTATTCAAGTTTCTCAAGTTCCTCGACGAGACAAGCGCAAAACATGTAGTAGTCTAACCTTCAAGTCGTTTTTCCATGCAACTGTGTCGTAGAAATCTGTGGAGAAAACTTTCTAAAGATTTCAGATATCGTAAAATGCCGGTTTTCACGAACTTTTTTGGCCAATTTCCTGGTGCAGTTCATTGTTCACCACTGACGGGCGGCCACTTTTGTCATCATTATGGACATCTACGTTCACTCTTAAACGAACGACGGCACTGACACACAACTCTTGTCACTAATCACATTTGGTCCGCAGAAAGCTCAAATTTACCGATGAATGTCAGCAGCAACTTTGGAGCTATTTTACCAGTAAAAATCTATCGCTGATCGGACTTCACATTTCGCGGGAATATGAATTGTATTGTTCATTTTGACTCGCTATTTTAAACAAACGACATGCGGTGCGACCTTCCAACCACTGCAGCTCGAGGGATGCTGACTTACTGTGTGCGTTAAAACAATAAGTCAGCATCCCTGACAATTCAGTTCCCTCCACTAATTCTCACGTTACACGAAAACGGAGGTTACTTTCTGGACAGCTCTCGTATAATGCGTAGATCAAGGTCAATTCGACAAATAAAATCACATTTTGGGTGACACGCCTTCAGTTTCCGTACCACTTGGTAGCCATTCGAAAATCATCCCATGGAATAGTATTGTGTGGAAACCATTTTTTTACATTTTATGAACGACTGAAAAATGTCTTCAATGTACCATCAATTCCCTAAATTCTCTAATATAAAACCATTACTATGTATGAGAAAAAGTTCTAAAGAAAGCATTGTTACAAATAAAAGTGGGATTTTCACAACATCGAGGCATGCCCATAAAGTAAGAGCCGTTTGGTCACAGGAAAAAATATACTCGTATGAAACACAATTTTATTGGCACTTTTAGTTATCTGCAAACCTACTTCCCTTCTCTACATAATCGCCGTTCACTTCTAAGCATTTTTCGCACCATTGCACCAGCTTCTTTAACCCCTCTGCATAGAAGCTCCCCGCCTGAGAGTTGAACCAATTGACAACGCCGTTCTTGAGTTCCTCTTCGGTTTCGAAACGTTGTCCACCGGACCACTGTTTCAAGTGCAAGAAGAGGAAGTAGTCGCTGGGTGTAAGGTCAGGACTGTACGAAGGGTGGTCAAAGAGTTCCCAACGACCTAAAAATTCTCGTCCACTGGACATTCTTTGCTCTTTGTACTGGTCAGTGAGCATTTTCGGTACCCACCTTGCACGCAATGTGTGGTATCCGAGGTTTTCCGTAACAATATTGTAGATAGTAGTGCGTCCAATTTGAGGAAATTGTTCAGCCAGGCCATTAATCGTCAATCGAAGATCACATCACATTTTTTGTTCCACTTGCGAAACAATTTTATCGGTCAGAATAGTGGGCCTGTCACTTCACTCTTCGTCATGGACATTTGTTCGTCCATTTTTAAAATCTCGGCACCATTGTCTAACCTTTCCTTCGCTAATTACTGTAGGTCTATAAACTAAGCATAACTCCCGATATATTTCAGCAGCCGACAATCCCTTTGCATACAACGCACTTCACAGCTGGTGGGATCAACGATCGTCGCGGACATTGTTGTTTGCATGCACGGACAAGCAAACGACTTCTGAAACAAAACAAATGCTGCTATAGCTTCTCAATGAATCATTAGATGGCGCTGCATGAGTAAACTGTGTTCTGAAGCGCCAAAATTTAAATATAAACAAACGGCTCTTACTTTATGAATATGTCTTGCATATCATCTGGTAATCTTGAATTTTTCTTTCAGAAATTCAAATGATGCATTCAGATTACATCTGCAAAAGACATATTGGAGATGTGCTTCATTCCCGGCTACGTTTCTGAGCTCTCACAATTATGAGTTCCAATAATTTAAAATTCTGGCAGCCCTGACCATAATGAAAATCCCTTCCGACGCCACGCAGGGTCAGCGAGCACTCCCACACGAGCACACCCTACAAACTCTCGCTAAAATCCTTTCTTGTTGTCGTTTGTGAGTTGACTTCCATTGTAATCTAACACACATTTTATAGGCCTAAAAAATAAGGCCATAACTACAAAACTTCTTTAAAGAAAGTCATTAACAAAACAATAAGTATAGAAAATTAAGTTTACAACTATTAGATGTAAAATTGTATTTTTTAATGACGCTTAATACTGATTATGACGTTTACTCAGTATTTATCACTTTAATTAAATGATTTATCCTGAAAAATAAGTTTTTGCCACAAATATTAGTTTCCATTTTGAACGTGGTGGGTATGCATGGAATGAGACATTTGCAACGACACAATTTCTTAAACAAAAATAACTAGCACAATTATACGAATGAACATCCTACTACAAGTGAGCGTTGCCATGGTTATTGCGGTATTTGCTCGATGAAATGTTTGCGTTTCCACGGCTCATCTCCCTGCCGGAGGTTCCCAGCTTCATATCCGGGCGGTTCCTCAGAACACCCTCGGCCACAGTCCAAGCGGTTTGATTTTCTGAGTTCCAAACCTCCCTGGGGTTCCGCAGCTGGCGCAGGTGTGGGCACAGGCTCCTTAATTACCTTGTTGATGTGTGAATTTTGAACGCCTTCGGGCTTTCAGTAACGTGTGAGGTCTGCTCACGTCCATCTAACTGACCTCAGGGTCGAGGTCTCCGGTTTGGTCTGATTCTACGCGACTGCCAAGTCGGTGGTTTGCACAAACAAACTCCTAGGAGAATTGTCGAGGAAGAGGTACATCAAGGAGCGTACGAGGGTGGGGCAAAGGGTTCAATCGCGCCGTGGGACTCCATCTCGATGGAAGTGACTCGCCACGGCACGGTTGACGGGAGAAAACCCGAACGGCGGTTGAGTACGCATGCACATCCGAGCCCAATTACAATTAAGTCACGAGGATAATACATAGATCACTTACATATTTACGAGTGGGAGATAAAAAATTAATGACATATGTTTTTCCAATAGTGTTTATGAATTTTGAGATACATTCACCCTATCCGCATCTTGCTGAGGCTTAATATTAAAATTTGATTTAAAAATCGGTACAGAATTGAGAAGAAACATTACCTTTAGGAAGAGTTCCACTCTTTGTTTGAACAATTACGCCTGTGGCTCTGCAAAACATTGGCATATAAGCAGTGTACATTTCATGCGCAATATTTGAATTCATTCAACACGTGCCGTAGATCATATTACTAATTTATTAGATATTTCGTAAGCTCATATATTTTACGTTAAATATTATACTATGTGAAACTAATAAGAAGGAAATCTTGGAAGACAAAGACGTCTGGAAATACTGATAAGGGAATCGAAAAGAGCAATGAAAGACCTGAAGAACAGAAAGGCACCAGGGGATAAAAAATAACTAACGTAGAGATAATTAAGGCACTTGGAGTGAAAGCAAAAGATACCCTCCTTGGAAAAATCAAAGATAGCTTAAACCAGAGGACTTCAGGAAGAGTTTTGATGATTGCCATACCGAAGTAAGCGAAATAGGCAAAAAGCCCAAAAATTGAGCCTAACACCATGCCTAAATTGGAGGTATTATTTTACATCACACACACACAAGTATATATGCATATAAATAAACAAATATATTCATGGCATCATATAATCATTTATCGTGCATCCTAATCCATTATTTTAATAATTATTTTTCAAGAAATTTGCACTATAATATAGAAGTTTTTACTAAAGGTTAGTCTTCTCTAATAACGAGATTCGTATATTTCGATCACCACAAGTTGACAATGATATCCTAATCCAATCCGTATGTAAGGAGTGGTCAAGACTGTTTGAATCTGCAGTCTCGGCACTATATTATGAGTTGGTTTCACCGACCGTCGATCTACAGCAGTGACCATACCAGTGCGTGCAGTTGTCCAAACGGAATCCATACTTCTTTCTCTACGAAAAGCAGCGCAATGGATGAGTGAGACCTGGGTGTGAGTGGGAGGAGGGTGGCCATTGGGGCGGTGGGCGTGGGAGGGTGGCGGGCGGAGTAACAGTGGAGAGGGTGAGATTCTGGACGCCAGTCACGTAGGCGCCCCTTATCTCTTGTCCCGGGGCGAGATGATCGGGGCGGAATTGAGCACCACACCAGGTCTACCCCCTCCAACCGCAGAGGCGTCGCAGGGGCAAATTAATCAGGGACACGTAGAGCGGGCACGGGGCGGAGACGGGAAAGAATTGACGCTCACCCTGTGATTCAGGAAGCGTTATACTTTTTGCTTCCTTATCCGTAGGGGATATGATAAATTAAGATACAATAAGAGTCCGGATATAGTAATATATTTTGGATGATAGTAAAAAGAAGACAATGAGGTCCACAAGAAATAAGACGGCTGACTTAAAATTTAAGATCGAGGGAATAAACTACATTGAGTAGTAGTAACTAGTAGTTGGCGTGGAAAATTATGGAAATAATGAAGCGGGCAGAAAGAAACATTAATAAGCAGTGATAGACAGGGAAAGTAATCGGTTTTGTTTTTTAAGATTCAAATGGAGAAATAGCTGATACAGGATATGATTCGTGGATTTCCTTCAAAGTCTCTCCAATATTTTAATTTCTTCCAAATAAAGCGATTGTTCCACTCTAGAAAATGTGTCCATTTAAATAGCGGACAAAAAAATGTACTCATTTGAAGTTACGGATTCAATTAGCCATTTTTTACAAATAATTTGCTCTTTACCATCTGTTCAAGATTTTCTGTGAACTTGTACATCAACTAGGAGACATTGAAACGATCCCTTCATCTGATTTAACTTCTTCTCTTTCATGATATTAACACACCGTCCTGAACGGTCATTTATACTCGTCAGCTATTTCTTCAGCTATCTAGTGTTATAAGGAAAGGCAGAGCAAAATAAAGAAAGCAAACATTTATAAAAGGGTACCCTTCAAAAACTTAATTTCCTCAGATCTTATTCTATTCTTTTTTCGTGCCATTTCCAAGAAGGAGGGATAAGGTAAGGCCATTGCCAAGAGGAAGAAGAAAAGATAAAGTATCTCTCAAAAGGGTGATTAATTTTAAACCTTATGGAATTTCAGTCCAAAGGGATTCTAAAAGGAGTCATGTACCCTAAAGACGGCTTATTACCCCATAAAACCCCCATTTTGTTCCATCTGCACTTTGACCCCTGCCACATGATTTCGGCGGGTCTTACGAAAACCGAACTGAAACTTTCCTATATATTTTTATCATCAAATTGATCACTTTTATCATTTTGAATTAAGATAAATACGCCCCTCCCTAGCGCTTAGTCCCATTGGTCCATCAATACTTAATACCTGCAAAAATGTTTATAATTTGGCCCTCTACCGTTCATAATGCTTGGTTTTGGATGGAATTAGACCGCTCATCCCTACATTTATTAGGTCCGCCTAACTGGACACCGCACACTCCAAGAGACTCCCTCTTTAAATTTTCTTTCGAATTCTCCCTCAAACCTCCCTCCTTTCATCCTAAATGTCTACCCTTTTCCTCCCCATACATCTACAGCACAGTCGTCAACACAACATGCCCACTCAAAACACTCCTTTGTCCGCCTTTCCTTCCTATTTTGGGATAGCCCACAACAACATTCTCCCCGCTTGCTTAGTGCTTCTTCGCTGGTTTCCCCTTTCGCTCTTTTTAATTTTTCCGTCATTCTTCTCACTTGCTTCTCAAAAGTCTGTAGAGTACAATTAGTTTATGTGCACGTTGAATTCAGTCATTATCCGCATCGAATGGAAATATTTAAACTCGCGAAGAGTAATTATTTCTAATACAGGGCATTCCGTAGTTTTTATTGGTGTTCAAAACACTGATACTTTGTTCTTACCAATTCCTTATGCACGGAGAAGAAATGAATTAAAAGTGTTAAAGGTAATTGGATGCAAATATTACACCTTACTTTAAATACCCTCTCCATGGATTACAACCATGAGGAAGGGTGTTTGGGCTACGGGAAACCACCTCATTCAGTTACCTCAAAGGATGTGTGCTGGACCAAAGAATAAGAATGAGTCCTGGACACTTCAGAACAAGGCTTACATGGAATATTTCAAGGTCTAAGAAAACCTGGAAACAGGAGTATTATGGGTTAAATCTTAGCATTCACGAGGGAGGATATTGACCCGAAGAGGAAGAACGCCCCTTTTCAATATCACTAGACTAGGCAGTACGAACTTCCGGGGAAGTTGGTAAAGTGATGTCGTGTAAGTCAAATCATCCAGGGGAACATTTGTTTTACTAACTAATTTAAAGGCACGTTTTTCGTCAACTGCCTAATTTCTCGGGGGAATATCCTGAATTTTAATAAGTGGTAATCTATTTCTTTTGACCGTAAGCAATATTATTCATAGAAAATAGGCGGGTTTATTGAAGAAAATGAGATTGTGCCAAGGAAAAAGGAAATATTCAAGGGGTATAGATGGGTGCCGTCGAGAGGAAACGTCTTTCTTCCTCAGTGGCGTCGTCGAAATTCGGACTGGATTCTTCTTTCTCGGGGATGAAAAGAAACTAATTGTGCGATTCGGGGGAAGAGGAAGGATAGAGCGGGGTGGGTGGGTGCGGGCGGGGCGCTAACTCTCCTTCAAGAGGAGGGTGGGGAGATGGGAACCAATACATGTCCTAACCGTGGCCCACCTTCGACCCTCGCACTCGTCCTCCGCCAAAGGAGATGAGAATAATGAGGGCTATGGGGGACCCTTCCTCCCCCCCCCAGGGGATGCCAATAAACCCCCTCACCCCCCTGGGAAACGACGCGAGAGAGACTGAGTCCCTTGCCCGCTCGTTCAAAATCTTGCACCCTGACAGAGAAAGGGACTATTTATTTGTCGAACCCTCCAGGGAAGCGGGACCCTGGTTTCAGCCCTAATCGTTCCCCTAAACCCTTCCCGGAGTTCGCCAAATAGACCCCTGCACCCTCTTCAAACGACCTCTTCAGTCTTTCCCTCACGCACCCCGATAATACACGCCCACCTGACTATGAATTGGAAACCCGTGGCGGCGGTCTCGAGGAGGTCGTTGTTGTTTTCGTCATCCAATCAAGCGGACGGCCACCTTACGTGGACGGCGAAACGATAGCCAAGAGGAGCCCGTTATCATTTCGGTGGTCAGCGGCCGTGGGGGTGGAAGAGGCGGGGAGGAGTGGAACTAGGAGACGGTACGACATCAGACGACGGCCCATCTCCTGGAGAAGGGAGTAAAATGCGCGTAGCCCCCTGCCTTCCCGATTATTTCGAGACCAGAGAGAATTGCCGGGCATTCTTTTCAGACTCAAGTAAGTCAGAATTATTTTCGCTACTCTTGAACTGACCGATAACAATTGAGGGTGCGTCGTTATAACGTGAAAAAGCTTGCATTAAGATACACATGTATATATATATGTAAAACTTTTGGATGACACAATAGAACACAAAATAAAATAGACAACACGTAAAAGGACACTCACATTGTAGCTTGTTTAAGCTTTCGGCCTACTCCGAGACCTTCTTCAGGTCATTCTCATGTATGAATATATATTATTATTAGGTAATCTGCCGGTTAAGTTAGGTTTTCGGATGGACACAACTATCAAATAAATATTTTGTGACTCCTAAGAAAACCTACTCTACATGAGGTCCCTCTTCATCTCTGTGTACTTCCATGTTTGGCTTTCAAACAGTAATAATGAAATAATAAAACCAATTTGGATTGGGAAATTTTAAAAAAAGGTTCTTCTGAGGAGGTGATTTTGAGGGAGGTGGAGGAGAGGGATCAAATGGCATTGATGACGAAGGAATTGAAAAGTGTCAAAGGAAGTAGCAGTTTACTGGACAACGTGGTGAGAACAGCTGGTGTGGATCTTGTTCTGGGATCAAATTCATCACTGGTGGTTGCATTTAGTCAGATCCAGAGATATTCCGGCGGTTGATACAACTCTCTAGACTAGGAGTTCGGGCAGCGCTTAAACGAAAGGACGTGCAGTGGAGCTTCATGTCACATTTAAAGGGCCAAAGTTCCTTCAAAGTTTTTCGTCCAAAATTAGGTTGGTTGTTGCCTGTAAAAACCTATCATAAAATTCTAAAATTTTGCATCTTTTCCAAGATTAACATACGTTCAACCCTAATATTATATTCATGTTCCGATTGTATAATTCCTCACACGATCTGAGGAGGCCCAGGGAATGTAATAAATCCCTTCTCTATCCAAGCGTCTTATTTATGCAACCCTCAAAACATTAACTGTTAGGTTTCGTGAAAGACCTAGGTGACTTTGTAAAGTTGATGTGAAGAGTGAACTAGACGATCGCGTCTTGGACGAATACAATGCATCCCCGCATGCGTTTTTTAAAACTTAATTTTTTCAGCTAAGATCTTATGTCTTTTAATGTTTATATACTTTTCAATAAAGCATAAGCAAAGCAAACTTTTCAAGAAAGCGATTTTTAAGGATTATTATGTCTTATCCGATTGCAATCACATACGATACTATGCAATCGTATAATCGTGGATGAATTCTAAAAGCTATTAAAACTCCATGTGGCTCTTCAAAGTACTTTCGCTTGGCACAATTATAAAAATCGTCCAATACCATTTCTTTTGAAAGCATTCATAATTTAATTTGTCTCCAAATACTTCTCATCATCTCTCAATTTCTAGGTAGACCCAAAATATTCCCCCCCCCCCGGTCTCAGCTTGGAAGAAACTAACCTTCAATTTTAACATCTCCATTTACTTTTTTTCCCACCTTTGAATTTTACCAACACTTTACCAATATTATACCTACGTACGTGAATAACCAAGATGCCCAACATACCAATATTTTTTGATCTCACTATAATTCAGCCAATTAGATATTTTGGTGGTAGACTAAGAATACGTACTTCGTTGTTTTTCGTACCAGTTTTAACCCAACTCAATCAATTTCAAAGCTTCCGCGTCATAAACGAGAAATCTCATGTTCTCATGTGATGAGATTAATTTTACTCATATGTTATTTTGCCCGAGGTTCAACCCTCCACAGCTCCTTAATATTTGAGAATCGAATCAGAGCTTTGAGATCACGATGGCGTCAGGCAAAAGCTCCCGAGCTGTTTGTTGAATGAAATAGTTGCGTTTGCTCCCTGGTCAGCTCCTGTTCGGCGAAGTGACGGGGAGGGCGGGCGGGCGGGAGAGGAGATATCGGAAGTGGATGGAAGGCGCGCTGGCCCCATAAATACGAGGAGGCCTATGTAGACAGAGGCGAGTGCCCAACGAGCCAAGATTCAGGGAAAAGGACGCAGGGAATATCAGCGGGAAACTTAACTGAAAGTGCATAGAAGAGGCAGGACAATTTTAGTTGGGAATAAGATATGCATCCTACTATCTTGTCCTACACCCACCATTCTTCCCTAAATTATAGTTTTCAACATCCTAATACCTCTCAGTGTTCCATGTCTACATTTTCTGCCTTTTTGGAAATTCTCCCACCAACATTCTCCCTTCCTCATACATGCGAACCTATACCCACAGTGGCGCAAACATTCATGAAAAAATCCTTTCGTTTCAAAGTCATTAAAATACATATACTATCATCTAACAAATAATTCCACCTTATGGATGCAGTCAGAAATTTATCCAATAACATGGAAGCCATAACTTGAAAAGTAAAAAGACGAAACTCCACAACCACATGGACATGCAACATACAATGGTCTCCTCCCACAAGGACACAGGCATGACCCAACGCTGCATACAGCGGGAAGGTCCCCACACAGAGAGAGACGAGGGATGGAAGGGGAAACTTAAAAGCAGAACAGGTAGAGCAAGCAATACTGTAAAGAGCACTAAATTATTTAATTCGTAGCATTCTAATGCGGTCATGCGGAAAGGAAGGGTTTTGACAACAAAACACACGAGGTTAGTGTGTTTCCGCTCAGAAAAAGACAAAGGCTAATTTTAACAAGAGTGCTGAATTTTTATCCCAAGACCTCCTATCATTTCCTGTGTCTACTTATTCTCCCTTGCATATATATTTCCCCAACCGCCGTCTCTCTTCTCCTACCATGCCTTGAGCATTAATCTTTGTTTTTATTTTCCCCATTCTTCTCCACACCCACTTCTTAAATCGCCAACCTACTCTTATACTTTTGCTTCAAGGACCAAATATCAAAGTCGTACCAAATTACACACAATAATAAAGTTTTCACTAGTATTTTCTTTACATATATAGTTAATAACGCTCCTCGTCAAATTCCTTCCAAAACTTTTTGGAAACGTAATCGATTCTTTATCGATTGCATTCTTATTTGAACGTCCCTACTACTCTGCTACCCTATTTCCAAAGATCAGATAAATGGTGGAAATATTATGTTTATTTACCCTAGCTACAATGTTTACCCTAACATTTCTACATCATTACAATGTCATTTCTTTCGATTTTTTCAAAATATGTTTTGATGATGTATAGTCTTATACTCACTCATTTCAGCTTTCCCCTTTTTTAGAGAAGTTATCAATATCGATCCAAAAAAGCCTTTCGGCCATAATTACTACGAATGAGGGCTAAATGAAGGAATAATTTCTCTCCCTACCTCGTTTTCCTAATTATTGAATATTTTTGCTAGAATGTTATCTGTTTCTTCTTTAACGTTATTCTCTTAGTACTCCTCGGTTCAAAATATCCTTTTTGGCACCATATTTTCTTTCCATACCCAAACAATTTGGGCTGTCATTTTGATGAAACACTGTCTCAGGCGGAATGCTTGGTGGAAATCTTTCATTCTTGAGGTAAATGAGGAAAGACTACCTTGGCTGATTCCTCTAGAATTTTTATAGTCGCACAACCATGGTTTAGTTGCAAAGTAACATCATCGACTGTGTAATAAGGTATTAATGTCGACAGTTTTACTTGGATTGTAATTACTTGTAGATGATTACTACATTTATTTACAGTAAAGGGCCATTCTTAAAGACTAATTGAAGAGTTGATTATCATGTGGAACGATTTTAACTTGTTTCGACATTTTAAAAGTTCTTTATCCTTTCAGCTTTTAAATCTCGGGATCTACTTTCTATTGGTATCCATCCTTGCTCTGACTTGTCACATTTATTTATTTAGTTTACAAATATCATCTCGCTAATGACATTGGAAAAATTACAAAGATAAAAACCGTATTAATAAAAATTTAACGGATTGAATAAACGGCAGGCACTACATAAAAATATCTTTTGCTGTACATAAATGAGGGATACAAATAATGAGTGGCAAGGAGGAGGAGTATGCAGAAGAAAATCAGGGTAGGGAAAAGGAGCAAGGCAGGAATGGACGGCGTGAGGAGTTTCGGAATGGTCGAGGGAGGCGTTTACCTTTGTCGTCATGGAACCGGCGCGGCGGCCAGCGCACAGAATGCCGATGGCAGATTCCTCAACTTGCCCAAGTGTCCATTTCCATTCATTAATTCTCCTTCTTTCCACACCCCCTCCCCTCTTATTCTCAGGCAACTCCCCCCTCCCCAGTCCCTTGAGAACGCACCCTATGGAGAGTCATTTTACAGGATTTTCAGATCTCTGGAAACAAATATCTCCCCCTCTGTCTTCTACCCCCGCACCAAATGATCCCTCACTTCCTCCCCCACACATTTATTTTGAAGGACGAAGCCCACAAAGGGTCCCGAGAGACGGTGACCTTTCCAAAGGGCCTCCTCTCGACACAAAGGAAGAAAAAGCGGGCGAGTTGGGAGGGCATACCAGAGACATTTCTATTGCGATTTATATCGTTAAGGGAAAGAAAGATCCACTCAATTCCCATTCGGATCCACCATCCACCTTCCGCCTCCAGGAGCGCCGATATGTTTCCGATTATCCCTATCAGATATATTTCCGTGAATTAGGGAGAAGGTCTTTCTTCTATCTTAAGATTTAATGACGTTTGACCATGTTATATAACGCGTGGTGATCTGCGGATTATTTGTCGAACTATTGGCATTCATTCATCAATGCTAGCCGGACATGATTTTCACTATCACCCCCATGGACGGAAAAAACTGCATCGTTTGTGTTGGCCTTCCTCTGCAAACTTCTTTGCTTTACACCCCAATTGCCCTTCTTCTTCCAGTTCCACGCTCTAGCGGCAATCATACCTACCTCCACGTAATTCATTCATCTTTCATCGGGCGATCCCGACTCACGCTCCCAAATGATTTCCCCATGATCAACCCTCCTCTTGCATATGCATATTCCCTATCCGTAGAATAAGTACGTCGGGGTCCTTCCAGTTTTAGAAAATTTGAAGCTAAGAGCAATATTCGGTTCAGAGGAGAGTCGAAATAGCTAAAAATTATACCAATAGCGACAATCTTCTATCAATTCTTGATCAATTATTGACGAGTACCATTTTTGTTAGGTCTGCGCACTTCTTTTGTTATTCTTGCTTGTCACATTGGAAGAACGCCCGTGAAATGTACAACTAATCAAACTTCTCAAAAATGTTCTTTCAAACGACTTCAACGACATTTTTCCTCAAAAATTCGTAAAAAGCGCCCGATGAGAGATGATAATTCTGTGAACCTTCTTTTCTTCAGACAGATACTCAAAATCCATGGACAAAAACCGAAATCATTGTTTATACCCATTTGGACCAGACGACGAAATCTCTGTTTAATTTAATTTTTTTCTTTCAAACTGACATAATTGTGTTGAATTTCTCCGACATGGAGGAAAAAAATATATTATATTAATGTTTGACAACGGCAAATTATATGCGATACATCGTTTTGCACTACTCGAAAAATGTAATCAGTCGAATTGGTTTTCAAAAATACGGTTAAAATTGGATATAATAAAATTGGAGAAAAACTCTCCTAAAATGTCGAGCACAGTTTTGAAGGAAGGGTAACTAGAGTCTAATTTTATTTCATTCAGCGGAATAAGATAGATGAGTCAATTCGTCACACAATCAGTCGACCCATCCCCTCATTAGACTCCGGCCGCCACTGCGAGGATCATTTCCAAGATAACCGATGCGAAAATCTCCGCAGTTAAAAACATCCCCCTAGGGAAGAACTTTTTCGTCTCTTGGAGTGCTGCTGTCGGATCGAGAGGGGAAGGGAGCAAAAGAGTCGCTTCGAGACGGTGTCATCTCCAACGGAGGGGCAACCGCCGACGATTCTCTTCTTTCGATACCCAGCCGAGAAGAGATGGAGGGGAGGTGGAGGGACTTTCGGAGGGCTTTGTGGAAAGAGCGAAAGAAATAGGGGTGAATGAGGCTGTGTCGGAAATTGGGTCTAATTGGCCGTAGGAGGGGGAGCGGGGGAGTGAAGGGGTGGAAGATTGCCTCGTTACGCCCACCCCGCGGCCAGATTCCGATTTCAGATAATGGGGGAGGGGATTTCCGATCCTGGACCACCGTGATAAAAGGTCTGTCTTTATTTACTTGTTATTCCGGGCGAGAGCCAGATGTAGGCTCCCGCAATATCACGTGTCAAACCTCTTCCTCCTCAATAAAATCCACCATCTGTACCGAGCTAAAAGGGCATCCGTTGGAATGCCCTCTCCTCTCTTTCAGTTCTCGCACTCGATTGGAAGCGAAAAGGAGAGGGGTTAGAGGTGGCCACCTGATCGGGAACTTTCTTTGTTGTGACCATCCGTGGAATGAAAGAGATTTCCCAGTTGAATCACTCGGTGTTAAAATATAATATACATATATGATGATATGTGTATGCCAATTTAAAACTCAATGGCAATGAAATATATTAATTTTTATTGATAATTTTCACAATATAATAGTTAAATAAAACAATAAACTATTCTGAGCGGTAATATATGAATTACTTATACACAAAGGAGCTAGCGTATGAGGGGTGAGAAAAGCATGCATAAATGTTTCTTATCCTTACAAATATCAGTAAGCAAGGAACTGATAACGGACGAGACCAGTTTTAAAATTATTAGCGTAGTTTGCACGACTTCATATTTGTGATTATATTAAATTTTTATGAAAAAAAGAGCTTCACTCATTTCTACCTATAATATTTATATTCAATACATGGTCATCTGCAACCGCTCTGGTTCTTCTCTCCCCTATATTTGTCCTTATTTAATTTATGCTAAAAAAATTTCGAATTTCACTTACCCGGTTTTCCAACGAGTCATTTCATATAAAAAATACCCGATATTACGTACATAAATTACTAAAGATGCTGGGTTGAATGAATACCTGAAAATATTTTATCTGCAAATCAAACCGACTAAATGCTCTCGCCAATTTCCTTCATTATTCCTTCACCTTTCGTAAAATACCCTCGGCGTGTAACGTACGAAAGGAGGAAAATGTGAGGAGAGCGCTGGCATACCTCCTTGCCTTCCATTTGAAAATAGCTGAGAATTAAGAATTCACGGGTAAGGGCTTTCCAAAGGAATTCCGCACGATCGATGAACTAAATTCGGTCTCAAAATTTTTTCGACATATTTGACTGAACGGCATAGCTGAGCTTTCTGCATATTTCAGCAATGTCTTCGAATAATCAAACAATTCGATATGCAAAGCCCTGCTGCTCAAGGAATAGATGAAGAAGTGGTCTCATATTAACCACAATTGGGGGAAAAAAAGTAATCCGCGCAAGCGACGTGGATTACAATGTTTTTTTTTTATAAAAGTCAATTTAAATTCAGAGCTTCTATTTCTGGGTTGCAAAAATCCCTCGCAGCAATCATGGCGTTTCAATTGGCGGATGCGGGAGGAGAGATAGGAGTTTCATCGGAAAATATCTGCAGAATGGTGGGTGGAAACTCGATCACTATTTCTCGGATGGGTACCCGAATGATATTCAACTTTTTTAGAGTACCCAGAAGGAGGAAAACACTCTTTTTGTGGTAACCCTTACAATTATCAAAACAGAAATAAGATTTTTAGGAACACTTTAATCTGGAAACGATCAACCAGTTGACAAACTGAATTTCATTATCGGGTTGTATTGAAGTATTGAGGATTTCCGCCCTCTTGCGGACGTCTCGAACTCTCCGATATCCCTCTCCATACTTTCCCCTGCATATTGATATTCGTGGTGATGTTTAAAGATCGCCCAGGAAGAGGGAAGAGAAGCAGATCAGGCAGATGACTCGGTGAAAATCAAGAGCGGAGGGAAGTTTTATAAGCGCAATGAGGATATGCTGATGAGCAACACCGTTTGGAAATCCCATGGGGAAATACTCAAAGGATCAATTCACACACGCCACCCCATTATCGTCGATTTGCGAGTTGTGGGATCACGAGAAAGGAGAAAGGGTGGTGATCATGGCGGGAGGCTTGATTGGTCCGGGGGCTGGTGTTGTTAGCCGGGCAAATACGAGCTCATTCCTCCATTCCCTCTTGAAAAAAGGGAGTCGCCCCCCGTGCACTCCTACACAATCCCAATGCCTGCTTCCTCCACCTTCCTCGCCCCTTTCAAACCGATCGGGAACATCTAATTAGAGTCGAGGTCACCCTTCCAACACGTGTGACTGCCACCGCTTTGCGAGGCGTCAACAGATATTTCAGAATGGAATCCCTTAGTCCTGCCGTTTCCATGTGAACCGAAAAAAAATACGACTGAAATTTACATTCATTGGACCGAGAAAATAACGTGATCCTTGACTTTACGCGACATTATTCGCCGGGAGATATTAAAATAAAGTTGTGGGAGATAACGAGAATGAATTGGGTGCTGGCGTTCAATGAAGAAAAACCACCCAGCCCATTTATTATTGCAACGTAGCCCACGATCAAAATTGAAATCGTAGATAGCTGAATTTCTCTGTGATCCTTTGATGTGAAGCTGGCTTTTGACTGGAGCTGCGTGGGTAAGAGCACACAGTGGCCCTTTTGCGTTTGTTTTCCCAAGGTGTTTCATTCCAAAAGGCGCTCTCTTGGAAGACAAGAGGAACCGTTTGGTCGGGTCGCAAGGCGCACTTGGCGCACAGGCTAAAGCAGCTTCGTCCGGTCGACGGAACCGCTCGATTAGAATTAGGATTATATCATCAGAACAATCATCTCCTCTTATTCACCGTGCGAACGTCAGAATGTCAATTTAGACCTAGCTCTCCGGTCTTCCATTTTCCAGTAAATGACGTCTTGCTGAGGTTTTGGAGGGGTTCAAGCATCTCATTGTTGAGAAGCGGACTCCAAATTTTCCGACTCGCCGTTCTTCGCTTTCTACGATGTTTCTTCTCATCGAGTGCCCCACTCACACATTACAGTGTAAATCAAAGAGATAGACAGCAGACTATTATATGAATATCTACTTAACACCAAACACGTGTGGAAGCGTCCGTGCCATTGGGTGCTCTCGTAACATTCAAATGTCTCATTTCTCACTAGAAAGCGACATTTGTCGTCCATGGTTCTGATTCACCCATGATCTCCGGCGTCCAAAAATATACGCGCAATTGCAGCGGTATTCTGAGAGAGTTTTCCTAAGAGCAATCAAGAAAGGGGGAGATGATATCGTAAAACGACATCGGAAAGGGTAGGAGAGTAGGACCGTATCGATATTCCATATTATCCTAATTCGAGGACAAAGCCTTAAATGATAAAATGAGATAATCGCCGCCATGAAAGGATTTGATGGCGGAAGAGGAACTTGCGAGGGTGCGATCAAACCGTATGGAAAAGACCGTCCCTCTCTCCTCCTCCCCACTTCCACTCAACCCTCCCACGGAATCCGGTTTCCACGCGAGAGGGTCGCGATATATAGCCTTGCTTGCGTCATCTCTTCCCTCTCGCCCTCTTTGCGGGGAATCTGGCTTCCCGCGCGCACATACAGAGATCCATGTTGTTGTGCGTGCATATATATATATTGATATTTATAAAATGTATATATATTTTTGTATATATATATATATATGCGTACACATAAATGTGTGTAATTAACTTACCGTAAAGCTTTTCCTCCTTCCCCCCACCGATATGTGCCAAACCCTGACGATTCCCGCATCGCCTTTGTGGAGAGGATACCAAGCGCGTTATTAAATTCAGCGTGGGAGTATTTATTAGGACCAAATATTTGCCATTTTGTGTTTCCGGCTGTTTGCGTCGTTTGCGCGGTCGGATGGCCAGCAAGGGTGACGCTCCCGCCGCTCTCTCTGCGGGTGTGAGGGGAAAATTCGACAGGAGGCGTTTGGACGAGGTTAGCGGAAAAGGGTTGAGAGAGTAGTACCCTGCGGAAATTGTTAAAGCGTGGTTTACAGGACGATGCACTCAATATCAATCGACAATAGTGACTGATGAGCCAACCAACTGCAAAGAATGCACCCGTTACTTTTCATGAATTATTTTTCCAGTGCAATACGTACCCTTAATATTTCCATGGAATACGAAATTGCATGACTCGAAAATCGAGAATCGTGTGATTCGCTGAAAACACACTAGTGAGGCGATGTGAGAGGCTGTTGAATTCAATCACAAGTATTCGTTCACTAAATTGATGCGAGTTTATAACGTTTTCTTTCCATTTTCATCTCAAGATTATCATCACTTCATTTTTTTTACTAATTTTCCATTCCCTATATGGATTACCCTTAATTGCACTGACATAAAACCCTCACTTACGGCTAATTTTGTTTCACAAACATATAGGATGTCCATTTCTACTTCCTCATGATATTGACTTCATGAAGCTTTCAAGGTTTTTAATGATAGATTATATGTTATGTGTTTATGATTGAAAATGTTTCCGGCCCTTCCTTGCGAATAGACATCTAAGACATTTCTCCCAGAGTTCAGATTTAGGGTATTGATACTCCGAAATATACTGATTTGGAAGTAGGTTATCTTGTGGTCTTTAATACTGGGTTTATATGATCCATCCGCCTTTGACCGTTTATTTTGGTTCATCAATAAGGAAATATAGTAATTGGCAAATGGAAATATTTAATAAACCAATAATCCATAATTTGTCTTGTCGTCGTATCCATATTTGTTGAACGAGCGAGAAACGGACCCTGTAAGGAAATGCTGCTTTTACCACTACTCTCCCCTTCTAGAAAATGCTTTCTTTTCGGCCCTGAGGGCTTTTAGTTTCATCTCGGAAGTTTTAACATTTGACCTAACGTCACGCTTAACATCTCCATTCAAACGTATATTTATTCCTTTTATCTCTGAGTCTACATATTATCAGTCCATACGCCTTCACACATGCCTACGCATGTGAATGTGCGATGATCGAGGAGATTTAACATTAGTATAATTACACGCAAGACTCAGTACTCACAGCAAATTTCCTTCGCTAATTATTTTCGGTTTTGGTGTTACAATAGTGCCGTAAGTTTTGAAAATAGGAAAAGCGTTGTTATGAGTATTTCAACTAATAAGTACCTCTGTTTTAATATATATGAACTTAACTATGGAAAAATCAATATGTATTTCAATAACGAAAAGTAGGTATTACATGATGGAGAGGAATTATTTTAAATCATTTTTTTGTTTTGATACATCAAAAAAATGTATCGTCGCCTATCCGTAAGGTATCACCAATGAAGGGAAATTTAATCTTACATAAAATCATTCCTGCGACGTGCAACGTTGATGATTAATTTGACTCTCATGATAACATGTTTCGAACAATTCTTGCACAAAATTGTATAAGGGGGGAAATCATTTAATATTAAATACAAAACATAAAATAACAAGAAAAAATTTAAATACCGCACTGAATTACCCAAAATATCTTCCTTTTGATAAAACTCATCAATAGATAACCTTCACAATTGTTCCTTCTTCATAACTAGTTCACTTACGTTAAACACCCGAAGCACCATTAGATTATAGAATGCCATTTCACAATCAAGATCATTGATCCAAAATATTAACACAAAAAACAGGTTGTACATTTCAAACTGAAATCAATGATGAATTACATTGAAAATAATTTGAATGAAAGAACAAAATTGATTTATATGACGATCACACGCAGAAAAAAAATAATTCAAAACTATGTAAAATCACCCCCTATTGTCTCCCTGTCCTCTGTGTCATGCTTTTGTGATCATTGGAACTAAATAAAATCTCTCATGTCCTACGAGGGCATATTGAAATGTAAGGTCTCCTATTTATTTTCATGGACAATCAAATTTATTCTAAACTTTCGTACATCATTAGAAAGGTTGAGCATTTGACCATTTGTCTACATAGTCGGCTTAACGACCAATCACTTTTTGCATCCTTGTAACCAGCTTTTTAATACCGACGTCGTACCTTTCTCCCGCCAACTGACGACTGCTTCTTACACTTCTTCCTCGTCTGACTTGAATTTCTGTCCCCCAAGGTGTTTTTTGAGAGCGCGACACAAGTGGCAGTCGCTGGGGGCTGCTACGTCCGGGATTTAAGGTGGGTGGTTGATGATATCCCAGCCGAATTCATTGAGTAGGGTGGTCGTTTGATGTGACTCATGTTGACGCGCATTGTCATGATGCAAACACTTCTTTGGTAAGTCTACCCCTTCTTTTGCTTATGATGGCTCGTCGAAGTTTCTTTAGAGTCTCGCAGTAGCTTTTTGAGTTGATTGTTGTTACTTTCAGCATAAAATCCACCAATAGAACCCCCTTCCTGTTCCAGAAAACGGTCGCCACAAGATTTCCCGCTGACTTCTCTGTCTTGAACTTTCGGGCTTCGGTGAGGTTGGGTGACACTATTGTTTCGACTGTTCCTTCTTTTCCGGGGTTTAGTGATTTGCCTATCTTTCGTCTCTAGTCGCTATCGATTCCAGAAATCAGACGAGGAAGAAGTGCAAAAGCAGTCGTCAGTTGGCTTCGCGACGCGGCGGGAGAAAGGTACGACGCCGGTATTAAAAAGCTGGTTACAAGGATGCAAAAAGTGATTGATCGTTAAGCCGACTATTTAGAAAAATAGCTTAATGCTCAACTTTTCTAACGATGTACGCAAAGTTCAGAATAAACTTGATTGTCCATGAAAAATAATAGGAGATCTTACATTTCGATATGCCCTCTTAGGAACGCCTCTTAAGAACAAAGCATCCAAATTCACAAAAAATGATAAAGTACGCAATTTTAAAAAATATCCTTAGAGGTTCACCCAAAGGAATATCACGGGAATACAAAGAGAGAGCAAGTTCCTCTCTTAAGACTTTTGTCCTTTGTCCTTTCCAACGGCAGGGAGGAAATTATTTAGATGGGGTTTCTAGCGAGAATACATATTATCTGCGTATTTCTTGGCTCGGCATGAGATTTTGTTGATTTCAGTTTAGACTTACTGCTGCTATACAATGTTGCCTGCTTCCACAATTGTAAATGGCATGGGGGTCACAAGCAATTTTTCCATTTTTTTCTGTTATTTGAGGGTAGGATTTAGATGGTCAAGAGGCAATATTTGAATTGAGATTCTCTCAAATGGTTTTTATTACTTAAGTCTTCAGTTTGGAGGTGGAAATGTTTCCTTTCATGAATATTTTTACTTCAGCAAATTTAACTGAAATTTCTTTTGTGACAGTAATTACCAAATATAAGGAGGGATCCGAATTATTCCCTAGGCCTCAATATCAAGTGATTTTTTTCCGAGATGACTATAAATCGCACGATGTTTTGTTGCATAAAATAGGAACTATGTTGGTTTTAAAAGGGTGTCGCACTTCCTGTCCATTCATAACAAATGTAAATTAGTTAAGACATACTTATAACCACCTGGTTGAACATAATACACAGTCGTCAACAATTATCAATCTAGTTTAGTGAAGAGCGTAGATTTCGGAGAAGAACGAAAAATAGGAATCGCTTCTTCAACAGACGTCTCCCTAATTACATTTTTCACAAAATGGATTTTTATGAAGAGCTCTTGCACGAATTTATGGAAATTCAAACTCAGCATATAGCAGCAGCTATCACGCACAAACATTTATTATGAAATACGTCAAGCCTCGTATTAGGCAAGTTCTCATTAAAGCGGCCAGTGAGTAGTTGTTGATAAAAAATTGTGAGTAAAGCGAATGTCCGCAGTTGAGGGCGGATGGAGGGGAGATGGATCTGAATGAGTGTTGGTTGCGTCAAGGCCTTGATTCACCAAATCCGCAACCAATGGCTTTCGAATGCCAGTGTAGGTGAGCATGCAGTGGGGGGGTTATGAGGTCGGGGTCAGAATACGTGCCCAAAGAGATAAAATCATATAATTAGATTTTATCAACTGCACAACAATTATATATTTATTTACCACCAACATGACCTTAAGTTCCAAACTTTGTTTGTCGGCATATATGTCATTACAAGACATTAAATACATTACATTTTATTGGAGATCACATATTAAATGTTAGCAGTTTTAAATTTTATAATGCAGACATAGATACCATTACAAGCTTAGGAATAAATTTTTCAGAAATTTGTGTCTTATCAACAATAAAGAATTTTAGAATTAGTGTCTAATACTTAAAAATAAGTAATTTTTGACTAGTTTTTAAGAACTCAGTGTAATATCAACTGGAACTACTATAAATTATCTCAAAAAAGGATTTGTTTTCAAATCATATTATTTATATTTCTCACGCTTTGTTGTTTCACGGTTTGGATATTTACATTATTTAAAATAAATACTTCCACAACACATGTGGTAAAATATCAAATGAATTAAAGTAATGCTATTCAAACGAATGTGCTAATGAAGGTTTGACACAAAAAAAATTAGCATTAAAACTGTAAGGCGCGTAGGCACGAAATTAGAGATAAGTGTGAGGATGAGAGATGCTAGCAAAAAAATTTGTCAAAATATTCAAATCCCCAGATCTGAGCTAAGCCTTGGGCGGAAAGGTCACGTCAGAGTGAATTGCAAATAAGTAATCATAAAAAATGAAACAATAGTTGGCAGGAATGACACCAGGCCAACGTAGGATTATCCAAAATTACGTCGATAAAAAAGTAAAGACGACTAACCGGTCAAAAAGACATGGAGTTTCGAATTGTGTCAAATAACTGAATTTTCTCTGGATGGGGTCAGTACAACATATGCGTCTCCCGTTAGCAATCTTTTGTTGAAGTAATAGCGTAATAGACCAGTGTAAAACATATTTCTTTTTTATTTCCTTATGAACTTTTCTTCAAAAAGCGGTCTTGAAATGCGAACAGATTATTACCTACATGCTTCTTTAGAATTGCTTTCTTTAGAACATGCTTCTTTAAATCTATATTTGTGCAGAAATATATTTCGCGCTTCTAATTCCTCATCTCTAATTTAAATTTAATTTATTTTGCATCTGATCTTTCTCATGACCACATAAAAACATCCCTCTGTCAACCACAATACCCATCACTACGCCACGCATATCTCCCTTCATATCCCTTCCAATAACCCTATCTCCGCCTCCTCTTCTACTCCCTCCGCCCCCCTCCCCTCTCCAACACGTCCCACATCCCAAAAAGAAAGATCTCTCGCAAGCCCAGTCGCAATTGTCCCTCTCGCATCCGAAGTGACGCTTTTCCGATCCAATCAATCCGTCATTCCGCATTGATACGCCACGCGGTCTCTTTGAGTCGTTAAACAGGCCATCGCGCCGGAGACTTGGGAAGCCGAAAAATATTGCGTACCATTCCAAAATTCATAACTCACTCTGCGTGCATTAACTACTTCTGTCATTTGAACGGACGTTCGATTCCCGAAGGAGGTTCAATTCAAAAGTTACAATTTGCCCACTCACCTGAACAGAAGGGAAAATTACCACTTTTTACGCATATTTGTGAAATAAACACAATGAAAAAGAGTGTATATGCTTGCGTGTCCTCTAGGCAAATTTAGAAGTCACGTAGGTACGGAAAGAGAAAAGTTCTGGGTCGTTGTGGAGGAGGAACAATGCAGCAAGATAAGATTTTTGGGTAATGTAAAAATAAAAAATTTTTTAAATCCACATGAAAAATAAACTTTAATGCAACCTTAGCTTCACTGCGATTCGGCATCATCAGACCAAACAATTTCACAAAGTTACGCCTCGAACGGTAGTCGTATAAGATTTTTGAGGAAAGTGAAGGATGAAGGGAAGAAGGGGGATGGATTTGAATGACAAAAGCACAGTTGTAATCCATAACCTCTCTCCAATTGAAAAAACACCAAAGGTGATAATACAGATGAATACATATAAAAAATAACAGATAAGAATAATATAAATACAATATTGTGATATTTATACGTTAGATTTGATATTCATAATTGAAATAAGATCACACAACTAAGTTAACTATATTCTATAAATACTTTTTATTGTCATTTTTCAATCACTACATGATCGTAGAAATCAAATGTTTTTGATCAGGCTCTCCCGTCATCCTACGTAAGGGAGGGAGAGAGAAATCGCATTGGAAGGAGAGGGGTTCGTGGTCACACCCTCCGCACAGCCGACACTGCCTTTTCTACGGTTCGTTTGTCAATAATGTATTGACATTTGAATCAATAGGATTGGTGAAAACTTTTATTTCGATGTATTTCTGTGCCCTTCAGTGCTCCAATATATTTCCTCGGATACGTTTTAGACAAGCATTAAAAATATTCCCTTTAGAAATGTTCTATTTCAGTATTCAGTTCTTTTACATTTATTCCATGAAATCAATAGCTTATGGGGTCATACTTAATAACTATAGTTGAAATTGAAAAATAAACAAATCGGCTTTTCCACATGGACAGTTTTTATTTACTAACATGGTTTCGTTATGGTATAACACCTGCTGTACCATAACGCAACCTAGGTAGTAAATAAAAATGTTCTGTGTGGAAAAGCCAAGTTCTTTATTTTTAAATTTCAATATGCAGATTTTCCACCAAGTCACGCCAGAAACTGTTTTATTTATAATATGGAAATTAATTGAGCTGTTTCAGGTGCATCTTTTTGGAAATTATTTATGCTCAAATACGTGAAAGGCATGCCAAGGGTGCTTTTCCACACTCTTTATGGACATATATATTGTGGAAAAGTACCATAACTGTTATTTCCATGACTTTAAGTTCATTATTTTTCTTTGTGGCAAGAAATGAAAAAGAAAATAATATCATGCAAAGAAGAGGAAGTTTTCGCGATAAATAATTGATATAATAGATGTTTTTAACTGTCCAAAAACCAATATTGCAAAGAATACCTTGAATGAATCAATTTATATTTAATCTCAATAGGTTATCAGAAAGATAGCAAAACTTTCAATTCCTTGTCTAGGAAGCTTTTATTTCAATATCTGGAGTCTTTTAGTATGAAACAGTAGTCAGGGCAGTTATTATGAGAGATGACAGACAGCCGAGGTCATTTGCGCCATTATTAGGGTTAGATGGATAATTTAAATGGGGTAGGATGTAAATAAAATTGAGGAATGGTAGTGAGGGAAATCCGGGGTGGGCATTAGCCAAGTCTTAACGAAAGACGACAAGCGGTTATAGAATGGAACACCCCATCCGATGGACTACTCCCCATAAAATATGCTAAGTTAGGATCGGGATCCCAACGAAACTCTCCATCAACTCAAGGATTAAAACCTTGGCCCTCTGGGCGGAAGAGCAGTACATTAGCAGCCGGAACGTTCCAACAACCATCTAATACGGTAGATGTCTAATCGTATTATAATAATTGGTTGTAATTTGGCCTGCTGTTTACTTTTAGGCGCATCCCAAGTTTTTATTTATTTCTATTTAAAGATTTCATATTTATTTTTTAGGAAAAGTCTAAACTCTTACTTTGTGTTTTTTTAATCCTAAAATTGGTTCCAGTAGAAAATGGTGTAGATATTTGCAGGTGGTTGTGTCAAAAATTTTTTTGGATATTTTTTCAATGTTTCAGAAATGCTAGTGTTGATATTTCTGCTTTCAAGCTCTACGTATTGTTTCCGTGCGGTTAGGTAGTTCAGGATTTCAGAAATGCTTCATTTGTGGTTAGGTAGTTCAGGATTTCAGCTTGCGGAAATCTAATTATGAGATATGTTAGAAATCAGCAAAATACCATATTCGTCAAATAAGACTACTCTCTAAAAGAGAATAATAGAATGTTTTTGTGACTTTCCAGCGTTATACTATTCCGCCGTTACGACTGTGAGTCGCCCATTGCTCAAACACACAATGCGAGAAGTTTACGCAGCGCAATACATATACGTTACGACCGCGATTACTTGGTGACATGCTTACGACAATCCGTCAGAACATCCAGGTCTTTCAGAGACTATAGAAGAATACTATATAATAGAGCATCTCGGCTACAATCAGTGACTTAAAAGCATTCCGTGTTTAATGGAGGGAGCTAGGTTCAAATCACGATCCATGCGAATGATGTCTGCAACGTACAAGGCATCGTACGTTCAGCGCAAAGTACAGCAAATGGATCGCGGCCGATCGGAAAGGAGGAAGCGACATGCTCAAAACGATACCGCCTCACTACGAGGGTGGCCACCACTGAGCAGATCGATTCCTTTCGCCGTGGTCACCACCTCACACTTCTCCCCCACTCTTCCGATCCAAAATCCTGACCTATCTGATACGTATCCCTCGGATGCGGGGCGACGGTTGGCAACGGAGGGGGCGGACATTTTCCGACGGTAATTAATGATTTTAACCGCCTTAATCTCAAATTTCCAATTATTTCCGCGTCGCTTCGCTAATTTTCATTTCAAACCCACCCTTAATGATGCTTCAAACCATCAGACGAATCCAATCTTATTCATGTCTCATCTGCACCTCCTTTTAACTCCCGACTAATAGCCTATATCCCTCCCTCTTTCCTCCTCCCCTATCCTCAACCCTTCCCTATTCACTCCGCCTGCCCTCTTTCTCCTCCCTTGTGGCGACGCTCTACATGGGAGGTGGCAGAAAACTCAACGTTGTCGGAGGCTCTGTAAAAATGCCACTCTATCCCAGACGGTTGGAGGGGGGTGCAATCTGCTTTCGGGTGAAAGCAAAACGGTGGCGAGAAAAAATATTCATCATAACTTTACGAGTAATAATCCCTAGTATGAGGTCAGGAACTGAAAGGCCTTGCTTCAAATTGCGGAAAAATATATTTTATGCTTTTTTTTTAACTTTGACGTTTTAAAATTGCTATAATTTTGAACATATTTTTATTTTTTTTCATTCAATTCATAGGGAGTTAAATTCTTAGCTATTACAATATCCTGACGAACCCTAGTAAGTTATTAATTACCAGGAAAATTTTTATGATATCAATAACAGTTTCAAGTACCAATTTTTATAAATTTTAGACATCAAACAATGAGTAAGGACATAAAAATTATATGAAATAATGAATAGCAAGATGACTCTTAATATTTCAAGGCACTCATTTCCCTGTAAAATAGTAGCAAGTATAAATGGGATCCTTATGAAGTTGGATTGATGGCCAAATTCCATCGCGTGCATCGTAGAGGAGCTAGATTTGTAAAACGTTGTTGCGACAAACTGAGTAGCGTATCAAAATTATTAGAAGATTTATTTAGGTTGGGAGCCACTAATGGAGCGAAGGCTAAATTAAAAATTAAATCTATTGATTACAATAATTAAAGAGTGTAAAAATCATTCGCCTTGACCGGGATTCGAACCCGGATCCCTCGATGTCCTGCCGAGTGCTTTAGCCAGTTAAGCTATCGAGGCGTCCTCTTACACTCTGAATGATTTTTACACTCTGACATTGTTACAATGAAATGCATGTTCGCGGATGGCTCCGTTAAAAGTTACTGTTGCGGCATCTCCCGCCTTTTCTTAAAATTGAATCTATTGCTTAAATTGGAAGGATGACTCACTAGCAGTGATGCTAAAAGTATTTAATTGGTAATCAATATGGAACTTTGTGGGAAAGGAGGCTTTTTCGTGCTAGCCACAGAATAATTCCATCTGTGTAGCAGATATCTAAATAAAGTTGCAGAATATTACTACAGTGAGAGTGAAAGTTTACCCACCAATAGATATTTCCCTCAAAATGCTCACGTTACCCTATTGTGAAAGCAGAGAGGATAGGGTTTTCATTTCATGGCCCTCTTTAGAGAAATCGGGCACTCCACGGCCAAGCTGGGGCCCCAAAAGCCTTTCACAGGGCTCCCTTGCGGTCATTCGGGAGGCGCCTATCTGGCAAATGCCCTTCCTCAAAGGCTCGGACCCTGTGAACCTCTCCCTTAAGTTAAATTTCAAACGAATCATTTGTCGTAGTCTCCTAGTAAGTGGAAGGTGGGAAGGACGGGGAGTCGCAAGGTGGGAGACGAAACGTCTTCACAAGGGACCCGTTTAACATGGCTGGGCGAGGGTTGCCAATGATATGAGTAACCGCGAACTCCAAGAACATTCAAGCGTACGTCTTGGAACTAATAAATTGAAGTGTTAACGGATTAAGAACTGCAGTAGCAAAAAAGATTCTTCTCATTACCTGTCGTCCAGACCAATCACGTACCTTAATTTTTGAACGATTTATGACAAAAATGACGCACGGCGTAGATTTTTCCATGCATAATTTTCTATATCCTATTACATCAGTAGACTGTCGGTATTGATATTTTTGAGATCCTGATTGATAAGAGCACTTGACTTCAATTGCCATAGCACCAAAATTGATCTCATAAAGGTGCGACAATATTAGCTTTTTTGGGTGGAGACGTTCCAATATTAACAGCATCTAAAACTTCATCAAAATATTAGCAAAGGAAGCAGAGAGTTTGACAAGTGTGTGTGTGAGGACGTCGGCTATGAGAAAGAAGAGGATATTATGCCAATGACGGTCGTTAAGTATGCAACTTTTTAATGTAACAGGGAAACAGTGAAAACTAACTTTTACTGTACCCTCTCTTCTTAATATTGTGATAACGAATGAGGGAGCGCAAGAATGAGAAAAAATAAATCCTTGACTACGTATATACGTATTTGCGACAGTATACGTCATCTCTCCCCGATTCGACCACCCGCGCCCAATAATTCCTATAACGGAAAATGAATTATTTCGCAAACAGGAATTGCTGCCAGCAAATACATACCCTTGGAGCTTTTCTCTTTGATAATAAGATAACGAATCTCTTTTCGTAGCACCCACTATATTGCATAACCTGTTTTGCCCTGCATACTTCTTCCACTTAATCAGATTGTTGAGGTGGGAGTGGGGGATGGAGAGTCCAGATGAGCAGTATTAGAAAGACGAGTAAGGCAGCGTTGTTAATTATAATTAACAACGCTGCCTAACAAGCGTAGTTTAAAATGTGTACTTCTTCACAATGGTATCAGATTTGGCGCAATACCAATCGCTCATTCAACTAAAATGAAAGAAGAATACGATACAATAGCATTGGTCTTACAGAAGATAAAATACCAGGAACATCGCTGGGTGATTTGTGTAGATTTAAAAATGGTGAACTTTCTTCTTGGGCAGCAAAGTGGCTACACAAAATATCCTTGTTTCTTGTGCCTCTGGGATAGCAGGGACAGACAAAACCACTGGATTAAGAAGGAGTGGCCTAAGAGAGAAAACTTGGTTGTTGGGAAAGAAAACATCATTGCTGAATCTTTAGTTGAAAGAGGGAAAATCATCTTACCGCCTTTACATATTAAACTAGGCCTAATGAAGCAATTTGTAAAGCCTCTTGACAAGGATGGACCATGCTTCGGCTACTTAAGACTAAAGATGCCCCATATAAGTATTGAAAAACTTAAAGCTGGTATTTTTGAGGGACCACAAATCAGACAACTTACAAAGGATCCTGCTTTTGTCGGGTCAATGAATGAGATTAAAAAAATTAGTTGGATGTCATTTGTTGAGGTCATAAAAAATTTTCTAGGAAATCACAAAAGTGAAAATTATATTGAGCTGGTAAACATCATGCTCAGTAACTTCAAATCACTTGGATGTAATATGAGCACAAAAGTTCACTACCTACACAGCCACTTAGACAATTTTCTTGGAAATTTAGGAGACACAAGTGAAGAACAAGGGGAAAGATTTCACCAGGATACAAAAACAATTGAAGCTCGCTACCAAAGAAGATAGGATAACCATACTATATAATGGCAGATTACTGCTGGTGCTTAAAACGAGACTGTTTGAACAAAGTGCACTAAAGAAAATCGCGCAAAAGAAGCTTCCGATGTGTTCAGTGATGTTTTTATATATTTTTTTCTTTTCAATTTGTTTTATTACAGTAAAAAATTTAAGTATTTGAGTTCAATTGTATTGTAAAATTCTGTTGTGTTTGTGGGTGATTTAACAGCCCTAGAAATAAATCAAGTCTTTATATTTAGTGGGTTTTATTATTAATATAATATTCCCATATCATCATGTAGAAGATTTTTTTTACCTAAGTAACAACATATCTATATCTTGAAAACTATAGCTGATAGGAAAAAACTAGTGTCATAATTGGATTCAGCACCCCAATTGTTCTTTAAATCAACATTAACAGCTCCTGCACCAAAACCACTGTTGGCCTGTGTTATCACCTATGTAGTACAACGTATATGTGAAGTAAATTAGAAATTATGTGCAATAGATATGGGATGAGAATTAATATAATAAAATCAATATTAAGGGAAAGTGTTATCTCAATGTTAAGATGAGTTAAAACTCACGTACCTCGTGGATTGCCAGAACGTCTCCTTACCTCTTGGTTCAACTTATTAAGTCGTGGAATTAGATGAGATTGAACCTAATTCAAATGCTTTTTTGTGAAAATTATTAAATAATCTTCCAATGGTTTGTGCGCATAAACGCATTTTTGCGCATATTTTACGCATAAACGTACGCATTCTGATTGAATGAACCCACGGATTTTACTGTATCCTTGATGGCATACAATTATGGCAACTTTACTGAGTTTAATGTTGCATACACTCAAGGATACATCAACTTAACGTCGGACAAGGTATTGAAACGCGTTGTTGATGGGCGTAACTTTCAACGTAAATCAACGTTAGGCTATGCGTTTTCCTGCCATACGCCGCAAACGGTCACCCGGAGAACAAGAGCGTGGTCGTGAAGGAAGGGGGATGACAGGGGGAGGGGCGTCGAAGGAAGCGAGCGATTCCGGAGATGGAAGAGACAGCGCTCTGGATTAGATTACCGCCGCCCTTTAAGGAGGGTTGGAAGGAGACCTAAGAAGGTGAAATTTCCGTAGCACTGTGGGTGGTTAGGGAGGTGTAAAGAAATGCCACCACCGCGAGGAGGGAAAGAGGAGACGCGTGTGCCAGCAGGGTTGAAAATTGAGGGAGAGGAACAGTCTTCATTTCCTCCTTTGAGGACACGAGATTGATTTTTGCTTGCCTCAAAGGCTTCGGATATCACGGCACTGTAAATACAGTTTCAGGACAGAGGGGGCAAGGTGGGATTTCGATAACGGCGTTTATTGTCAATGCAATCCTCGTTAATCCCCTCCAGCAACTTTTCCCTCCCTCCCCTTCCTCTCCCCTTCTCCCGATTTCCAAAATTAAATGCCCTCCTCTTCTTTCCTTGATTTCTGTTTATCGCACCCTAGCCACGCCACCCACTTCGAAAAATCCCCGCCGAACCTTTTCGGAGAAAGAACCCCATTACCGATTAATCTCTCCTGCCCTTCCTTCCCCTCAACTTTCTCCCTTCTACTACCTCTTCCTCCTCTTTCTCGATATATTTTCGGAAAGCATATCCGTGCCGCGATTGGGTATTTAAATTCCCTCCAGAGCGCTCTTTCTGATTTCCCACTTGGCCGCGGTCATCACTGAAACAATCGACGCCGCTCCGAATTTCAAGCATTCTCTTAAGGACTTGGTCCATCTCGATTCCACTTTAATATTAAACGTCGTTTGGCCATGGAACCGTGCACGAACGAGGAAAATATCGGGAAGATTAGGAGTCAGGTGGTTATTCGTGAGGAAAGAAATCGTCACCATCAGTCAGCAATTATTTTCGCAAGCTTTTCCTTCGTAAGCATGTTTTGCTGCAGTACCCTTCACTCTTTCTCATTCGATGCTCATAATCTAATCTCCTGTACACCATAATGGCTACTTCCACGGACCCTAAGTTACCCTCACTTTCCCCCTATTTTTCCTTATATTTTCCAGTTCGAAGCGAGTCAATTTACTTATAATGCCACAAAGATTGCCAAATCCACCTGATTCTCCTCTTCCTTGACATTGCACTCCTTGAAATGCCTCTCCCTCCACTGCACTTGTGTATTATAGTATTCATCGCCCTTCACATTCGTTTCCATTTTGTCTTCACCATACGCCTCCAAGACGACGTTTTGTTGACTTCTTTTCTGTTTTTGTACATTTGTTAATGATACAGATCTCTAATCAATAGTTACCAAAGTCGGGCAAGATTTATTTAGTAGGTACACTGTTAAATTTGTTAGTAATCGTAATTTCATTGAGAATGATCGTTTCCTTCGTGAGTATTCTTTGCTAAAACTTTTATGTGCCATTGCCCGAGGGAGCTAATGTACGTATTTCCATGCTAGGCGACTGTCGAGGTTTCTAGGGAGGGGGGTTTCGAGGGAGGGGAAAGGATTAAAAAAAAAGGTGACTACTGTTATAGTTAATACAAGATTAGAGTCCATCTCTCTCAATAATGTGTCAGTTATTAGATTGCAAAGGAAATTATGGAAATACAGCGCGTTCCCTTTACGGCCATTCAGGGTATAGAGCTGTCTCCAGAAATAGGATTTCCACCAAGTCCAGAATATCCAAAATAAAATCAAGTAACTTTCTCTATCAGAATCAATCAAAACGATGCTGAACTTATTGAAAAATTCAATTGAATATGTAAATTACCTAATGGCCAATTAATTTCTTTATTCCAGTACATGAAATATGCCAATTTGAATTTATTCAATCATTATTTTCAAAATGCTGGAGGAATGATTTAAACAGCAATCATATTTAGAAATATAAATATATATATATATACACACACAAACACTGAGATAATAAATATTACACACACAGAAACATAAAAGAAGGACACTTACAGTAGATATTTACGTTTCGACGGCACGGCCGTCGTCATCAGAATCTGATGACGACGGCCGTGCCGTCGAAACGTAAATATCTACTGTAAGTGTTTTTCTTTTATGTTTCTGTGTGTGTAATATTTATTATCTCAGTGTTTGTTTGTGTGTTTGTGCGTCGCCGGAGAGCGTCATTTTCAAGATTATATATATATATATATATATGTATGTGTGTGTGTGATGCTATAACTTTTAATATGACGAATGCTCTAGTAAAACGTGGCATGATAACTGGCTTCATGCCCGGACAAAATCCTGGAACAAAGCAATGCTTCTTTTGTAACTAACACTGCACTGAGGTTGAATCTAAAACTAGGTTTTGGAAATTTTGCTATTTGGTTTTTACCTAGATCATATTTTTCAAGTGAATGATCATTTACCGTGAATTTAAATATTTTATGCCCCAAGCGTCCAAAAAAAGTGTTCCCAACTTGAATGGTCATGGAGACATCGCCCCAGTTTGAAAACACATTACTACTCTCACAAGATGAATAAAAGATATTTTCAGTTGAACTAAAAAATACCTGGCAAAGAAGCCACACACCACAAGCGATTATTTTATGGCAAAGCCAAATTGAAAACTGGGTCAATAATTTCCCAATTCGGTCAGATCTAGGAGGTCAGTTTCTCAAACATTTTATTGGAAGATAATGTAAACATTGTCGTGGATTCAGGGAGAAATATGCGGGGAAACTCGGTGAACCAATGCGTTAAACTCTGGAAATTCAGCATATTATCATTATAAGGCAATACCTTATGGTTATAATAATGAAATATAAATTTCCTAAATTTAATTTTGAAGGAAATAATTGAAGTGAGTTTGAAAATATATTGTCAATAATTTAAAAAAATCATAGGAATTATTAATTACTAGAGTTTTTTAATTAACTTAATACCTAAAAAGCTTAATGAACACTAATTTTTGTATTAACAATCACCAAAATAAAAGGAAAATTTATTTACAAATTCAAAATCTCTAGGGTACGAGTATAAATAAAACACTAACTATACCATGACCTACAGGAGTAAAACACTCAGACTACCAAATACACTAAAAGATGTCGGCAATACATTTAACAATCTTCCGTGGAAAAATTCTACTCGAATGTATAAAAATAGCAGCAATCGTGTATATACGAGTATTTTTAAGTACAGCTTATCTATTTCAGTTTTGTAGATATTCATATACTTACAAACCCAATATAATACATAAATGTACAAACGTTCCACCATTAACTTATTATTGCTATTTCTGTGCCCTACTTGTTTTCAGTAAATATGGCACAAACCAGCTCCATTCTCGCGGGGCATTCATTCATCAGTCAGGATAGGGCGAGGAGGGGGGCGGGCGGAAAATGCAAGAGATGGCGGCCGTGAGGCGGAAGGGCGAGTACAACATACGTTCCCATCGACCGCTGACAGAGTGCACACGAGTCGACGGCCACCGGACAGTGAAAATAGACGCTTCTAATTTCGATCGCCGCGGGGACTCGACCGGTGGAAATATAGAAAAAGTTTAAGCTTTGAAGTATCCTTTAAAATAAAAAAAACCAAAAGACTAGAGTCGATCACAACTGTTCCGCGCAAAGGACGCCGTCAGTAGTGAAGGCTCTCAGGAAGTCAGTGCGGAAGAGGAGGGGGGAGGGAAAAATATTAAAATTAAAAGGTCGAGCGGAAGCGTGGCAATCGTCACTCTTGGAGAAAAACCAGAGCGAGGCAGAAAAAAAATTCGCGAAAACGTTTTTAAAAAATCTCCCCGGAGCCAACCTGGCGAGAAAAGCTGACGCGGTCACACCGCTTAGAGTAAACGAGGTTTTTGGAAGGAAACAATGTTCCCGAGGAGGTTTATATGGGCCAGGTGGAGGCCAGGGTCATAATTTTAGGTGTCCAGGCAGTATCGCCGATCACTTCGTGGCGAACGTTAAAACAACGGTGGAAAAAACATCATGCATTAGAATGAATGGACTCTTGAAAAGAAAAAACGTAACAAAGGAATTGAATTTAAGAGTTGCCGACCCATGGTTTTATAATCGTAAGACTCTCTGTGAAGTGTATTCAAGTATTACTTACACGATTATTAATACACGAAATTATACGATATTCATGAGCTGCGATCAGAAACAAACGATTACTTTGGAAGTTGTCACAATCAAAAAACTTTCCCGAAAGTTTTCTGTCATGAAGTCGATGGTCATCAATAAGATCAATTGCATCATCAACAGTCTATTATTTGCAAGGAAGCAAGATTTTTGTCCGCGTCGAAAAACAAAATGAATCTGAATTTAGAGCAACGTTATTCTGTGAAGTTTTGTGCGAAACTCGGGAAGACGGCCTGTATACTATATACGTCGTGCCGTCGAAACGTAAAACACGTACTGTGAGTGTCCTTTCTTTGTGTCCACTGGTCTGTGGTGACCTTCCGCTTTCGACGAAAAAAGAAAACTGAAGGAAGCAAAAATAGGTTGAGGGAGCTTAAAACAGGTTTGGGCGACGGATCAGGGCATCACTAATGATCGCATGATAGATTTTGAACGCGCCTATTTGTTCACTGTCGACCGAATGGCTATTGATATTATCTCACTAGAAACACTTTTGAAATAAGACTGGTGGTGAATAGCTGCAACCGAGACAGCAGCTAGCAACTTTGTAATGCGTGGAAATCTGCCCTGAAAACATCCTAAAGCGTCTCCACCACGGAAAAAATCTAATCAGAGCGCACCTCACCCAAGGACATTGCTGTACATATCCGGGAAATAGTTACCGTATTTGTCATTCTTTTCTGTTGTAGTGTTAGTATATTTTTATTAAATTACTGGCAATTTACAAATAACGCTCTCTAACTGAATCGAATTGTCACATATTACTCTGATGTCGGCGACCGAAGTGATCGTTTAAACGCCACGTCGGGGCTAAACAGCGCCACTCCGGTCCTCTGCCCTTCATCGGATTGCAGCAGCACTAGTTTTTGCCTGAAACGGTTCAATTCCATCCAGCGTCTGGCGCAAGCGACTCGAATCATTTGAAAAGTCGTCGTCGACAGATTAGTGGTGTTCTGGGCACCACGTTCAAGGTTCCTAAAAATCAGTCCTCCGTGCCCTCGACGCCCTCGTTTCCAAGAATTCCGAGCGGTTGCTCGCCTATTTTCAGGAAGCCCCTTCCACTCCATCATCCCTCCCCTTCCCTCCTAATCCCCATCCGATGCAATATTCTCGGCTTCAACAGTTATGACAAGGCTTTTTATCAATTCCCTCCCCTCCCATTATGTCCCACCCACGCAAACGTTCATTTTTCCCTCCTCCCGCCCGTCGAGGATCCGCGGTGACGTCATGTTCATTCATCACCACGTAATCACCTGTTACAGGTGGCGCCCCTCGCGGCAAAGAGGAGAGCCACGCCCTTGCGTCGAGTGCCTTGCGTTAAATTCCGAGTCACCACCTCCCTTTTACCTCCACCCCTCTCCAAACTCCACCCTCTCCCCTCTCTTCACCCCTCTCGCCTGTCGTTAGAGGAAGGATTATTATGCTGCAGCCGAAACCAGTTTACAGATGTATTTCCCTTTAGCGATCAAAAGCAGATTTCAACAATTACAGGATATGGAGGATTTTCATGATTTTTAGCGAATTTTGAAAAGTCAGGCACTGGTGGGAGCGATCCATCACACGTCACTGCCGGTCCGAAGCACGCTTCAAAGGAAGAGAAGGGGGAGGTGGTTGGTTGGACGCCATACAGCATCCGGCGGAGTTAGCCTGTGTTCCCACCAATGATGAGAAGAGATTGGGAGTGACGGGAATGAGGACGTTAAGACGGATGTGTAAAATAAACCGGCGAGACAGGGTTCGAAGAAGCCAAAATTAAGGCATGTGTCGAGTACTGTCTAGGAAAGCGCCAGAGAGGAGGCAGAGAAGGAATGGATATGATATGAGAAGGGGAAAATCTGTGTGGATTAGAATCACGAATACGTGGAAGAGGACGGGAGAGGTTGACAAGGAGTTGGTTCCGGGTGGGATGTGCCCTCACTCAATAAAAGAGTTTAAATGTTTTGCATACTCCTTATAGCAAGTAAATGGGATCCTTTGACCATACTAGGCTGTCTAAAGGTTTTGAAAATTTATTTACAGGTACAATGTATTTCACGACGCAAAGAGTCCGGTGTTGTTTAGTGTGCAGATATAAGTAGGATAATTCGCCATTCAAATTACTAGATGACATGCTCACTCACTCTTGATTTTCATTAAAAATATAAGCTGATTTAAGATATTAAACTTAAGGGAACTTTTTATTAAAAATTTAAAAATATAAATATTTACTAAACATTCCGAAATAACCCCATTTTTTGGTGCTTAGCAAGGATTAACATTAACCTCTTGCATGTGAAATTGTTTTGACGCCAATTGTGGAACTCAGTGGTATCAGTGTTCTATCAGTTATTAACAATAGTCTACTATACATCAGACTGGACGAGAATGGTCCTCAACGCAGCATTAGTGCATACTCAAAGCGAAAGAAATACTAATGCAGCATGTTTCAGTTGCAACTTGATGCGGGAGGGGGTGCCTTTGGTGAGGGGCGAAGGAAGGAAGGAAGGGGGAGAAGCCACTGTAGTTTTATTGAATGGATAGCGCGGAAGGGGGGCGCTGGTGGTGCTGGGGTGAACCGATCGAATTCCTCGGTTCTTCTGGGGGGTATTAAATATGCGTGGAGGGATGTGTGTGGGGAAGTGCCTATATTTGGGAATAGGAAAACCAGCCAAGAGTGGAAAATGAAGTTGGATGTGGCAAACTATATATATGTATATATATATATATATATATATATATATATATATATATATATATATATATATATATATATAGATCTCAGTTTGCCACATCGAACTTCATTTTCCACTTAGGTTAGGAACAGAACTCGTTCTGTTTCTAACTCCTCTTGAGAAAGGCGGTACCACTGAAAATTCGAGACCCAGTGAGTCTCTCTTTTATGTGTTTCTGTTTCTGTGTTTGTGTCGATTAGTCCATTTACATTATTGTACACGTCCTTGGGATTTTCACTATAGTGACAAAAGTGTTACACACACACACATATATATATACATATATATACATATATATATATATATATATATATATATATATATACATACATACACACGCACCAAACGAATCACCACGAGTATGCGTAGCCTTCGATTTTAGTGTCACCCAAAAGTGGGCGGAAAGAAGGTTACCTTGCTAAAATAGCTGTAGGATTGGCAGACAGTTTCACTTAATTATGCCCTCATCTGCCAATGCGAGTGGGTGAAGACTCTTACGTGTCAATTTCAAACTTACCCGGCCTTCGTACTTGATCTGTACATGCAATAAAATGTATGCACTTCAAACCAGGGTATGTTTTGATCAATACAATCTCCTATACGTTTAGATTTTCCTTTATGCTTCCCTTGTTGGACAATTCAGGGATGTACCCTTGATTTGCGTGTAGAGGGATTTCGCGAGACTTCATCGTGACGTCAGACACCAGCTACCTATTCTGTTGGCATATGACACTTGGCATGGCGCCTATAGCTCCGTGCTTCAATGTTCGGTGAATTCAGCGAGCGGAATCCGTGCCACACGCATGCAAACGTCACAATTCGTGAGCACATGAAAGGAGCGTATCCGTAGAAAATTCGAATTTTACGTAAATCCGGTACACGAATCCATGTCTAAAGCAACTGACATTATCAACACAAGTATTTTAGCTAATCTTGAAAGTGGTAAGAGGCTCGCTCTTAAATTTTCTTCCTAGATAAATAAAACAGTTTCTGGCGTAACTTGGTGGAAAATCTTCATACTGACTTTTAATAATCAAACCATTTTACTTTTCCACATAAACTTTTTAATTTTTACTACCCAGGTTTCGTTATAACATAACATCATCAGGTAAAAATTGACAAGTCCAACACCGTATATATACATATTTCTGGGCGGAGGGGAAGAGGAGGGAGGAAAGAAAGGATTGGTTGAGCTATGAAGAGAGGGGCTAAAAGTCTATGGTTTGAGGCGGATAATATTATATAATTAGTTGGAAGGATTTCTACCTAGAACCTATTTCGTAAATGGATCTTATTAAGGACTGTGATATCAGTAAGCGAAATGAAATGACTTTGTGATATATTCCAATACATTTAATTACAGAATAAAGGCCATACTTATAGCTGCTTCCATTCTTGATTCCCAAGCTTATGGAAAAGGGCCTTATAATGAGAGAAATCACTAAGAGGTACAAGACGTTTGAATCTCATGCATCTATTGATGTGTTTGTAATTGCTCAAGTTCTTTCATCGGATCGTGTGGTGTGGAATAGTGTATAAAAAGGTGCTTTAAATTTATTTGATATGCTATTCCACAAAGCTACCCAGTTTTACTCTCAACTAGTGGTGCCATTGAAAGAAATCTAAATAAAAACACCGGCATCCTAGTTCAATTTGTATTTAAACGGGATTTTACAAGAAAGAAAACTCAAATTATCTTTAATTGGATAATAAACTTTACTGAGAGTTTAGAGAAAATTGAACGGTAATTAAAAATAGAAAAATCTATAATAAATAAAACGTTTAGGAAATCTTTCCTTTTAAGATTTTCTTCATTTATTTCTATTGAAGGGTCAAGGGGTTATTGTTTAGCGATTATTGCAGCCCCAGGATTTCTCTAGTCAGTAAGGTAGTCGAGGGTTCGTCGGCAATCGACGTATCCTTACATTTGTTATAACTGTAAAAACATGACATCTATAATTACCCAACGATAGAGGAAGAGATACAATTTGTTTGATGGGTAAATAAATACCAATTTACAAATAAGTTATCGAGGCGCCAGATATCAAAATAAGAACCACCTATCTTATATTTCCCTTTTGAAGTCAATGTGAAAACTTGATTCCTTTTAGCTTCAAAGGAAACTAATAAGATACAACTGACAACCAAGATTGAAATCAAATATTAGGAAAAAATTAAGAAACTGATAAATATTTCCATGTGATAATCTCCTTTGGGATTTCTCATCAATTTTCTTTGATCGTAATTTAATACTTCCCTTTATTATTAATAGTACTTCATCAATCGGTGGAAATAATAATTTGGCATTCACTTAGCAATTTTTCCTATGAAGTGAGGAAAAAGATGTGAATTGAAAGAAAGAGGATTAGTTTTTATTGAGTCGAATACAATCATAAAAGGTTACATACCCGATTACACAATAAACTCTGCTTTTTGACCATACGCTCACGATTTACGATTAATATGGAATACATTAGCTCAATGGTTCATTTAAATTTGCAGTTACACAAACAGTTTCGTATTGACTTTGAACTGATTTTCTAAGGAAATAAATTACTCTGACAAAATAACTCCGATTTTCACTCCAATCATTCAAAACAGTATTTCTAATCACGAAGTTCTAATTATTGTGAAAGAAAATTTGCTGCACGTTACTTGAAAGAAGGCAAGGAAGGATGGCTGAGTGAGAGAAATTCTATAGATTGCTTAGATAGAATTTGGAGTGAATAAACAGATTTAAGTTAGATGAGAGTGGTAAGAGAGATAAGATGAGAGTGGCAAGCGAAATGAAAATGAAAGATATCTTGAGTGACTGTTTTGGTATTAAGTGCGGTGTGAGATAATGATACGTGAAACCAACATTGCTGATTAATTTTACAATGGATACATGTGCTAGAAATGGAAACATGGAGGACAAGGAGTTTTAAAGGCTGTAAACGTACTCCTTTGCAAATATATTTGGCCTTATACACGCGACGTTGTAGCATTGCTTCCAGGACCTACGGGGAGCCGTGAATATCTACGTAGAATGAGGTATCAAAGGATATAATTTCGAGTAAAGTCGTCCAAAACAAAAGTAGTTTTGTTTGACGTGGTGAATTAAGAGAATGACTGCAGAGTGAAAACAAAAGGTGAAATAGTGGCACAAGTAATGTCCTATATTCCGCATTCTGGCGAAAAAATATTCGCCAGAATGGGGAATATAGCAGAACAGATGCGAAAAGCGTACTGATGGCGGAAGAAAGGCTATTGAGCATAAGGGTATCGTAAAAAACTGAATGCTTGCCTAAGGTAGCCAAATGGCAGGGTGTTATAAGTGCTCCTTCCACACTATAACATGTGGTTTTATTTCACGGAATTTAAATTTGGGTAGGTATGCTAGAGTAAGCATACTAAAATATCAAATGATTGTGGTGCAGTGGGTAAAGGGAGAAGTTTAAAAGCAGAAGAAACAATGGATGACTGGGAAAGACTGGTTTATGGCATAAATTGAACTACGTTAAGTGGCAATGGACAAATAATAAAATAATGTGTTCGGCTGGTTTGATGGCGTTGAATACAGATGTGGATCGACGTGGGAAAACCAATGAAATAATGTCACCGAAATAAAGATGCGTTACGATGTTCATTGCGGCGAAGGGTAGGGGTTGATGACCCAAATGCAGATGATGCTTGCGCAGAGCCAGTCACCCAGCCTTGCAAAACGGGGCATGCAGTGACCGTGGTGCCTCCCGTTGACGAAGCTCCCAGATGCCAACCACCCTCCCATCCTGCACTCTACGACGCCGGAAACATCCAGGGAGATGTGACGGATATGACGTAGATGACGGAAGTAGTGGGTGGGTGGAGTGAGGAGAAGCCGAGATGGAGGTTCGTGGGCGGGTTGCAATAATGTGGCGACACATTTATTGTTATTTTCAGTTCGCTCCCGACACGAAGTGATTTTTTGAATTGTGTCTTTGCTGGTCATGAGCGCGCACTGCCGCTCGATCGCGCAAAAGGAATTTTACCAATTTACAGTAGTCTTATAAATGTTGACACTAAAAACATAAATCCATTGTTCTTTTCCACAAATTGGACAACCTATGGGCATTAAAAGCGTTTTTTTCAAAAAAATGTTTAATTTCTAAAAAAACGGAAATCAAGGATAAACCAAATGCAACCTGAAACTTCTGAGTCTTACAGTATTTCTGTTTTGAGAAGTAGCGGGAATAATTGATGAGCATAAGTAAATTGTGTAGTTAGCTGATGGCTTTTTGGTCTCCACTTATGAACACCCTTTTCAAATAGTGAATGCGTGGTGCAAGGGTTGAACATGGTGCAAGGGTTTAACACATTCCTAGGAAGATTTGAGCTGTAACGAGTCTGATGCCGGATGGGTAATAGGGTGAACGGCGGAAAGAAGTCCACAGTGTGAGAGATCCAAAGGATCGATTTCTGTATTTCACTCACTGAGGCATATGCAAACGCGTTTTACTCAATGCTGTTATGATTTGAGAGCTATCACTTCTCTCTGCTACCTACGAGGCTCACTTTTTATGGCTGAGGAAGAAGCCCTGGGTGTTTTATTCACTTTTTTATTGCTTCCATTACCGTCTCGAATAGATCCCTATAGTGAGGAAATACATTTTTCTAGAATGATGTACCCACAGATACTTAAAGGCCTCCTTGGAACATTTTCGGCACTCGTAAATTGCAGCGGACCCATTGGCATCAGACTTCAACGTCAGAAAAAACGGAATTAAAAATTCTTTTAGATATTTAGGAATGGGGAGAATTAATGTTTGTCTTTTTAGTTCAAAAATATACAAACAGAACAAAATGTACGTGATTATTATGGAAAGCAAAGCATTTAGGACATATATAATGTAAAATTAAACCCCCAAATGATCTAAAGAAATTTTAAAATTTGCCGAGACGAGAATACGTCTGCCGAAATTTTAAAATTTGCCGAGACGAGATCTGTTTTGATACACGACATGGAGAATTACCGGACGAATTGCCATAAATACGAAAAATTTGGACAAACATCCTAAGACCAGCACAGACTGTAATATAGAGGAAAATATTCACAGAGGAAGAGCAAGGATGAATGACAATAAGAAACGATGAAAATTACCAGCCTTGAGAGAACATAAGCACTGGTATATAAAAAGGATTATTGCTTGGAGAGGTGTGAAAACTACCAATTATCGGATTGCTAGCTCATTTCAATGTTATAGCACACATCTGGGCTTTGTTAGAAACGAGTTTTTCCGCGGAGTGGTTCTGAAGATTTGAATGTCTCCCGGGGTTTTTCTCGACGTTGGTTCATTTTGCCAGGACAAAGTTTCGTGGTCGATGCAGGTCGACTTATTCAGGTCAGATGCATCAGTAAAAGCAACTATTTTTTCTGGATTTTGCCACTCTCATCACAAGCCTCAATTTCAGCTTAAAATTAGTACTAAACGAACTCACTCTTTCACAGAAACGCTATCTAACTACGCCTTGAGAGCGTGCCGTAATGTCCTCCGCTGGATATCCCGGGTGCTTTAATGCCGTCGACAATGGACTATTTTCAATGAGGAATGTCTCCTGAATAACGTCTTTCTGCGACTTCGACATCACTTATTTCCAGAAGTATTTTGCTAGACGAAAAAATATTTATTGCTTCTTGGTTATTTGCAGACAAAATGTGTCTCTATGAATAGTATTTACCGAGTTATCTCATAGAAACAATTACAAATACACTAGGTAAAATTTAGTATTTCCTTCTACCAATTCCTACTTCGGGGAAGTTATTTAACATATTTTGAAATACTTGAAGTTTGGACATGGCAAGACAGATAATCTATGAATAATTTAGTAGTTTTGTATAGGATTATGGGGCGTGTACCAGACCAAGAGCGCTTGTGCACAGAGGAAAGAGGGCTGCGTGCTCAGATCGTAGTTATATCAATGGATGTCTAAAGATATTATATGACGTTATTTTTTTATTATAATACTACCGATTTTGACGCATAGGTGACAACATCATGTTTATATATATATATTTATATATATAAACATGTATAAACCAGTAGTAATATATTTATGATAAAGTTTTTTGTGTGAAAAAATACCCAGTTTGTTTATTCAGTAAATAGGGTAACATTTAGAACCCTTATGCTTATGAAGGGGTTGGTTATAAATAAATTATAAAAACTTGAAGGTGTATCTTCTGGTTTTAAACATTTGAATCCTGGTATATGAATCACTCATTGATTTCATAATATATGCAGATTTTCTCAAAGTTGAACTTCCTCGAGGGCGAACGGTCCGTCGTTGAATAAATTGGTGGTATCTGTTTTCTTCCTCAGAGCGGCGGTTGACCGCGACTCCGATCGGAAATTCAGCTTTGGCGGTTAAGACGGGCTTGTTTTCTGCCTTTACTACCGTGCCAACCCATTTCGTTTTGTCGCCATTTTCCATTTCGGTCGGGGACTTCTGTGGCCCTACTTTAAAAATATTGAACTCACTGACAATGCAGCTCACAAATATTCAACGGAGAGATCCTATGTACTGCCTGACTGGGAAAAGAGAGGGGTCGATTAAAATTTATATCATCCCTCGTGGAAGGATTGCGCCTGCTTCCGAAAGTGTTTACGTTGAACTCTTTATTTTCATGATTCTCTTAAAAAATTGTCTCTTGTCACACCTGATCCATCAATTTTACATTAAGGGGGAGGGAACTTCAAACGGCCGTAAACAAGAGTCGCAACTCTCGTCAGACTAGTTGCTGTGTTGGTTTTTCGCGGGAACCACGAAAGAGACCAAAAGACAACCCCTCAACTAAGAATACCCTCTGTGGTGATTTACGGGAAATTAATCCACGCCAGGGTAATATTTTTATAATTCACAACCCGGGTTTCGACTTACAAAGTCATCATCAGGTGAAGTACAGGGCACAGAGCTTTATAAACTAGACTGAGAAGAGGAGGGGGGAGGTGCTGGTAAATTAGGAGGAGCTAAAGAGAAGGGAAACTGGTGTGTGTGTATGGATGGGAAGGGGAGGGGGCGGTTAGGTATGACGTCAGGGGGGGAGAGGGGCTGTGGAATAGAGGGAGGTCCAAGAGAGGGGAGTGTGGGAAGAATACATCAGGTTTTTTACCGATACATTCTTTTAAGGACTGTTCTTGGAAATTTCCAAACGTTTCAATGCGATTACTCTTAGACCTTTCTTTACCAAATGTAAAATCTCAGGAACGAAGTCACTTGTGTGGTTATTGTCCATTAGGTGCTTGGCAAAATGGGAAGAAGGATTTCTGTTTTTGAAACAGCGTAATGTTCTTTCCCACGTTCTCAGAATTTCCTCCTGGTTTGCCCAATGTAATATCAGAGCACTGTCCAATGTCCATTGAAATATGCAATAGCAGAGTACTCCCAACCATATACACTCCACTCTTTTCCATAATGGGAATTTTGTCCTTGCTGTTAGATAAAAGGTTGCATTAGTTGCTCACTCTCAAATTCTTTTAGTAATTGGCCGTAATTGAGAACTTTGGAACATATTAAAATCCTTTCTCCAAAAGAGATAGTTCATTTGGGAGAAATTCGTGTTATTTTAAATTCAATGTTTTTTCACCAAAGGAATGGGGTGCCAGGATTATTGGTGCTTAGGCATTGTAGATCGATCTACGATGGACCAAGTGGTCATTTTTTGAAGACGAGGTCAGGCATACGTCCAGCGTAATCGCTTTTGGAAAGAGATTAACAATTTCCCGAAAATTAAAAGTTTTGTCCAATGTGAAGCGGTCCCGGTAAAGCAGAAAGCTTCTTCGGTCCCAGAACGTCATTCCTTTGGTGAAAGAATATGAACTTTAAAAGATCATGGATTTCTTCCAAATGAACTATTGCTTTTGGAGAAAGGTTCTTAATATGTCCCAAATGTCCCACTTACGGTCAATGACTTAAAGAATTTGACAGTGAACTGTGAGGTGGCTTTCCTTCAAGAGAATGAAGGTACCAAGCAGCTTGTCGCTCGAGAACTTGAAAGGTATCACTCAAAGCCAAACTTCAATCACAAGAACGGTCTCGGGAATTGGCCGCTTTGAAACCCACTAAGAAATCTATGGTTTCCGAAAACCTCTTGATTCTGAAGAATTATAAAGGAAATTCGGTAGTGATTCTGGGGAAAAGACAGTTATATCAGGAAGTTTGAGGTGTTGATGAATGACAACAACATTATCGAAGTCCAAAGTGATCCAACAACAAAATTTCAAAAAGAATGCAAACAAGTAATTAAATCCGACTCTGTAATTTTCCAACCACCCGAAGTTCATAGGTTAGTGCAAATGAATCCCTCAGCACCCCAATTTTTTATCTCCCAAAAATCCACAAACCAAATATTCCCATCAGGCCGCTGTTTTCCAATGTCAGAACTATTTCAAGTTCAACGACAAATATTTCTTACAAACCCATAGTCTGGCCATGGGATCCTCTGCTTTTCCTCTAATAGCGGACATCTGTATGGACCAGGTGGAAAGTTTTCTGTTTTCTTTATCCAACAACTTGGTGAAAAGCATAGTCTGTTGACACCGTTACTTAGACGATATATTTTGTGTATGGGCAGGTTCACAAAGACAACTCGATAGCTTCTTGATATTTCTAAATTCCTTGGACAAAAATATTAGGATCTCAATGGATAAAGATCTTAACGAGTCCATTAATTTTATAGAAATTACTACCGCAAAAATAATCGGCAACTTGACCGTTCCATTTTCAGGAAATACTTGCACATATCACAACAGTCACTCCATGTCAAGACATCATTTCCCCCAAAAATTAGCGGCGTTCAACTCGATGATCCACCGTTTGACTAGCATTCCCTTGTCCCCACAAAATGCCCAAAAGAACAGCTGAAAATAATGGTTTATGCTCTCAATTAGTTGAAAAATTGTATCAGAAAAATTATGAAAAAGCAGTCACGTCCATTTTGAAATAATTCCCCAGGAAAGAGACATCGAAATGGAAAAGAATTCTCTTTCTGGAAAATTATTCTCGTAAAGTGAACAGGACCTTTCCAGAGATCAGAACAAAACCAGCCTTCTATAATAGAGGCAACTTAGGTACTATTTTATCAAACAGAAAGGACAAAATTTCCATCATGGAAAAGAGTGGAGTGTATACATTTCGTTGTGAGTGCTCTGCTATTTATATTGGACAAACCAGGAGAAAATTCCCAGAACGTGTGAAAGAACATTACGCCTGTTTCAAAAACAGAAATCCCTCTTCCCATTTTGACAAGCACCTAATGGACAATTAACCACACAAAAGACTTCTTTCCTGAGATTTTACATTTAGTGAAGAAAGGTCTAAGAGTAATTGCCTTGGAAAATTTGAAAATTTCCAAGAACAGTCCTTTTAAGAATATATTGGTTAAAGACTCGATGTATTCTTCCCACTCCCCTCTCTTGGACCTACCTCTATTCCACAGCCCCTCTCCCCCCCCTAACGTCATACCAAACCACCCCCTTCCCCCACCCATACACACACATACACAGTAACCAGTTTCTCTTGTCTTTCCCCTCCTCCCAATTTACCAGCACCTCCCCCTCCTCTTCTCAGTCTAGTATATAAAGCTGTATGCCTTTTTTACTTCACCTGATGATGACTTTTTAAGTCGAAATTCAGGTTGAGAATAATAAAATATATGCGAGAGAACTAAGTATCTTCTTTTCCGATATGAATCGCTTCCACAAGGTGACGTCTCAAACCATTTTATTCATCATAGTTTTAGATAATGTTCAATATGTTTTCTTAACCATTTAAACGGACTTATCCTTTCATAATCCTCTTCCTAAGTCAGTATTTGATTAGCCATTCGATGCGTCGATATTCACGACCCCGATGTAGCGCCATTTTCTACCCTTCCCTATCTCATCACTGCCGAAGTTTTCCCAGCCCTGCGTCACCATCACCAGCGCCATTAGTCCCATTTGTTGAAATTTCCTTTTCTTTTTATTGCTTTATTCGCTAGGACTCCATTAAATTAGAACGCCTTCTTATGCTAAAATGCTCACATAATATCTCTTTAAGTCTTGTTCTTTCAAATTGATGGTAGTCCACTGCGTTCTGGAAAATATACCTGTCAATCGCTCCATTTTTCATTCCCTGTCCCTTGGTGACGTTAAATTCTGATCTTAGGACAAAAATTACAACTTGGGGAAGTATGTTAATTAACCTTAAGGTTTCATTAATCCTTCGTTACATTTTACACGGAGACGCAATTCAATCTTATTTTTCCTCCTGGTATCGCTGCTGACTTCTTCTGCTCATGCGCAACTCTCAGTGGTCGAACCTCAACACAGGTGGAACTTCACCCCTTCTCGGGGTGAGAAGGGGTGCAGTTCCACCACCACCAAGTTGAAGCGGGAAGAGACTCTTTCTGCTTCAAATCCTTTTTGTTTTCTTTTTTGAAATGTTGCCACGAATTCAGGATAAAAAAGCTCGCCGGTGGTGTTTTTGGATCACGCATTTTATCGCAAATCTCCAGTCTAGCCCTTTCCCCGGTGTCCCTCCATGGGTTTGCGTTGACAGAGTAACCGGAGTGATCACAAACAAAAACGTTTCTTATCCTTATTCATTTTTACCCTGTGGTTGTATATACAAAGGTCTTTAAAAAGTCAGTTGACATAATCTAGCCCCGGTAGATCAGTCGTTTTCTCAAAGTAATGTTTAAGATGAAGATGAAAAAGAGCACTTGGGACATAAGAAGAATCTCTTTAGACATAGATAGCAGTGTTTACCAATCGTGATATAACATAAACAAGAGAAGTTGCAAGAAAAAACCTAACCGTTATGAGGGACTGTCAAACATGTACTGATTGTCCAATGGGCATCATCATGGATCTCTAACACGAACGCGCATCATCAATACTAATCGACAAGGAAGAAAGCGGATAATCCGTCCCTTTTCCCCGAATTTCGCGATACCTGACTGTCAATGGTGGATGACGAATTGGAAGCTCGGAAAGACCGCAGTGCGTAAGTGTACATTGCAGAGGAGGGTAATAGCTTCAAGGGTAATCGGTGCGCGCAAGAAAAGACTCACGATCTCCCGCCCACCAGGATTCTCGTTCTAACTCGTTGACGTGTCACTCGAGTCTGAAAAAGTGATCCCAATTCGTAAATCGTCAAAGAGAATGGCTTATGACGCGATGAGACTTTTTATGAAATTTTTATTTTTGCATTAAAACCGCTAGAAAAACGGAAATCTGGAATTTTTTTGTCTCCGAGAGGAGTCTAGGAACGCTGTTGCGCAATAGTTTGAAATGCTCCCGATGAGCAATCCATCCAATGTACGGTGTGATGTGAGTGATGGATAGACGCGATGGCGAATTCTGGAAATAACGCCTCGTGGCGGACGGAAAACTTACGGCTTTAATTAGAAATACAATCGATGAATCCGTTGAGATCACTCATTTCGAGGATTTCCAATATGGCGTACGGATATGGAATTCCCTGAGAGGGAACATTTGTGAATATCGTTTTTATCAATCATCAATGCGAAAAAAATTTATATATTTCAAAGAAAATTCCTCTAATTCCCTTGGAATGATTTTTCAATTCACATCGTGCATAAAAGCACACTGCTTGACTTGAAGAGGAAGGAAAAATAAGGATATGTTTCCCAAAATGATCGCAGTTTATATTTCACAAGTCTCCATTTTTATGAAATAAACGCTGTTGCCAAGTAACTATTGCAGAATCGATTAATAATTGGAGCGAATCAATTTTTAAGAAGCAATTTGATGGCTCAGATCCATGAGCAAAAGTAATTAAAGGAGAATCGTATAGCGGAAGGTATTTTGATTGTGAGAGTTTTAGGTGAAATAACTTTGTATTATAGGTATTTACGAGTACAAATGTTTTCCTTCACCAACCCGAAAACTTCTGCTCTCACCGCGTATTCAGATGTCAACGATCACCATGATGCCAAATTTATTTCTATACCTAACCTGATATAGAGTTTTAAATGTTTCTCTTTCGTTGGTCCGTTTCCAAATGACTAAGATTATTACCTAGGAGACCCAAAATGTCTATAAAATTTGAACCCTCAAAAGAATCGCTCCATATCGACTTCATGCTAGTGCTCCGGCAAAATCTTGATATTATTCTTGATTGTTTATCAATCCTTTAAGTCATTCAATCATATCATTGTTACTTTCGACTAGTCATAACATTTTTTTTTAAGTTTCGATCTAATTGAAGTTCGATCATTAAAGTGAACCTCAACAAAGTGATGAGTTATTAGGATCGCGATATTTGTTTCTGACATGAGAGTCCCAGGTCCGAGACTCTCCTGGTTGAACCAATGGTCGTCTGACTTTTGTGGAGCCATCCCTAATGCTGAAAACAAGGGAAGAAGGCGAAACGGACTCCCTCCTCTCCTCCCTCAAGTGCCCCGTATTTAATAAGTGAATTCAACGCGATTAAGGTTAAGGTGAACCAATAAAAAAGACGCATGATCTTCTGTCCATCCATTGAGGTAGTTCTTGAGTTGTGATATTGGTTTGGGACATTCTGTACGTTTGTTCAGCAAGTGATAATGCCCTATTGTCAGGCGTTTGCTCTTCACCTGCATTATTTACACTTCGCCATCATCGCTCAGACAGACTCCCCGTCAAGTTACTTAAGGCGCAGACCAGACGGCCTACACAGCATAAAAACAACCGAGGCACGAAGAAACCTGAATAACATCTCCGTACCCTCACGGCACCAAGATGAAAGCACGAACGTGACAGGTGAGGTCGAAATAATGAGCTGGGAGGGCATAAAATTGATGGATTCTTGGAGAGTACAAGCGATATCCTCGTTTTTTATCAATTTTTTAATGGAAGCTCGTGTGGGAATTTTCGACAGGTGAGATCGGATCGCCTTTAAAACGAAATCTTGCTGCTAATGGTGGTTAAGTAAGCAGGTACAGGAGTATCCTAGAGAATGACTCGCAGGTTCATAATCATCTATACATATTCCTGTTCACCGTAGATTTTGGACGGTCATGAACAACGATCCCTGGTACTGTACCTTGAGTGACCCTCCTTGTTTGATTTCCATAATTTTTTTCTACGTTCTTGATAATACCTACATTACGTAAATAAAATAAAAGTAAAACTTCGATAGCGGTAATAACTTAAAACGTTACTAGAAGTTTTTACGGCTGTAGGAGTTATCATTATATTTTATTATTTTATGAGACCGTAGAGATAAATTTCTTATATTTTAAACATGGCTTACCATTCAACTGAGCTAAATGAATACTACTGACTTAAAACAAAAATCAATAAAATTACTGAAGACATCCTTTGACTTAAAACTTGTAAACGTAACAATTCGTATCCTAACTTTATTAGTTCTCTCCCTCTGTATCGAAAGAGAAATCCCAAAATTGACATTATTACGGCTATAGGAGTTTTAATTTAATTTTATTAATTTACGAGGCTGTAGAGCTCAATTTCTTATATTTTACTTACATTACGCTTAAAAGGTATATTCACTTCCATTCTCTTTCCTACTTACTTTCTCCCTTCTGTCATGGCCTACAAACCCGTCACCTCTTAATGCTGTCTCCATCCACATTTTCGCTCTTCGAGTATCGCCTGACAACTTCCTCTCCTCTCCTGCCATTAATAAATCACTTCGTCTTCGGTCATACTCTATGAAAAAATCTTAAATTCTTCTCTATGGTTCCATATACAACACAAGGATTATGTCCAGACAACAAAAGACTCCTCTTTCAACCCGTCTCCTTAGCACTTACACTCGGCTGGTGAAACATCGTAAAGAACGGTTGAAAGTGAAATGATCCGACTCAGAACCACCTCTTTCACCTTAGAAGAGAGATGATTTTCACCTGACGCGATTCCTTCCACTTTTAATCGATCGATCAATTAATCTTCTCGGGTTCGCGCTTTTAGACGCTTCGACCTTCTCGATCAATCGATCTAAATTACTGGAGCGAGCGAGAGAGAGAGAGAATAAATTTACCTCTTAAACGATGATTCCATATTTGGATCCACCCCCATTCATTGCGCATTTCATTAAATGCCGCCGTTGATCGATGGGCACGGTGTACTTTTTCCAATCCTTTCCGTTGATGGCGCGCCGAGCCATTAATCATGGTAGAGCACGAGAGGACATTTCTTCCTTCCACCTTTTCGATTAGGAAAGAGTTCTTCCTCCCACTCTCTCCCATATCATTATTTCACGCTTCCTCGCGTGAGAACACCTCGGATTCCTCGAAGGGAAATTCTCGTCCTGCGCTGAAAGGAATTGAAATTACCGAATCCATCCGATGGAAATATTCCCGATTCCCTTCTTTTCATTCCAGGCCGCCGTGCGGGAAATGGAGTCCATGCCTTTCCCTGTTATTTCTCCACTGGATTAGGGAGATGTTCGCGCGCACAAAAATATAAAAGCCTGTCACCACCCAACCCACGGGATTGGAACAGTTATCGTGGGATAATCCGTCATTTGTTATGCTTTCAAACAAACAGCACCTTTATGGAAATGTTTTGATTTCAATCGGCCGCCATCGGCTATCCTTCATGAATACAAGACGTTCGTATCATCCAGTTCGCCAGAGAGACGAATGTCCACAACAGGAATCGAGGAATGGCACGGTATCGATAAATCATGGGCATTGTGGAAAAAAAACTCAGTTTTCTTTCCGTTGAGAATGATGAATTAAAATAATATTTACGCGGGACTGAGAATTGACATGAGCTGGAATTAAAAGCTGTCGATGCCATCTATGTGTGTTATTCATGACTAATATTGAGCACGTTGAGCGCTTATCAATAGTTTCGGAATTTCACCGTAAAAACTATTGATGCATAATCCCTTAGTGGTATAAATATCGCAAAATTATAGGTGAACGACCACGGTACTTATCAGTAATCGCATAACTGTAACACATAACTCATTTTTTTGGAACATTCTATTGAAATACGGTTGGTGTGGAGAAGAATGAAAAACATAAAGCGGACGGAATAAAAAATTAACAACAAACGAATAATTTCTAAGCATACATTTAGGGGGAAGAAGGAAGCTGTTAGAAGATGGTGGCTTGGTGGTTTTATTTTTCATTGTAAGAAAAGGCAATAGGCGCTAGGTGCAGGGTCAAGTCACCTCCGAGCTTTTCCGTAACAATCGTGTAAATAGTGGTGCGTCTGAAATGAGGAAATTTATCAACCAGAGCACTAATCGTCAACTGTCATTCAGATCGCTGTTCTTGCTCCTCAAAATGAATGTTATCATCGGATTCATGATATGATGGACCTGCTGCTCATGCTCTTCATCATGTAGTTTTGAGTGTGGCCATTTTTGATTTCTTGACAAAATTGTTTAACCTTTTCCTCACTCATTGCTGTAGGTCCAGAAACTAGGCACAACTCTTGATTAATTTGGGCTGCCGATGACCCTTTTTTCACATAAATCAAAACAAAGCCAACATTTGCATTTTTATTCACTGCCAGGTAAAAATCTAAGCAATAAAATCAGTGTTTTCGGAAACAACTAATGGGGCTGTATGCTTAAGATTTCGTTCTGATACGCCAATTTTAAAGAAAAAAACGGACCTTAATATTCCAAAATGATTCCTGTAAACGTTCCTGGAAAATGATCCGGTTTAACTTATTAGTTGCTTTATGAATATGAATTTTATATGGCCGAGGGCTTAGTTACATATGAACACCGCCATTGCCTGTTAATAGCAATCTTCGATGAACCCTGGCGCCCCATGTGTGTGTAAACTGTGTGTGAACCAATTTTTTTCTGACGTTGGTCAAAGATTCCCAAGGCAACGCTTCGAAAGGAAAGCATTTGGATCGCTAATGGGTTTGGTGGTTCAAATGCGTATCACCTTTGCGAATGTCATTCGCGAGTTAGTTCGTCAAGTATAGGCGTCATTAGTCAGGCGACATTTGGGGCACCACGCCTGCATTCGAACCAACAACACGCCTACTCATTGAACTGCAACAAAACAGTGACAAATCAGCGACTGACCGTTAATTTTGCATGTGGATTTGTTCTCTTTTACGGGTGGTGACCTAACACCCCCCCTCCACACGCCCTTGCGGCGGCTTACGGGGTATTATGCAAATGTAGATGCAGACCGGAAATTGCGACTCACCGACACACGAAGCTGATGCCTGGTGCTGTACGGCTCGGATACGGATGGAGATTCGGTACCCATTCTGGAAAGAGAAGAAACTGGTTCTAAATTAGAATGTCAACTGTGGGAACTTCGGGATAACTAATAGAAATTCTATTCTGAGGCTTGGAAAAAAATGTGGAGTTGAGCTCCTCTAGAATTTATAAAATAAATTAAGAACAAATTTCTAAAAAAGCAATAAGATACGTTACTTAAATGACGATCACAACCAATTACGGGAAAATGGGAATGCATGCAAACGTATTACAGAACGCAATAGTTTAATGTATGTGGAAACATTAGAGGAACTCAAATTTACATGAAAATAAGTCGAGACTGAATCAGGAAGTAGCATGAGACTTGTGAAATGCATGATAATTCCTTTCCTCTCAATTATTTTAGCGTACGTAACATATTAAGAAGTGCACTAGTGGAGGAAGCGGTTAAGAAGGCGTGGGATTAACTGGAGATGGGAATGAAAGTCATCGGAAAATTCATGAAATCAGTTATGTTTGCTTATGATTAAGCTTTAGTTTACCAGGTACTCAAAGAATTGCGGAGTGAATCGGAAAGTCAGCAAGATGAGAATAAATCCAAACAATAAAAAAGGTAATTCGGTTTGCAAGAAAGGGAAAAGTTAAGTTAAATATTAAAATAGGAGTTCAAAAATTAGAGCAGGTGGAGGAGTTTATCTGTCTCGAAAGTATTTTGTAGGAAAATGGTCCAGAGTGCGTCGTAGGGCTTTGCTAAGTAGGTGAGGAGGATGTAAAAGGTGGCATGGACAGAAAAAAAGATAGCCAGTGGAGTGGTTAATAATAGTCCGAATACAACAGTTATAATGTGTGAAAGGATGTTGCATAAATTATCACGGAGCGAAGATTAAATTACAGAGTAAATCTCTTGCGTAAATTGGAAGGACGTCTCTTTAGCAGTGATGTTGAAAATGTATTATTACCCCCATCGTACTACGGCAGGAGAGCTCATGTCAATAAAATTAGAGAGATCAAGTGTAAGACAAATAGGTTTAAGATATCGTTTTCTCCACGAGCGATAAGGGATCAAAATAACATTGTCCGTCCGCAGTAGGGTCATATTTGAGTCAAAATTAGTCTGTTTTTTATTCCCCTCCTGCCACACACCCTAGCAGAGACTTGCAGGGAACTAAAATAAATAAAAAGTAAACGATGCCCTGATACTCCTTTTCATGTGCCATTTAAGTTGGTTAAGGGCAGCTTAAATATTTATGGAGGTATTGGATTACACGTAGCATGGCTAATGACCTAATTCCTCCTGCCATACGCACTTGTTAAGGCTTGTGGTGTAGCATGTAGATGTAGATGAAAAAAAGAGGGATGCACTAGACATGACGGGGGGGGGGGAGATGGAAATATCATAAAGAAACAGAAAAGATGGATGCAGAGCATTTTGGTTGGCAGTGGGATGTCGAAGACGGTGATAGAGGGGAAAATTTAAGGCAGACGAGGAAGGGTTTGGTATCAGGTTGTGTTTTATAGGAGAGGCAAATAAATGTACCGGTTTCTGGTCTGCGTCCATCCAAAATATAGCTTAAACGACTATCATTAATAATAGGAAGTTAAAATAATGCGGGTCCCCTTCAAAAAGGAATTTCATCGAAAGTGTTTTAGGCAGTTGATATAAAAAAGTTAATGAGATAGAATATCTCGTTCCGGGTAGTCCACGTTAGGTAGTTACAATAAGGGAACAGTATATATCGCATAAAACATTTGTTAAAGAATTTAAAAAATATTCGCAATAGTTGTAAAAATTTGGTACAAGGCTGATCTTAGCGTAAAGTGGCCAAAAGAAGGGAAATCTGGAGCTCCTTCGACGGAGAAAGGAAGGGAGGGCTCGGAAAGAGGAGTGCAGAGGAAGCGAGTGTGCTCATGAGAGCGAAGAGAGGGGTCTCCCCAATTACGGCAATATCGGGATGTTAAACAAAAAGGGCAAATAAAAGAGGCCGTGTCTCCTGCATTCCATGGGGTTTCGTCTCTCCGCTGGCCGAGATTAAGGTAATCTTTCTCCCCTGGTGCTCTTATTCGGCTGGCAAGCAAAGCCAGCTCAAACCAAATGAAACTTACTCATTTTAAACTTTATGGTATTCAATTAGAAAGTATGCACTGTATAGCTGGAAAAATTGGCCAAAACAAAACCACCGCTGGAAGGTCACACACGAGCCGTGGTTTATCAGGTAGTCTACCGGTTAAGGTAGGTTTTTGGATGGACACAACTATCAATTAAATATTTTGTAACTCCGTATCCAATGCATAATGGAAGCCTGGGTCTGATGCGACTTTTCAATGATGGCTTGAAGATTTTTTCCGCAGTTGTATACAAGTTCAATCAGCTCAAGAGTTTTCAGCGAGGAACCGAATTAAGCAAAAGTATCAGTTTTTAATTTTTGCTATCTTTCCGTTCCTTTTACAAGATTTCACATGCGTCGACCATGCCATAACTCAAAGGCTTTGCATCTCAACACCTAGGCTTTTCCCTAGTCTTGCAAGGCACGACGTTGAAGCAAAAAGTGACAACTAAAAAAACATGAAACTTATCTATTTGTCGGGTAATACGCAGTTTTCTATTGAATCTGCATTTGTTTTGATTTGATGATCAAGAGTTATTGATTTTGTATTGCCTACTTAATTATGCACAAAATTTTATTATATTCGATTAATCTTGAAATCAATGCCATAACTTGTTCTTAATTGCCATACGTATTTCCTTTCAAGTCAATTTAAAATCACATTAAGCTTAAAATCATACCAAACATGAGTGAAAGTAATATTTCATAGGCTCCATTAGATTATAAGGCATCATCTAATCAGAGGCAGATTTTATATTTAACTTGAAATACATAACAATCCTTTGTGGATTTGATGAGATGCATGCCGTAATAAATCCTTTAAAAGGGCAAAAAGCGTTAATTAGCTGATCGTAGACATATTTGGAGATTTTTTCTGAGAAAAGAAGATCCAATATCAGGTTGACATTACGGGTAAACATTAACATGTGTTTTTATCCGAAAAGTCAATCAATATTGGTAGTCCAAATTATAATTTTCAATCATACCTCAGATATAAAACTATATAACGACATAATAACCCATTTCTTCGAAGGAATATTCTTTTTGTGACAATTTTAATATTCCCAGTTTGAGTTGAATTCTTTAAAGCCCTATCCATACTCCTTACTATTGGTTCTGGCTGTAAGGCGTTGGACATCTTGAAAGTTGCACTTATTGTTAGTAAAGGAACTAGTCAGAATGGAATCAAGAGTCAAGCTTTGCTCCATTCTCGGGTGAATCTTAATCCGCCTCTCTCCGCTCGCCTTTCCCACTCAGGTCACACGAGGAAGATAAGCATTCCGGACTGCGTCGAATTCCCCATCACGACCAACGCATGCCGCGGCTTCTGCGAATCCTGGTCCGTGCCATCGGCCATAGAGACTCTACGCTACAACGCCAATCAAGCGATCACATCGGTGGGACAGTGCTGCAACATAATGGACACAGAAGACGTAAGTATGGCTCATACACCGGGCGAGTGAATGACGCCACACACTCTTTAACGATTTAATGTTCCATATGCTGCATGGACACTTACTTTCGGTTTGCGTGGATTTTTCGCAATACGAACTCATATTTACCTTATAAATATCATATTAGTCGTCAGTTTCCCGTATCGCCTTTTGTGCAACCATTCTATCTCAGCCTTCAGTATCCCACTCGTTATCTCCTCCACCTACCGGCAACTTTTTCCACCATGAGCGTAACTCCATTCATCATTAGCCTTTCTTTCTGTGTGTGCAAACTATGGGCTCCGTTCTTCACAATACCTATATTTCAAAAACCTAGAATCTGGGTCCATATATATATATATATATATATATATATATATATATATATATATATATATATATATATATATATATATATATATAACTTTTGGACGGCACAATATAACACAGAATAAAACAGATAACACGTAAAAGGACACTCACACTGTAGATGATTTGAGCTTTCGGCCTACTCCGAGGCCTTCTTCAGGTCAGACTGACAGTCCTGTTGACAGACAGACAGACTGCTGTCCTTTTACGTGTTATCTGTTTTATTCTGTGTTATATTGTGCCGTCCAAAAGTTATATTGCTCTCGTGAGTACTTCCGCAAAATCGATATATATATATATATATATATATATATATATATATATATATATAAACACATTTTATGATAATTCTTTCTTGCATGTGACGCCTCCAAAAATCCTTCCCATAAAAACGTAAAAATTCAAGTGCCTAATAAAAGTACCATTATACTTTTCAAAACAACTTGCTCGACTAGTTAGTTCAGACCAATGACTTACATTTCCACCAAATGTCAAACTAATTTGTGATTCTCGTTGGCATTGAAAAGTAATTTGTAAATCGGCAAGACCTGATGCATCAAAAGTAAGACGTTTGGATGCAATACAAGAAATCAGTTCAACTAAAGCGGATAAAATAATACTTTGTAATTCCACAGATTTATTTCACAAACACACGACCCGGGTTTCGACGTACAACGTCATCTTCAGGTGCAGACATACAGGCGACCAACATATATATACCCTTAGACCGGGGGGAGGGGGGAGGAAATTGGGGGAAAGGAAAGATAGAAAAAAGGGGGGGGCTTGGGAGGAGGATGGTGGGGGAGGGGGTTGGGCAAGGCGCGCTTGTGGGTGGAGAGCCAGGCGGAATAGAATGAGTGGGTAATGGAGGGCCGTGGATAAACCCGGGTCGTGTGTTTGTGAAATAAATCTGTGGAATTACAAAGTATTATTTTATCCGCTCTAGAATGAACCGATTCCATAAAATAACGCCTGAAACCATCGATTACAGTTCAACTAAATCGAGAAAAAACCGTGGTTTTAGGATTTTAATACAATCATCATATACGTTGGAATATTTACATGGCACTGATGTCACAGTATATGGATGGTCACAGTGATGATAAAGGAAAAGGATATCTAAACTCAACATTTACAAATAACTGAAGAGATAAGGAATAAATAAATGTTTGGGTCGTCAAGGGAACTGACCACGACCGATGGCTGATCTTCTGACATTATTTGTAACTCGATGTGGGACCCATTGCCCCAAAATATTGAAGTGATTTCAAAGTTGACCATAAATCATAACCATGCTTCTCTCTCTCTATCCTTCCCCATTTTCAGGTTATGGTGAGGGTGTTGTGTCTCGATGGCCCGCGGGAGCTCACGTTCAAGTCGGCCAAGAGCTGTTCTTGCTACCACTGCAAGAAGGACTGAAGTGACCCGATTGGGGTAGGGTGCGTGGTGGAAGGAGGATGGAGTGGCGGATGGGAAGAGGACGGCGTGGCGGAAGGGAGGTGGAATCAGAAGAGAAGCCTTAGAAGGACGCCGTAGGACGTAGGACTAAGAGTGGCGCGAGGGAACGCCGAAGTGGACATATCTCTCTCTCTCTTTCTCTGAAACAATCACTATTCTCACACACGCGCACACACACGCAAAAGCATTTCTCCTCTTCCCTCCTTTCATTGGACTTAAAAACTGAGATACCCCCCCCCCCGTATTCTACTCCCCCCATCAGACCTAAATCTCCCACTTCCCTCCAGCCTAGGCACTGGTCCCCGGTAGGAACTCCTCCCCATTTGACTCACCCGCTGAAAAAACTCCCTGCAATCCCCGAAGGGCTTCCTACACGCCTCAACAACTCAGCACTGACTCCATCAACATATTATACCAGAACTGTAAACAGACAGCATCACCTCCTTTTCAAGTCTCCACTGCAGCCTCGCCTTGGTATCTATCTTCTCGCCCTCTCTCTCTTTTACTATCCTTCTCTTCCTCCGCCCGACCGTGAACAACCCCATTCAATTCGACTTGGGCGGACGTTGCCTCTAAAGACCACCCCAACCCCACCCCGATTACAATTCGCTCCTCGACACCCTATATCCTTGTTCTCTCGAAATACAACACATAAGTCCGTCTTTTGAGAAGATAGCGGGGCATCTTATACATTATATATATATAAAGTAAATATTGTATACAGGCATATATACACACACACATATATATTTTTAGGAAATAATTATTTAATGCATGTCAAAGATCAAATAAAACTTTTAATAATGTCAAAATTTCAAAATTGCTAATTTAAAATGTTAAAAAAATGAATATGAAATTTTTTTGCGATTACGTTAGGCAATGTTAGTAGAACGCATGCCGTGACAATAGGCAGCTCACTAAAATAAAAGTGTTCATCATCAAAGGACTTAAAAATAATATAGCAAAGTCTACCCTTCTCTGACTATTAAGTAAATGCGATTTAGGGCAGTTCTTTGAGGCAACGTGACCACACGAGTTGAGTTTCCTCGTGCTTTTCAAATAAATGCATATATGTATGCGTTTAAAGTTCGATTTTTCCACAATTTTGACGTGGTTTCGCCCTTTTAATTTCGCATGTCGTTTGTTTCACCATGAAATCTCTCTCTCCCCCCCTTATACTATCATCCCACTACCACTTACCATTTAAAGCATGTAAAATCGTTGGATATGTTGGAAATAAACTTTCAAAGCTGCATGGGAATTGTTTCAATGTCTTTTATTCCTACTCCCTGTTCCTGTAGGAGAGGAGCAAGCACTCAGAAGGCAGTTATCTCACCTCGAATCATTTTCAGGGCACTTTCATAGCCACCGGCATCAATTATGTCTCCGATAGTATTGCGTAAGTATATGTATTGCATGCGAAAGCATCGTCTTTTCCACTGAAATGCGCTGAATTATCGCCGCAATTAGAACAATTACGTAACATTTGAACAATTCAGTAGAGTTTGGCGGGAGGAGAGAAATACTGGAAGGAGAATATGGTCCATCCCAAGCATTCAATTCGTAATATTCTAGTAGCTGTAAATAGGTATGAAACCGAATCTTTGAAAATAAAGTGCAAATATTTCCATGAAAATTTTAAATAAAAATATAAAGTCTGCATGAAATGGGAACAAAAACGCAAGATTTCCACTGCGGAGCACTTTTTAAATAAATGATATATATCTGTAATAACAAGGAGTAGGAATTCAATATTACGAATGATGAGTTATATTAATGATTACCTCATACTGTAATATTTAAATAACATTGATATTAATTATAAGGTATTGTAAAGTAACACTAAATGGTGTTGTAATGGGACGATCCAAGTAAAATGCGCGTTTAAAAATAAATATAATTTAAAAACTGTAACAGTTCATCTTTTAACACTTCAAGTGTTAAGTTTTAATGTATTGAACTAATCACCACTTAAATTATTTCATGACATTCCAAATATTATAAGTTTCTGCGACTAAGATACTTTCGTGACTCATAGAAAATCCTCTTCCGGCAATCAAACGGCTCATCCCTGCGCAACTCGTTCGTGTCAAGGTTCAACGCGTGAGTGCCCTCCAAAGTATCGGAGGGTTAGATCAAGACTGCAGCGTGACTTCTTTTAAAAAGATTGATACTTTTCGTAATGTCACCAAATTATAAATATTTGAAAACAATTTTAGTAATTAATTTAGCGAGGAAAATATAAATATCGTGACAATAGAGAATGAGTCTGTCTTATCACCATCCATTACCATCATATTCAGCAATATAATCTGATCAATTAATAGCATTCCCAGGACTGACTCTGATGTCCCGGGCTGAATCAGGCCCATGGCAATAGACTGAGGATAGCTTAAGTAGATACACTCCCCTCGATGAACAAGTAATCGGAGGTGGGGAGTGGCGACAATAATGATAAAAGATTGAAAGCAGTATTACCCAAGGTTTTGGTCTCACGAACCTTTTAGGTTTTCTCCTATATTTTCCGTAGTTCTTAGTGGCGCATGACATTGTAAGTGGTGGCAGTAATTTTTATGACAGCGCTTAACGCAACTCAATCTAAAGAGAAAGCATTTGCTGCTATCCTTGGCTCCTCTCCGACAATGTCGAAAGTACGCCGAACACCATATAAGTTCAGTTCGTGCCAACATGGAGGGTGAGGGGTGGTGGAAAGGGCGATCAGGACGACTTACTCATTGCAAAATAACCGGACTAACCGGTGGATGAATATGCGAGCGTTCAATCTGCTAAGGCGATACAATCATTCATCACGAAGAACGCGCATTGAAAATAGACAGGAGAGGAGGACACTCTCGAAAAAAAGAAAAAGGTCCCGAGTTTCGCGAGAGAGGAAGAACAAGGTGATGGATGGAAAGTCCTCAGCTGGGTTCGGGAGAATGGGGGGTGAAGGGGTGGGGGTAGGCAAGGGAGAAGAGGAGGTTGAGGGGGGGGAGGAAAGATGTTAAAACCTTCCCTTTAAAGGAGACCCTTCAATTTTGTCGTTCAGAGAGACACTCAAAATGTCTCCAGGGAGATGGGGAAGGGAGAGGGAGATGCGAAGAGGAGAGCATTATGGAGCAAGCGAGGGTAGGCAGGGAGGGAAGGGGGTGTTGGAAGGAAGGAAGGACAGCATGCCCTGGTGAAATGGCTTTCAACCCAGCGCTCTCTGGACGCCTTCGTCGCGTCCACCGCAGCAACAGGCGTCCTCCGCCAGAGCAGCCCTTCCCCCCCGTGCTCCCGCTCTCCTCTGATCTTGCCCTTCGGTGGACGGGAAGGGGGTTAGTTAGTTTTGTTGGGGGGATGACCGACAGCTAAGATCATTTGCATCATTAGGGATGGGTGGGAAAGGAGGAATGGTGGAGAGAAACCCGGCGTCGGCATTAGCCTACTCTTGTCGAAAGGCGCCAAGGGGTTCGCAGTTTAACGTCTCATTCGACGGACGTCATACACACTCAAAGTACTCTCCACAAAGCACCTCAAGTAGGGATTGGGATACAACTGAAGAATATTTGTTGTCTCCAGGATTTGAACCCGGGGCTTTGTGGTGGGAAACCTATACGTTAGCCTCCGCACCATCACGATCCCCGGGAAGGGGGTGGGTAGTCCACCATGAATGTTGCGGAAAAAATCGTTGATAGTTAATATGAATCCGTGATTCTGCACTAGAAGGTTGCAAAAAATGTGTTCGTCAAATTTATTGGAATAAAATGGCAATGTAAAATAATACATCGTTGGTTTTTTATGAAAAAATAAAATATTTTACTATATTCTATTACACTGGCTTTTTCCTCAGTCATTTTTGTTTTTATCATGGATTAGTCCTTGCTTTGTAATTTGTTAGTGATAGGAAGGTTATTTTATATTCCTTAATTTTCAATTAATTAATAAGTTTGGCGGTCGAGATGGCACGGTAGCTAATGCATTGGATTCTTAACGCGAGAGCCCGGGTTTAAATCCGGGGGTGGGGCCATATCCCAATTTCTACCTGGGGTTCTATGCGTAGAACACTTTGGTTACCCCGTCCATCGGATGGGACGTTAAACTCTGTGCCCCTTGGAGCCTTCCGTTAAGGGTACGCTAACGCCAACGCGGGTTTCCCTCCACCCTTCAACCATTCCTTGATCATCTTAGCTCAACCAAATTTCCCACACCTAACCCTAATACCGAAAATAACCTAAGCTGTCGGCCGCATTCCCTAATAACAACACCATTCAATTAATTATTCAAGTGATCAAGTATTATGGAATATTGACCTATATTATTAATGGAACTTGTCTTAAATAAATAATAATCTTCTAGTTTAGTAAAGAGGCAATGTTGTTTTTCTTCTGCTATCAGTGGGTCAGCGGGTAGCCTCCCTTTCGTGACACCCTTCGGAGGTTTCAGTGGGGATGCGAGCGGGTGTACTTGGATCGCACCCCTTGGGTATACCCCACCCTCCTCCTTCCCTTAAACTCGTCCCGAGCACTCAGTCTCCAACTTGCCAAAGGGAGAGACCCTCATTGATTTTCCGAACGCGCGTGTGCGCGTCTCAAAAACTCAAATAGGGTCAGCATTCGTACTCCGCTCCATCCAATGCGTTAGTCCGCGGTAGTCCTTCAGCATCACAGAGGGCGCCGCTACCAAAGGTGTACTGGAAGGTCGGTAGTACTTGCAATACTCCGTAACTCGCACACCTCAAGACTATCATTGTCACCATGCCATTTTCCTAGCGTAAGCCAGTCTAGGCAGGCTACGAGTATCTAACAATGCTGTTAATACTTTGATTTTACAATTTACTTATTTTATGAAAGTCTGTTGGGACTGCACAGACAGAAAATAGTCTTGGATTAGTTCTACATATAAAATATAGGAAAAAGTGGTTACGCTGATTTTGTGGATGAGCAACATTTAAATTAAGTTACTTGAAGAATCTATTAAGTTCCCCAAGCATAGTAAGAAAATCCGAATTATCATCTTCTGGTACATTTCATTGCAATGGTTAAGTAATTTTCAGCGAAACTCGGGCTACAACAATCTTGCAGACAAATGCTAAACACTATTTTACGTTTAATTCATGCATCGGAGTTCAACGAGAGAAATATTAAAGAAAAGTTTTAATTTCAAAGTTTCCTTCTCTTCCTCTGTATCCCACCCAACACATTTTTTTGAAGAATATTTTCGATTTTATTGATTTATGCTTGAGGTAATCCGGTATAGCTGGGAATCTCAGCGTCAAACCCAGGACCTCCCGGATTCGATTCCTAGATGATCTGCCCGCCGCACCCACGAGCATCACCTAGCCAAGCCAACTAGCGTGATTTTCTTGGTATAAGAACTTCGTGGGAAATCACATGCGGCACAGAAAAGGGGATTACTTCTCCACCCTGCCGTTATTAATAACCTGTCGGTGACGTGTGTGAAAATGTAGGTCGATCAATATGTCCATAGGAAAAAAATTATTCAAAAAATTATTCATTTTGGGAGTTTTTTTTATTTTTCAACATAATCTTCTTTTTACTCAATACACATTTTCCAGAGTTTCTCCAAAATTTCGTTCGACGCGAATCGTTTTCCTCCGAGCCACTTTTTCAAGTTTTGAAATTAAAAATACGCCACTGGGGGGCCATATCTGGGTGAATACGGAGGATTTTGTAATAAATTGAACCTAAAAATCCATAATTTTGATCATCCAAACTCTGCAGATGTACACCCGTGCATTGGCTTGACGGAAGAGAGTTTATTTACATGCTAAAAGGTTTTACTTGATTTCTTCGCTCATGTGACAACAACGACGGATAATACTCTCCTTCGTGTTTGCCCTTTTTACAAGTAATCAATGCAGATGATTTTGCGTGTATCCAAAAAACCACAGTCATCATCATGCCAACCCGCCGCTTTCACTATCCCCGCTTTCTTCCTGCGCCCAAGTAATGTGTAGCCTAATTCAAAGGAACCAGGAAGTTGAAATTTGACAACTGATATCTTTTACCTCAAAACAGATGGGAAATTGTGAAATCACACGAACTGTGTCTTATGCTGGTGTGTACAGAAAATATCATTCCTGAAACACGTAGCCTTGTTTATCGAAAATGTTATAAAAGTGTATATTTTGCCATTGATTCAATTGAGAGAATCTGTAACCAACTTTCATTTGAAAGTTTTATTGATGAAAATATATCTCTCACCAAACACCAGCCCGGAAATGAAATAATCAAAAATTTTCATTCATGAACAAAACATATTTTTATAGCCTTTGTTATATGCAAAAAACTGCAAACTATGTTAAAATTTACAATAATTAGAATACTGAACGAAACGCAGATGTACATATTTTTATTATGCTAGGGTAGAGCAGAGGTATTATGGTAGGGTAGTAGTATTCGAATGTAGCGTTCGGCATATTAGTATTATTAACTTTAAATATTATTATTAGTGGTAATCTACTTGATAATAATCTTGTCACTCCTAACAAAACACATCCCAACATTCTACCCTACCAAAAGCCCCTAATCATCTCCGCATGCTTCCTATCTTCCTTCATTCCGTCCAAAATCCCTTTATGCTAAATGGAAAAAGGGACCTTTGGTATGAATTTTGCTCGAATAAAGATGTATCTGTTCTATTTCTGCCCCTTCTTTGCTTGTTTAACATTCTACCCTCTATCACTGTTTCCAAAATCTCATTGCCAATCAATATGCTTTGCATCTATTATTACTGTGTACTTAGAATTTATTCTAACTTTCCCCTCTTCTCTCTCACCGTACCCAGCACTTCCTCGTTTGTTTTCCTTTCTGTCCACCTCACCTTCTCCATCCTTCCCCCACCTTTTCACACTAACATTTCAAAAGCTCCAATTCACTTCTAATATCCTGTTTCAATGACCGTACCCCCACGCCGTGCATACGCTCTTCCCTCCATGTCAAAGTTTTAGCGAACCTTTTCTTAACATCCTTACCCAACCTTCATGTCATCAACTTTCTCCTCCATGTGATAGCTTCTTTGCCTATCGCAATAATTTCCTCAGGAGGCACCATTTTCTTTCATCCTTTTATCCCCCCGCAGGTCAAAATAGATTTATTTCAGATATTGCTACAAGGCCACAAAATTCTTCGAAGCACATCCCTTCAGTGTTGACACGCCGTTGCTAGTGACATTTCCACAACTCAAAAGGCTCCCTCAAAAGGATTTCAGATGATCTTTAAGGGTACGCTGCTTTTAAGAGTGCAAGTTTCTTTGGCAGCACCTTAGACAGATGGTGATGTCCTTTGAGGGATGATTTCACTTTTGGGAATAGAAAATAGTCTGCTAATGCCAAGTCTGGACTGTAAGGGGGTTGGGAAATCGTCACGATGTCGCTGCCGATGGTCTTTAAAAGCAGGCACAAGGCAACATCAGGCTAATCCGCCACCTGTGCACGTCTCAAACTGCTCAGGTGCGAGTGGGGAACGGAGAGTCCGGATGGGCAGTGTTAGGAAGAGGTGCAAGGCAAGGTTGCCCATTGTTACCGGTGCTTTTCAACGTATATGTGGAGGAAATGATTAGGGAGGCATGGGAAGAACTGGAGGTGGGAGTGAAATTCGGAGGGGAATTCGTAAAATCGGTTAGGTTTTCTGATGACCAAGCATTAGTTGTTCAGTCAGCCAAGGGGTTGCAAGCATTTCTGAGTAAATTGGAGGTTCAGTGCGATAGATATGGGATGAGAATCAATATTAATAAAACAAAGGTTATGCGATTTTCCAGAAAGAAAAAGGCTAAGCTAAATATTAAAATAGGCGGGGAATACATAGAGCAGGTAGAGCAGTTTATATATCTCGGAAGTGTTTTGGACCAACACGGTCAAAGTACTAGGGGCGTAAGGAGAAGAATTGCGCTAGGCAAGGAGGCTTTCTCAAGGAGGAGTTGATGACGGGGACTTTGAGTAGGGAGGTTAAGAAAAGGCTCGTCAAAACTTTGATATGGAGCGTAGGTAGGAGCGTAGGTAGGTAGGAGCGTAGTAGATAGGAGCGTAGGTATGTACGGCGCGGAAACGTGGCCGCTGAAACAGAAGGATAGACGTAGATTGGAGGTTTTTGAAATGTGGGTGTGGAGAAAAAGGGATTTGGTGAAATAGACCGAAAGGAAAACTAATGAGGAAGTACTAGGGATGGTGGGTGAGAAGAGGGGTTTGTTGGGAGATATCCTATGGAGGCAGGAAAAATCGATGAAAGGCGTATTGAGCGGAAATGGGATGTTGAGATGGTAATAAAGGTGAGAATGTTAGGCAAACGAGGAAAGGGCAGGGAAAGGATAGGGATGTTGGACGGGATGAGGGGAGGAAAGAAGTACACAGAGTTGAAGAGAGACCTGATGTAGAGTTGGTTGCTGGATTGGGTTTTGCTTGGAGTTACAAAAGATTTATTTGATAGTTGTGTCCATACAGAAACCTACCTTTACCAGTAGATTATCTAAAATAATAAATACATATATCACGTACACGTATCTTTCTGATGCATATATTTTTACATGCATAGAAACGGGTTTTGTTTTTAGACGAATAATTGTAATTTCATTTCTTACTCTGGATATTCGGCATGTCAACGAGGGCATTGCGATGGGTGTGGCATTTAAAGGTTATTTCAGTGAGGGCTTTCGTTAATCGCAACGGAGGACATTTGCCTCTGAGCGAGGTGGAAATGCCTTTGTTTACCAAGTTGCGTTAAGCCTCTCCTTAAAAAACTCTTTCTGCTAATGGAATTAAAAAGTTGCATTTTTAAAAACTCGGCTTCTTCTAATCGAGTTTAAGAAAGTTGACGTCGGTAACCTTTTCCGCGAGTGACAGCAAATTGATTCAACTTTATGGTAAAAGGTTTAATTGGATAAGGAGGACGGTTTCGTTCGTTCTCCGGAGAGAATTCTATCGAGCAATTTCCTTTGAATCCTAAAAATAACTATGCCCCCCCCCGCCTTCCACACTCTTGGGGGTGGAAAGCTGGAAATGAAAAAAAAACAATGTAATAAAAACCAATGTTTTTTTAAATGTTCCTTTGGGTGAAAGGACCCCTTGGACGCAGCTTACTTACTTCCAATTTTCCTGAGGCTAATTCGCTCCGAACACTTAGCTTCCTTTAAAATGTCATCAGGTATTTCCTGAGCCAATTACCTATCGCGCCTCGGTTAGAAAAAAAATAAAAGTGCCATTTGTCGAAGGGCTATTTTCATCCAGCATGTATACTCACCAGCCACTGCCTCATGATCTTTTTCATTCGAAGAGGAAAACTCTTTCCTTTCCCATTACAACTTTTATCCATGGAGGGCTCATTGGAATGTCAAAAAAGGAGTGATAATTAGCTTCGAGTGGATGACCCGAGGGGCGATCGGTGGCGGAGGGCAATTTAGAGTCAATGTCACACCCTCCTTAATTGCTCTGAAGATTGTTATCCCTTATGATTTTATGTTGTTATGGTCTCATTTGCATATTCTTATATATTTTAGACATCGTATTTCACATTCATCACTTCTGAGGGACAGATGGCGAAGATCTTGGAGGTCATATTTATATAATAATCTTAAAATTAACATTTAAATTATTATTCAAAGCAAAATATCAATCAAATCAATCAAATTTTGATCATTCAAAACAGGGCACTTTGATTCCTTTAAAACTTACACGACAAAACGAATAACGTCACAGAATCGCTTCCTAAGTTAGGTTGGGAATCATTAGATCAAAGATGATTTAATGCTGGGCTGAACTTATTGAATTAGTCTAGAGCCGCTTGTTTCAGTGCCGAGGTCCCGTCAGTTATTTGTATTCCAGCATGCATTTGTCGTTTGGACTATCAATATAAAATTCGTTAATAAATAAACGCCAGAAATAGCAGACACAAGGATTCCTCCTCCCCACGGACAATACTGAATAGCAGCTGAAGGGTTAGTGCTAACAAGAATATCACTTGCTACTTGCAGCGTCTAGGGGTTAATTAGTTATACTCAAATGCATTCACTTTCCCCAATCTCGCGCGTTTTGTTGGCAAATTCCTTCCCGCATGACGGAGTGAAACTGTTATACATCGAATGTAGTGCATGTGAAAAGACCCCATAATCATCTCTTTCTGTACTTTCAAGCTCCCATCTTTCACCCCTCTTCCATCCCCGACGAGGTTATGCCTTTCGCGGTCCAGTTCCAAGAGCAGGATGCCTCGTTTTCTATTCACAACGTCAGGGGCCGGAACCTCAAGCTGCGTGGTCTTGGTCCAACACAATTTTTACCTCCTGGTTTTCCAGTTTTGATAGATCTGTGTCACAATGGTAGCGATCAATTGTATAAGTGGTCGATGCAACTTTTAATTCCCTCCTCTTTGATATACCTGCGACCTTATGTAGTAAGTAAAATTAACACTTTTTAAAAATGACTTTTACGCTATCATGAATGCCTACAGGTAAATCCTACGCCATTCAAACATCCACCTCAATCCCTTACAATTGACCAATTATTCTTGCAATCAATATAACCTACTCACTGGATAGCAAACTCTGCCCCCCCCTCTGTCAGACAATTTGCCACACCCCTTATTTTTTACACCATCCACTATGGCCTATTACAACTCGTGGAGGATTCAAAAGGAAACGCCGAGATTGAAGGACTAAATCAATAATCACTAACTTCTCCATCATTGCAGAAATAAAACACAAACACGCACTTCGAGGACATCCACTTGGTTGGATTCTTTTTAATTTGGCCTGTCTGGTATTCAATTTCTCTGTTAACTTCACCCCGTTGCCTTGCTCATACCAATGTTACTTTGGACTAGAATATTCCCTCAATTGCTAGCGTTCAACTTGAATTATTTTTAGATATGTCAGAGTTGAGTGAAACTTGTGAAATTCCTTCTTTCATGATGAGGGTAAAAAATGAGAGAAACGTTACTATTCCACACACTTTTAATGTTCTACTACCATGGTTTCGGTGCTGCGCATCATCATCAGGTACTATATAACGAAATTTTTCAACTTATATAGTCAGGCGCCAGGAGGGGAGTAAGGTAGGGGAGGTAAGGAGGAGGGGGGAAGTGTAGATGCAGCAATCATAAGTGGGAAGGTGAGGGTATGTATTGGACGGTTTTTTGCCTCAGACGGTAAAAAAGGGGTGTGTTTGCCTACAAAGGTTGACCCTCTTTAACGGACGGACGGTGACCATCACTGCCTTGGTGGGGGTGGGGTTGGCGTGGAAAGGTATTTAATAATTTAAGGAGAGGGGAACGGTAGAGGTATAAGATATCATTGACCACCTTAAGATCATCGGACTGAAGGGATTCCCAAATTTCCAACTCCTCCAGAGCGTTCAGCGTGCGACCTTTCATTTTCGTGTGTAAAATGTCTGCTTTGAAGTTACTGGAATGGTTGTTGTCTAAGAGGTGTTTGGCGAATTGTGATATGTTGTCTCTTTCTGAAGCATGGACGGTGTTCCTTAGTCCTAATGTTGAAAGTCCTCTCTGTCTCTCCAATGTAGATGGCGTTGCAATCTGTACAATTGAATTTATAAACTCCGCTTTGTTGCATTCCGTCAATTTTATCTTTGGGTGAACCTATTAATTTCTTCAAAGTATGTGAATTGTAAAAAGCGGCTTTGATATTGTTTTTAGAGTGTATTTGTTGTATCCTGAGTAAGACATGGCCAAGGAATGGAATTCTTCGCCATGGTGCTTGTTCGGTATGGGTGTGTGATATATGGATTTCAGGGCTAGCTGTGTTCATTTTTCACCCTCAACATGAAGGAATTCCACAAAGTTAAGCCTGAAACTGTTAACTTTATTACTTCTTTCTGGATTGCATCGAAGCGGGCAGTGCCCATAGCCCTCACGCTGAATCTTCAACTATTCTACACCTTTCAACAATTCCCTGGAAGTGGGAACGCTCCCGAGGATCGTCAACATAGAGAAGGAAAAAAATAATTCTCATCAGGGATTTTAAGTGGGTCTAATTTCCTATTTTACCTCATCTCTTAAACGCCCAGTCCCTAACCATATCTACCTGGTGCTTTCACCCCCTCCCCCCAAAACCCCCTAGAGGAATTATTACAATATGGAATGTCTCGGGACGTTACCAGGAGGTCTGTAGACATAGAAATGTACGCAACGTATCTTATTGTTCGTTCTCCGTTCTTACGCGTCTCCTGCGAGAACCACCTGTCGCGCAGGATTCTGGCTGAGTCCGTGGGTGCGAATGTATTCACCGTCCCTCCTCATATTCAAAACACGCCCGACAGTCAGTCCTCCGTCCACCCTTGTGATTCACCCCCTTCCTCTCGTCATATCCGCACCTCCCCACTCATCTCTCTCCTCCCAACCAAATCCTTCAACATCTTAATCCACTTTTCAAACATCAGTCGTAAACGCCACGACCCCGTTTTAACCCTTAGGTCTCTCCGTCCGTCCCACGCTCTTGCTTCCTCCTAAATCCCCCCACATTGGATACCACTAAATCCCCGCACGGCACAGTCCGCGGGCGACGACGTGCCCGGAAATCAGCGCGCGGAGGAATACTGCTCTTCCCGACAGCAAGCAAAACGGGGGGCCCGGGGAGGGGGGGGGTTGCGTCAGCCAGGGGAACGAGGGATTTGAGTGAACGGCGAGGTGAGTCCAAGAGTCTTTCGGCGACGAAAATTGCATTAATTTTGCGGACTGACGACGAGCGATCATAAAAGCAGTTGGAAGCGCTGAAGGTGGGGTTGAGAGAGAGAGAGAAACGGCAGAGCGATGAACACGCTGAGAGGATGCACGAGAAGAATATACGAGTGAATTATCGCTTTTTATCTGTTATTTTTTAACACGGACGATCTGGGTCGGGCCAGTCGGTGCACCTCAGAACCACGTCTCGAGTTCTTTTTCCTGAAATTAAATTTCAGTTCAACCAAAGTAATTTAATTTTCGGACGAATTGACTACTTGTCAAAATTTGACATTACGAAAGCTCCGAAACGACACGGTGTCTTGGCCATCTTCGCGTAACACTTATTCCTCACGTTTCCATCTAAACCCTGCATATTTTTAAATTTCACCCTAAGGAAATGTGAGCAGAATAATATAACATGAACGGTACAAAATTTAAATGTGACCACTTCTGCCTGGATTTCAAAATTAAGAAAATTCAACTGATACGGAATGGAACGGAGAGAATGCTATCGAAACCTTTGTCTAACCAAATACATGATACATACTTTATTTAAAGGGGCCATTTAAAATATTAATAAAAAAACCGAATCTCAATTCCTAACTCCCACGCTTAAATCCGTGAGATCACACATTTACCATGACCCTGACGGCGCGTAAAATTCACACATCAGGGTGGGGAGGTTCGGGTCCTTTCCCTGTGCCACCTATGGTTTCTCAGGAAGATCTGGTAACAAAAAAATTAAATAGCTAGGGGAAGCTGAGGGTGCTCAGAGAGGCTTGCCGGGGAATCAAATCTGGACCATATGGACAGTAGTCCAGCATTCTACCCCTGGACTACTGCATCCCCATGTATATTTGCATAGAAATAAATGCACACATGCTTATAGAAGCATGCCTGGAGGCATATGGGAGAACTATTCCCCCTTAACACGTATGCGCAGGTTTGAGGTCGTTGCCTTCATCCATTGTATTTTGAGAAGCGGAAGTATGGAGACGTGTTCTAGCGCTATGTCAACGCGAGTTAAACGGCGTGATGTTATCGAATTTTTAACTGCTAAAAAAAAACTCCTACTGAGATTCATCGTCGTCTAAAGGCTGTTTATGGTGACTTTGCTGTTGATAGGTCTACTGTAAATCGATGGGTAGTGAAATTTCGTGGTTGCGAGCCTGGAAAAGCCATAAGTGTTGATGAAACACGCAGCGGACGTCCGATCACACAAATATTGCAAACTCGTCAAAGATTTGATTCAAAATGACAGGCGAATCATTCCAAAGCGTATCGAAAATCATATTGGAATATCCAAGGAAGAAGTTTGCCGTGTTTAAGGCAGCCTGGCGCCAATAATCTTGAAACATACCAACGCTCGCCCACACACCTCGCGTGCAACTGGAGAGGCTCTGTGAAACCTGAAATTTGAACCGATTCCCCACTCTCTTTATTCCCCCGATCTTGTGCCCTGCAATTTTTATTTTTTCCTCATCGCGAGAGACGCTCAAGGGAAATCATTACACCTCGGACGATGAGGTGAAGGCAGCCTTCAAGTCCTGGATTCGAGAAAAGCCGGAAGAGTTTTTCAGTGACGGAATGAAAAAACTTGTTACACCGCGGGAGAAATGTGTAAGCCTTATATATATATATATATAAATATATATATATATATAAATATATATATATATATATATATATATAAATAAATATATATATATATATATATATATATATATATACATATATGATTTTGAAACTTGAGAATTGTACTTCAATACACTTTTCACCCGATCTTGCTATTTGTTTTTGTTCGCCTTCTACAAGCATGTGTGCATTACTTTTCAGCCTACCCTCGTATGTATGAATGCATGTATGCATACATATATATGACCAATTATTATCTAGACGCTGCTCATAGCAAGTAGCCTTCCTATTGTCTCCAGCCCTAAACCCATACACTACGTAGTTCAAATCAAAGAAAGGAGGGACCCAATTTTACTTCCCTGTATTTACCAGAGGTCATACTACACTATCAGAACTAGTGTCGTTAAGGATAACCTTCCGTCTCGATTTTTCATGTGCTCGTATTTTTGCCGGCGAGCTTTTAATTTATAAATTAAGTTTAACATGGGGATCCTTACAAAATGCCTTTTGAAATAAAAAAAATCGAATCCCATTGCCTATCTCTCATGGAACAAATATATACTTAGACTTGTATTGAAATGAACCGTTATTTAACACCACATACTTATTAAAACCGAAGTAATCAACCGTTGTGGCTCGAAAAGAATGGTAATGGCTCCTCATTTTACAATTGTTATGGATTATTCGAATAAGATAAGGAAAATAAACTACAATATCAATGATTTCAGAAATTTCTTATAAGTGTTCTTGTGCCCTCCGTGATTAAATTAAGAACTAAACTAATACATGAATAAAACTACGGCCAATGGATGTAACTACGAATAACTATCCTCGAAAAAATATATTTAGTTATCGATGCTCCCTGCCACGAACTTTATATGCAGTTGGAAGGGCACGACGTAGATGTAGCATTCCCTTAATTCATAGTCCAACCTTCAAGTCTACAGAATAGCAATATTCCATCCATCTTACCAGATGTTGATCGCAAAGGCCTTGCCTCTCTGCCCGCTAACGGACAACATACCAGATCGATTCACTGGGCTGTCTCTCGTGGTTGCCAGGTTTCATTTTCATATCCGGTTCCATGATAGTTGCTTGAATTGAATAATTTAGAGTGTTTCTCCTTCATTCTAAGGGGTTTTTATCATTCGAATGGCCGTCCACAGTGGTCGGGCACCTTTGCAGTCGTCTCACCAAGGACCTGCACTAACCACATTCATCTGATTCGTACCCTTGGACCCTAGAAGAAGCATATTTATCATCTTTCCTGCCAGTACGGTCTAGTTTTTCACGGAAAGTGCAATCCTTTCCAGTAACTTGTGGTTTGATGCCAATACAAAGGGCGTGAATAATAGTCATCCATGCAAATTAATACTTCGATATTGTAATTGTTTATTGAATTAGTACTTGGATATTTTTTATACCGCAAAGCATTCGAGACCACTGTTAGTTAAATACAACCAGATAAAAGTATGTAATGGTCATATTTATTGGTAATCCATCCATTTACGTCTAGGATGGTTCCTAAAACTAACCTCCTTGAATTTGGGGAATCATTGAGGTCATCTTACAGTTTCTGGTGTTAGACTTTCACCCTGCCTAAATTGTTTCACATTTGCTCTTCCGCACTAGTTATAACTAGATCAATAAAAAATACATAATTTGAAAGCAAAATACGTGATTACAGTATTAAAATATGGCAAGAAAATCATGTAAATTGTATTAATGATGGCAATGTCAACATTGCATAATATTTTTTCACTTTAACTGAAAAAAAACATTCACAATCTCTTGAATTACCAAATGTACACTGAGGAAGAAATACCCTTTTCTCTACGTATGCCTGCATAATGTAAAATAAATAAAAATTGTGACAGAAATATTTCGTCATGAATATTCGCAATTCACGAGACTAGCTGCCACGAAAAAGCAAGAAAATCTCGAAAATTGGATGAAAGAGGCGAAGGCGGAAGGGCCGCTTACAACACGGGGCGATCGGAATTAAAAACACCACGGCGGAGAGCCTCAATGGGAGAGCGGAACGTTTCACTCGTCGGTTTGTGACGCTTTACGTGAAATTTGCGGTTCCGCCGTCGAGCGTGAGCGGACGCTTAGATTTCTTTTCCATTCCTTTACCTCGAATATTTCCCAGTTTGAGAGGGGCGAGTGAGATGAGGGGATAAGGTTGGAGGAGGCAAAGGGGAGAAGAAGAGCTAGGGTGGACAGGGTGGATTGGAGGAGAGGAGTAGGAGCGACAGGTGGCAGAGAAAATCGCCCGGCGACACCAACATTAATCCACCCGGGTCGGCTTTTGGGATAGGAGGGGGGGACAAGACGGGGAGTCTTGGTGGCCGCGAGTGGGGAGGGAATGCGGGAAGAGCCAGGGATGAGGAGGGGCGAAACGTTTGTTCTACCTTAACCTGCTATCCGCTCTCCTGGATTACCAGTTTAATTTCTATGAATAAAACTGAACACCTAATGAACTATAATTTTCCATCGATGGTATTCGTTGAATGAGCGAATTGTTCGCCAAATTTTCGTCCGTTAGAACAAACAGTCAAATCGCCGAAATGAGGTTATAGCATACCGGAAATTTTTACTACCCGAGATATGAACACAAAGATAGCAAGAAACACGAAGCCTTTCCAAGAAAAGAATAGGAAAACAGCTCCGTAGTAGCATAGCAAAGAAGATACAAGGTGCAGAAGGAATATCTTCTTGAATATTGGATGACTAAACTAAGACATTGAGCCGTGTTTTAATAATTTTAGACCTAATAGACTTAATGTGGGAGTACTTATTTCTGTAAATTTACAACTCAGTAACCAACTTTCTTGAATGCTACGAAAATGACATAAAAAGAATTTGATACAAGGTAAAGGGTCACAGAGACAGAAAGCTATTCGTGTGTTCATTTTACAGATCCCCTGATTCCAATAATAATGTCCTACCTAAGCTCAATGACCAAATAATCACTCTCAGCAAAGCTCTCTTTAGAACAACTGTTGAATCACCAAAAAAGGGTCACTGCACACTTCATATTTTTGCAACTCCTACGCCTGAGATTACCACAAGCATTGAAATAATTGACGGCATCAGCGACCATAAACTTATTCTTGTAGATATGTAAACAGAATTCATAAAAGTACATAAGGAAAAGGGTAAAATATACTGATTCAAACAGGAAAACTTGGGCTTCGAGAGTATTTAAAAAACGAATTACCAGAATTCAATGCCAAAACCCAGACAAGCGATAGAGAGAGCACTTAGAAAATATTTATCAAATATTAAAGATGAAGGAATGAAGACCTAGATTCCATTCAAAATGAAATGCGAGGAACCTACATGGTACAACGGAGGAGTCAGAGTGGCTTAGAGAAAGCATAGATGGACGCAATCAATTACACATTGTCAGGCGTAACAAGGTGGAAATTCTTCATGATGAAAGAATACTATACATTGCTTTTCCACACAGAATTTTCTTTTACTACGACCTAGGTCTCGTTACAGCGTAGAAGATGTTACATGAAGATGTTCCATTGTAACTAAAGCTAGGTCGTAATAAAAAAATTCTACGTGGAAAAGCAAAGTGCCTTCTTTCATCATAAGGATGCAATCAGATCATAAAAAGAGTTCAGAAAGTAGTGACGTAGTTTACTATATATACACACATCTAAATAAAAACTAAAAAAATGTCGCGGAAAAACAAAAGGAATCATCCTCAAAGTTCTACACTCTTTTACAATTAACATACTACTTTTTAACTTTAAAAAAAATTAACATACTACATTTTAATATCATAAGGAAAAGCCAAGCTCATTCTGTATCAGTGCAACTGTATATTATTTGAAGACAAGAAACGATGAACATATTACAGTCAGAGTGAGAAAGGTGAACACTTTTTAATAAGTTTTTCCAGAGCGTCTACATTAAAAATAAAAACGCATCAAACCAATTTCCACAATGACCTGAGGAACCCATGAGCAGCAATATAACGGTGTTAAGGAAAGGAAAAGAAGAACAGCTCCGTAGTATCAAAGGATTGAGCAGATGAAGATCGCGTCTCCACACGTAACAAGTACGAGGTGTAATCGGGTGCGTCACTTTGGCCCTTAGGGCATCTACATAGTGCCCCGTAAGCCACCGCAAGGGCCTGTTGCGGGGGGTGATAGAGAACCGACAAATTGGAGGTAATTCCTGGATATGGAGGTTAACTGAGTCGCAAGGCAGTTAGAAGTCTCAAAAAACTTATCCAGTGGTTCAATCGTTCTACAACTTGACAGGAATGGTACGGCTGGGAATCGAATTGAACGCATGAATGGGGATATTTTTTCGGGGTATGGGAGTGAACTTCATTGACCTGTCTTTTCATCAAGCAAGGAGCCTTTCAATCGCTCTGGTGTGCATTATACGGTTGAGACATTGCAGAAGGTAGCGCATAGCACACAGGAACATATGAAGGGAGTTTAGAATAGTTGGTAGGATAAAGAGTAGATCAACTAGTGGTTCTTCACCTGAAAAGTATTTCATGGGGTCTTTTAAATAAAATTGCAACAAGAATGGTGTAAAGTGTAATTAGAGGTCAGTCTTGGTGATTTAAGAAGGATGAGGCAAAAACAATGCCTAAAGTAGTTAGCATCGGCAACTAACATTACAGAAAATGACGTAAAGGCGAAGGGTATCTCCGTAACAGTAATTAATTGCTTAAGTTTGAAAAACAAAGTAGCTGATTTTTACCGTGTGGTCCATGGACCCGAAGCCAATTTATTAAAGCCAGCTGGTTATCAAAATAAGTCGAAGAAAAGGGGATTTAAAACAATATTTTAGAATTTATGGACACGATAGAGAAAATAGGAATAGAGGAGGAGTGCCCATAGCTGTTAAGGATATACACAAACGTAAAAATAATTCCTTCTCTTTCAGAAAGATTTATGCCATTAGTGTTCCTAAAAAAATCCCAAATCAAGAAGAGCCTAAATTTGAACTTACTATAAACCTGCCGATTCAATAGCTACATCGATTTTTGAACTGGACAAAGAGATAGCTAGTTTAAATTCCCATCAAAACAATTGGAGAGTTAAAGAAATTCCTATATGATCGCACAGGTCCCAAGGACTGGAAAGTTGTTAAGGACACGTCCATAGTTTCTATAATGCTATAGCAGCATTTGCTTTGTTTCAGAAGTCGTTTGCTTGTCCGTGCATGCAAACAACAATGTCCGCGACAATCGTTGATCCCGCCAGCTGTGAAGTGCGTTCTGTCATACGATTCTTGTATGCAAAAGGATTGTCGGCTGCTGAAATTCATTCGGAATTATGCCTAGTTTATAAACCTACAGTTATGAGTGAAAGAAAGGTTAGACAATGGTGCCGTGATTGGATACGTCGTACCGGCCTACAAACCAGACGTTGCGGCCCTTTCGAGGCCGCGGACGAGGCGGGAGACGGCCCGCCTCCGGAACGAACTGATCAGCCTACTCCAGCCTACCCCGGGGCACCCAGAAGGTCACCTCCGACGCTACGCCCTGCTCCGCAGCCAACTGAGCGGAGGCACGCGGAACCGGAGGATCCTATCACCGACCTTCTCTTCTCGGAACTCCTACTTCTTGAGGGATCGGCAGAACCGGACGACGCCGCATCTTTAAAGGCAAGTGAGAGTGACACTGAGAGTGACAGTGAAGGTTACCGAGAAAGTGAAAGTGTGCCCCCAAGTGAAGATGTGCTATCAGACCCCGAAACATCTAGCGACGAGTCTTTCGATGGAGAATACTTCCTATCCAACGTTCTCAATCAAATTGACGAGGTGACAAACCCTGAGAAATTACGTTCTCGGGCCGCTTCCACCCGCGCCCGAACAGCCAGATATCCAACGCCATGAGGCAGACGAATACGTAGAAATACCTTTCTTTCCTACGGCCTCACGATACCCATACCAGAACGCATCGGTGAGACAACTCTTTGCGGAAGGAGCCAACCTCTCAAAGCCCACAGCGGCACCATACGCTTTCAAACCTACTCGGGTCACACCCGAGATATTACACTGGGTAAATGCGTTGGTTCAACGAGGAATTCTGGCGATGGCCAAGCCTTCCTGTGCTTTTCCCCTGATCGCGATTCCCAAGGCATCAGGGGGTACTCGTATTATTCAGGATCTATCAGATTGGACTCAGTTCTACAACAAACCTAAATTCACACTCAAGGACGCCGCCAAGGCACTTGAAACGATCCCAGAGGGCTCCTTCCTTATCAAATTGGACCTCACGGATGCATTCTGGCAAATACCAATTCACCCGCTCCACCGTCATTTCTACGGCATATTCGTTAATAGCGAATATTTTCAATGGACTCGTCTTCCCATGGGACACGCCCTAGCGCCGGCAATCATGCAGCGATGGGCAAGGGCGGTGGCACAAGAAATTTACTCCAAATTTCAAGTGCCAATGATCGCCTACTTGGATGACTGGCTGTTCGTCTTCCCTCTCAATAGCCCCCAACCCATCCAAGAAATAGTTAGCTTTCTACAGGAAGATCTAGGAATTGCCATCAACATACGAAAGAGTGTGTTAACACCCACACAGCGGCTGAAGTACCTGGGTGTGAATATAGACACCAGACAAAGGCAATTATCGCTAACCTCCAGCAGCCTTCAGAGGGCAAAATATGTAATCGATGTTATACCGCGACTTCGACGTAAAGACTTCCCCAAAGCACTCGGTTTCATCTCCTGGTGTGCCTATATTCTCCGTCTCCCATATTTCCTTATGTCAGACCTCGGTAGGAGGCAGGATAAGTGGGCAAAGGAGTTATGGGAGGCGGGAGTATGGCACAAGAAAAGAACATTTTCCAACTACAGTACACAAGTGGATGTCTACACCGATGCGACACCCTTACAGGCGGCTTGGACCATACCAGCGATGGACGTTACTGAGATATGGGCATTCGACGACATCATGCCTATATTAGAAGCAGAAGCTTATGCGGCCTTAATGGCCTTAACACATGTAATGCAATTATGTACGGAAGAGTGTAATATTAATATGTATAGTGATAACTTAGCTGTAATTTACTCGATGTAGAAAGGGAAGGGCACACTGTTCGCGAACCCTGACCTTAAAAGTTTGTATATTGAAACAATAAAGGAAATGTCACAGACTGTGACCTGGCAGTACATCTCCACCGCCGATAATCCGGCCGACCGTCCGTCTCGGACCGTCCTTCCTCCCTATGCCAGATCGGCCGCATTTAAAAATTAATAAATAAATAAATAAAAATAAATAAATAAATAAATAAAAAATAAAAAAAGCATTTAAAAATGGACGAAAAAATGTCCACGACGAAGAGCGAAGTGGTACGCCCAGTATTTTGACCGATGAAATTGTTTCGCAAGTGGAACAAAAACTGCGATGTGATCGTCGATTGACAATTAATGGCCTGGCTGAACAATATCCTCAACTTGGACGCACTACTGTCTACAATATTGTTACGGAAAACCTCGGATACCACACATTGCGTGCAAGGTGGGTACCGAAAATGCTCACCGACCACCACAAAGAGCAAAGAATATCCAGTGGACGAGAGTTTTTGGGTCCTTGGGAACTCTTTAAACCACCCACCGTACAGTCCTGACCTTACACCCAGCGACTACTTCCTCTTCTTGCACTTGAAACAGTGGTTCGGTGGACAACGTTTCGAAACCGAAGAGAGAATGGCGTTGTCGATTGGTTCAACCCTCAGGCGGCGAGTTTCTATGCAGAGGGGTTAAAGAAGCAGCGGTACGAAAAATGCTTAGAAGTGAACGGCGATTATGTAGATAATTGAAGTAGGTTTGTAGCTAACTAAAAGTGCCAAAAAAATGTGTTTCATATGAGTATATTTTTTCCTGTGACCAAACGGATCTTACTTTATGAACACGCCTCGTATTACTGTAATCAATATAACCTATCCACTGAGAGCAAACCCTGCTCCCCCTCGTCAGACAATTCACCACACCCCTCACTTTTCACATTATACACTATAGCCTATTACAACCCGTGGAGGATTCAAAAGGAAACGCCGAGATTGCACGGCTAAATCACTAACTTCTTTATCATTGCAGAAATAAAACACAAAAAAACACGCACTTTGAGAACATCCATTTGATTGGAGTCTTTTTAATTTGGTCTGTTTGGCATTTAATTTCTCTGTTAACTTCACCCCGTTGCCTTGCCCATACCAATGTTACTTTGGACTAGAATATTCCCTCAATTTTTAGCGTTTAACTTGAATTATTTTTAGTTATGTAAGAGTTGAGTGACGTTTATTAACTTCCTTCTTTCAGGCTTGCATCGAAGCAGGCAATGCCCACAGACGTCACGCTGAATCTTCAACTATTCCACTTCTTTCCAGTATTCCCTGGAAATGGAAGTCCGTTAACAAACCCTAGTATCAGTTCTCTACGGTGACGCTCTGGAGGAGTGCAGATGCCTTTCTGTCAATTCACTCACGTTTGGTCGGTCTAATTGTGCAGACTCATGACGCACACGAGAGAATTGTTTCGGCGTGTTTGAATTTTTCTTGTCAAATATTCGATGCACATATCAATGCACTAAGAGAATCCATTCTACCTATTTCAAGAATATGTTTGCCACTCAACATTCTAAAAACCGAGGAGAATTCTTCTTTATGAGAATATATTTATCATTTATCCGAATTTGACGTATCCAAGAGGATAAGTTCCCCATAGACTTCCAAAATCAGGCTGATAGGATTTCCTTTCCTCAATATAGAAGTGCGAATATTTATTTATGGACGTCCGTCAGCGGAATCGATTCACCATCCCCTCCGGTGAATCCCAAAATTAACCGCTCGATCTCGCCACTCGAACCCTGACAGTCACGTCTTCTTCTTCCCACGGAATTACGACAGGACAGAGCCAGGAATAGAACGGCAAAGGCGCTTTCACCGCACTCGTCCCAGAGGGAACAAACACGGATAAGGTAGCCGGCTCCTTTTTTATTAATATATTCTTCCCCTTTTTATTCTTTTTTTTAAAATCTCGACGTCGCGCACAACGCAGAGCGCCCTCTCTCCCGTCCGGTGAATTCATTTATTTCAATCCCCCTTCCAACTCCCGTATCATCCCCATCTCCTCACGCATCCCCTCCATCCTCCATCATCCCGTTCCCCGCCCCCTCAAACCCCTTTCCTCTTTCGAACCCTTCCTCCGGGAAAACGGGGATTGTTTCTATGACGTAGGCGCGCATAAATATTTTCATTTCTTCATTGTCGGATGGAGCATTTCGAAAACAAATAAATTTTTGGTTTGCGGCGGAGGAGAGGATGACAATAAACGCACATCGCCGCTTCGTTTACGTATCAACTCCCCGCACCACTCACTCCGGGTGACCAGCGATGCTGCCTTCGAAAATGGTTCTCTTCTCCCCCTCCTGCCCGCCACCACCGCCCTCAAAAGAGAGTCGGAAAATTTCGAAGGGTGGAAGGGGCCAGAGGAGGTACTGGCTGGCAGGGGCGGCAGGGTTGAGAGCATTCTCCAGTTGCAACGGAAAGAGAGGCTGGGAGGAAGTGAGCGGAGAGGCACGGGGAGATCACGCCACAATAGGAGAAACAAAAGCGACGCGGAAGACGCCGAATCGATTTGTATTACTTCCCTCCCTTTCTATCTCTCCTCGCGAGAGCGGTGGAAAGCGCCACATTGAGTATTTGAGGCCGCTGGCGCCACATTGGATATTTGAATATTAAATCAAAGTGGTGGAAAAATAAACGGCAATTTTCCTGCATCGCGTTTACTCCAACGCCATTTAATCTTTCATAGTTAATGAAATTTTAACATGGAAGTCATGGCAGAAACTATAAATTGAAGCCTCGAAATAGGTAATCCGATTCATTTTGCTGGATGCTTTAGCTATTTAAAAATCTTTAAAGTGGGATGTAATCTTAAAATTTTGTATCCAATTATAAATATCGTATGTTTAGCTTTAAAGCCAACCTCCAGGTTGATAAGTCTGGTTTATTATAACCTGCTTTAATTCTAAAAGGTAAAAAGAAGAAAGTAAAATGAGAATAGCATAAAAGAGTTTTTGGGACTCTGAATGGGAAAAAATATCCCGACGTATGTATTGGGGTCATTTAAACGATTGTTGGATTGGTTGTGAGCTCAATAGGAGGTCACGAAGAAGTCAGAAGGATAAAAATACGGCAAAAATGGAGAGTTATGACAGCGAATCTCAAGGTGTTTATATGTGAAGAGAGGAATGAAGGAGAGGAACATGCAAACATAGGGATACACGAGTATTCCCACAATTTAAGAAGACAAAATCTGAATACCAGGAAGATTCTTAGAAGATCACAAACTTGTGAACTATAAACTTTTCGGTAGCAAAATACACCATCGGTAATTTCATACGAGCTTCTCTTATGTGCTAAAAATAACCGTAATTCCCGTGTCTCATCAAAGCGTACTTGTAAGATAGGCCGTTGACATTTTTGACACATACAAGAGTAATTAGAAGCGTTCTCAGAATGGAATAGAAATGAATGACTTACCTTAGTGAAACTTTTTAATTTTTCAATATAGTCTCCCAGCACACTAATGTACATCGTTCTCCCAATGCATCCATCTCAATCCCATCTCATAAATTAGATTCCTTCAGGCCTGCAAAGCATCCATCTACTTCACCTGTTCTTTATTTGAAGATAATCTCCGTCCACCGAAGAAAGTTTTGAACTTGGAGGAGAGATGAAAATTTGATGAAGCCAAATCAGGCGAATAAGATGGGTGTGACTACATTTCGTATCTCATTTCACGCATTTTTGCAATGGCAACGACACTTGTGTGTGGGCGTGCATTGTCTTGATGAAAGATGACTTTATTTATTGCCAAATCTGGCCTTCTTTCATATATTTTTTTCCTGCAGTTGATCCAGGAGGTTAGCGTTGTACTCGTATTGCCTGTTAACGGTATGACCAGCGGGAGGAAAATCTATCAGCTGGATTCCATTCGCATCCCAGAAAACTAAAGCCATCGCCATCATGACAACGACACTTTTGTGTGGGCGTGCATTGTCTTGACTTTATTTCTTGCCAAACCGGACCTTTTTTCGTGTATATTGTACTCCAGATGGTCCAGTAGTAGACTCTATCCGCAGAATATCTTTCGTATCCCAAAAAACTTAAGCCATCACCTTTTTGGTCGACCATATTGCCTTCGTTTTCTTTGATGATGGTGAATCAACATGTTTCCCCTGCTTTGACTGCTGCTTTCTCTCTGGGGAATAGTAGTGGACTCCAGTGTGATCTGTAGTCACAAACTGAAGCAGAAGATCTTGTTGGTTGCTCTTAAAACGGGTCAAGCATTATTCGAAAAATTTCCATTCTGATGGATTTCAAATCATTTGTAAACCTGCATCAAGAACCGCGGCACCCGTCTAACAGATAATTTTCTCATACCACATTCCAGTGTTAAAATGTGATATATCCATTCAGATAGCATTCCTACATCTTCAGTAACCTCTCGTACTTTCAATCGGTGATCTTTCATGAACATTTTATGCACTTTTTCAATAATTTCTGGGAAAGGGATACATTTTGGCCGACCACTACGCTGATCATCATCTAAGCTGTCCCGAACAAACTTAAATCGTTTGTTCACTTGACAACACTTAAATATAAAGAAGCAGAGTCCCCCAGAGTGTTCTAAAAGCCGGCATGCATATACCTTTCAATACAAAGACCATATTTGTATTTAATTACTGCTCGAATCTTAATTTTTTCATCTTCAGAAACCACTACAAGAGAGCAACAAGAGATAGGCGCCCGCACCACAGATCTCTTTATAGAGCACTGAAAACCTTTGTGATTACTCATAAATAAATGCCCATTACTACGCGAGAAACTCGTTGCGCTAGCGATGATCTGGTGGGGGTTTTGAGAACATTTTGAACCCCTCTCGTATGATAAAAAACTACAATATATTTGCATTATTGGATAAGGATTAGTATTTGCGAATTTTAAAAAATTAGCTCTCTAACGAAAACATAATAGTTCAGTACAACCAATTAAAATATTCGAGAGAAAATCAATTGGCTGACGTCAGCAATAACTTTCGGATGGAGACATGGTTCAGATTAAATCCCTTGGCACTGCGGTCATCGAATTAGAAACTCAAACAATGTACGAGTACCTGTGCCGTGTTCGGGCCATAGTCGCTTAAGAAACCAGTAATCCAAGTGAAAGCCAAGGATGTGATTTCACAAATGTACTTTCAACTAATAATTTCGTTATAGGATTGGGGGAAATGACTTCTTTAGACATTGATATTCTGGTTATACCTATACTTGCAGAAACTCTAGCGCTATTTAGATGAATAGGTTATATCTCAATAAATCGGAATAGATAATTAGTTATTGGAAAAAATAAGGCGATATAAGTACAAGTTTACTCTGTACTCTTCTAAAAAAAGTTTTCGAAAGATTGGTTTCCAGTAGTGGAAGCTAAATTGTAAATTTAGCTAAGTGGGGAGAAAATCAATAGGAGAGAACACGAGTGATTTGGACACAGACTAGACAAAGTTTTTAATAGGATGGGCGAATAAAGGAAGTCGATGGTTGTACGCAAAAGAAGCCCAAAAAATGAGTGGAAATTTTTAGGAAAAAAATTAAATTTTGATGTCATTGGTAATCCAATGACATGCTCTTATGGCAATACGAGGGTTGTCCCATAGGTACCCGGCCTGACCTAGAGATGGCGGGAGTTGTTTAAAATATCACTGTATTAGAAAGTACGCAATTTGAATCTTTACTTAATTGCATCGTCGAGGCGCTCCAGATTCTTTGACTCAAACTTAGCTACTAAAGCTATAAACAAGGGCGCTTCTGGATACGAGCCTGATGATAAAGTGACTACACGCCATGTATACGAACTCCAAATTAAATATTACCGAAGTGTTATGGACTATGTAGTACATAAAATACCAGAACACTGCAGCTTATTATATTATGTACTAAAATCCCTGGCAATATATCTTACCAAGAGCTTTTAAAGGCATGCGTGTGGGCCAAGTTTCAGCTATTAGTTTACATTTGAGAGACGGGCTACTTCTTGACGCCCATAAAATGTACGAGCAACTACATAGAGTAACGCTTGCAAGATAAACCATCTTCTTTGAGGAATTATCTCCTGAATAGCTGCAATGTCAACTTATCCTATGCCTTAGCATCACAAAATTTAATACATTCTAACAACATATACGTCTTACGCATACATTCCTGACTTGACATAAGGAAGTAATTCCGTGTTTATATTTTATGCGATGAATCTTATGCTCCAAAGGGATAATAAACTTGAAATGGATAAAGTGGGTATAAAATTAGCCTACTCTCAACGAAAGATGTGTGGAGAAGTTTCCCAGTTCATCGTTGGTTGGAATTTAACCAAATGTGAAATAAAACTAGACTCCAATTTTAATGAACTTTGATAATTGAAAATATATATGGATTACCACATGCACGCTATAACTGAGCTATTTTATAGCCCTCTTAAAACAGGACAGTAGACCAGGGCATAAAGACTGAAATGCCACTTTTAAATAATTTAAAATTGGACAGTCTTGGATACCAGTGAAAATTTTACATTCGAATTTTGATAAAATTAGAGTATTGTAGTATAATCGGCACGAACACACAAAAGAATATTAAAAAAATCAGGCTAAAGAGAAATTAATGGTAAACTGCCAGAGATTTTGGGCCCCAGAGATTACCATTTAATTTTCAACATGTTCCTTATTCAAAATGTTTTGCAGGTCCACTTTACATACACATCCAGAGAATAAATTCAGAAAACTAAGGATTCAAAAATATTAGCACCTCCAATCAAATTCACTCACTTTCGACACCTCGTGCTAAATACATAATCCAACGTCCTCTGTAAAATCAAAACATAAGAATTCCCAAGAGATAACACGGCTGAAATTTTACTTAACCTGAAAGGGTGCGAGAAATCTTCCTGAACTGAATGACCTCTTTGCGTTGCGTCAGTGGTAGGTTGCAGTGCGAAAGATGGTCCCCACATGGTTCCATTGGAAGGAATTTGTTTCGCTGTTAATGCGGAATGCAAGCGCGTACATTATAAAGACCAGTTTTTCAAAGTAAATTTCACGCAGCTCTTCAGTGGTGAAAACTTGAGCATATCTAATAGCACTTACACACACGAGTTCGGGGAAATGCGTTAAAATACGGCAAATGCTTCATGGTAAGATCTAAGGTGAAAAGAGAGATTATTTTCACTGCCATCGTGTCTTTTTTTGAATGAGTTGCATTGTGCCTAAGTCATTATAAAAAATTCTAATTTTTCATAAAATTCTGAGGAATTTACGGGGGAAAATGAAATTAAATGCATATATCACCTTCGGATGTCCTAAAATATTCGCACAAAAATTTAAGTAACGCTACACCGCTGGTAAATGCTAATTTAGACCGAAGAAATGTGTTCAGAGATGAATGTAGTCTATAAATGCTTATAGAATAGTTAGAAACTTATTTTGAAGAAGTATTACGAATGTGAAAATATGCTTTGGCTTTCTATCACGTTCATAAAAGGTTCAGAGAAGCAATACGATATATCGCACGCCATAGCTTTTTCTTTCGGTTTAACCGTTTGCCGTTTAGGCGCTCAATGTACGACGCATTGAAAATTACACCGAGATAATTCATAAAATTATTTTAACCAACATTTACAATTGATACCATTTAAATTTACATAGAACTATAACATATTTCGTGTAATTATTTTTCAGGTATCGTCCTAAGATAAGGAGTGCCAAGCAAGAGCCTTGCGGCCTGTAAGAAATTTATGATCAGTCAGGACTTGAAATTTGGCTCAAAGTTTGGCCCAAAAACTGTTACTTCCGTTCATTTTCAACGTTCAGTTCCGATAATATAAAATTAAAATGGTGATATTTTTTCATACTACTTCAAAACATAACTTAAAATTTACCTTGAAGTAGCAGAAAAAATTATTATATTTATCAAAATCCAAAAGAGGGGCAGATTTCTTTTTGGTCGTGTTTTCTCTTTTGAAAGCTTCTTATTAAAATTAATTTGGATTACAATAGCGCATGAAAAATTTCGGCTAGAAAATCATCGTTCATTTTCAAATGACAAAATACCGCCTTTCGCGGGAAGGATTACTCTCCGAACGAGGTTCGAGTTTTTTAAACTTTAAATTGAATATAATGCGCACGTGATGTGGCTCACCATTAAATCGAAATTTAATCGGTTCTAGCGTAGAAAAAATAGATACATAATATAAACGGTGCCAAGGTGGAAGAGTGAAGACATTTTTAACATTTCCACATAGGCAGAATTTCATATTGGACAAGTGATGAATATTTAGGACGTACCTAAGAGAGTAATGGTTTTTAGGTGTTTGAACTGGATTCAGAGAACAAAGGTTGATTCCGTGACATACGGTACACTTGTCTAAAGAGCATTAAGAAAAAAAGAGATTCCTTGGCTAAAAATGTATCGCCCTGTAAATGTGTGCTATCTATGGCTAGCTACTGTTTCATTCTGAGTTTATACTGTAGCTTCTACCACTCTATCCGAAAGTATGAAAATTGACTCGTACTCTAACATTATCGTCATCATTATTTCAATCCTAGGATTGGTTTACTGCAGTCCTCCTTTCTACTCTATTCAATGTCATTTCCTCCAATCCCTGATACATTCTCCGTTTTATGTCCTTCTTAATTTGTTCAATTAATGTCTCAAATTCTTCTTGTCAAATTAATGTCCAATTCAATTTAATGCCTCTTGGTCTTCCTCGTTGAATCTTCCCTTTCATTATATTCCTAATTAATCCATTGTGCCTCAAGGTATGTCCAATCCGTCTACTTCTTCTTTGCCGTAGAGTTCTCCATATGGTCCAATCCTCTTCTGCTCTTCTATATACTTCCTCATTCTTTATTTTGTCTGCCCATTTAATCTTCATCATTCTCCTTCAGGACCATGTTTCAAAGGATTCTATTCTTCGCTGGTCAACTTTTCCAATGTTTCAAATCTCGGAACCATAGAGCGCCATGATCCACACGAAAGTCTTGGCGAATTGTACCCTTCATTCCAGCTTTAGGTTCTTTGTATATCGTAATTGCCTCTTCTTCATGAATGTGTTCTTAGCTTGGGCTTTTCTTCGTTTGATGTCGGTCAAACTTCTTCCATGTGTAATGCAACAATTTCAGAGAGTAAAAAGCATTCGCCTTGACCGGGATTCGAACCCGGATCCCTCGATATCCGGCCAAGTGCTTTAACCAATTAAGCTACCGAGACGTCCTCTTACACTCTGAAATTTTTACTCTCTGAAATTGTTGCATTATAATGCACACATAGCGGGTGACTCCGTTAAAGTTACTGTTACAGTTTCTTGTTCTTCCATGTGGTTTAAGAAATGTAAAAATTATTTTCAAAACTCTTTGATCTTATCCCGCTCGAAATGTGACAACGATGTAAACATTAAACTTATATTTGTGGATAGAACACGAGTCAGATATTTCTGATTGGTTTTTATAAGCAATGTGATAGCTATGAAACATGGATTTACATAACGAAATAAAACCAATGAGACCCTTGAGAATCAAGAAAGCTAGGTAAAACATAAAATAGGAGGAAATGAGCTCTAGCAGGTATAGCAGTTCATGTATTGGGGCAGTAATTTTGAGGAAGTGGTGCGCACATCGTGAGATCATTAGGAGAATAACTACTTTAGCAACAAAGACATTGGCATGAAGAGAAAAAAGGATGATGGTTAAATTAAGTAGAGAAGTAAAGAAGCATTAGCTTTTAGCTGCACCTCATATTTTAGCAAAGCTTTCAATATGGAGTGCAGTGCTTAGTGGATGGGAGAGAAGGTTTTCGAGCCCAGAGCGTGGATCGCGGGCTTTTGAGATGAGGGTTTGGCCAATGGATGACCAATACCAAGTTGGACCGAGAGGGAGACAAACGCTGAGGTTTTGAATGGAACGGTCAGAGAGAAGAAGTTACTGGGGGAAATCCAAATAAAGATTTCATACTGAATGGAAGTGGGTGGGATAAGTGGGAAGGCTACGATAGGAGAAAGAACCCTGGGAAAGCGGGATAGAGGATGGAGCAATGTGGAATTGTGAGACAGCATGAAGACGTAGAAGCTATTAATAAATGACGAAATAAATTAAGCAAGAAATTGGACATTCTCCCAATGCTTAAGAAGTGCTTACAAATAGTTTATAAATGGATATAAATAGAAAAATAGAAGTTGTGATATACCTAAGCGTTAGTGCCATAAAATAAGTGGAATACATTGAAAGTGAGTATGAGGCTAGTAGTGATTCGTCTCTCGGTGGATCGAGGAGCCGAGGGAATGGTCGATTCGTCCTTGATTGTCGAAGGCGGGTCCAGGAGGAAGGATCCCACCCGCAAAGATTATCGTGTCGAAGGCAAAGGGGTTAATTATCTTGACAGTTCTTTTTTCAGAGGAGAGGCGGGACATCCGCGGATACAATCTTATGAGGGCCCCAAAACTGCTGTAATTGCATTAGTTGCAAAGACCTCCCGCCATGGGGGTGAGAGGAGGTCAGAAGTTTACACAGGGGGAAAATTATTAAGGGTGTACGTTTGGGGTTTATCGCCCAACTCTCCCTCCCGTCAACCACTCCTCCCCCATCCTCTTGCTGCCCACGCACGCGCGATACTCGAGGCGGGTCTCACCCGCAAAGCTCTGCCTCCGCAACTTCCTCTCTGCCGGGGGAGAGATCTCCGACGAAGAAATCTCCCGTTTTTTTCATTATTGCCTGAGGAAAATTGCGCGAACGGGGTATTGCAGGCTATTGCATGGGAAAACCCTTTGCAGATGTTTTTGTCCCCAACATGGGAGGCCTGAAGTGATATCAGTGAGAAACAGAATTTAAAATCGCGTAATTATTTGTTCATTGGAGTTGATTATATGTGAACTGAATGAAAGATGACAGATAAGTGGAAATGTCATGAAGTGGATGACTAAGACAACAAGAGTGGCATGGCACAAGAGTGCATACCTCTCCAGGATAAGGATGTTCGTAAATGGTGAAATGCGTTTCGCATGAGATTATTTGTAATAACAATAAAAGAGATAGGGCAAGGGCAACGTGTGGGAAATGGGAATTTAATTTTAATGTATGTGTCAATAATAGTTGAGGAAAAGATATGTGTGCTACCCCTATGCATCCATTTTCCCAAGATGACCGAAGTAAGGCGCTCAATAGATGAAGGAGAGAGATATAGGCACGGGCAGAATGAAAGGCTTTCGTGAAAGAGACTAAGTTCCCCGAGGATCCCAGTAAACACCAGGTATTTCTAGACAGAACCTCTCCAAAAAAAATTGAATTAAATATGCGTAGGAATTTAAATTTCCGCAAAAGAGATCTTTAAGTTTTCTCACTCACCACAATAAGAAAGCGATCGGGATTCATAAGCCCAGGAAAGGTGGACCTTCTTTGCTCCGTTCGAGTTCGCCCCTAATCCAACGATCTCCCTCTCCTTGGTAATCCAGCTAAAACCCTTAATTTAAACTTATTTACATTTTCACACAAACAGAAATTCACTTGAGTTCAAAATCACTGGCCTGGTCACAGTTTAAAATTTCTTTATTCACACTGCTTTCAAATTCAACAAATTTTTCTAAAAGCGCTAAAATCTTCGTGTCCTCACATTTAAAGTTTGGGAAGTACGCTCAATATAAACCCTATTACAAGTTCCACACTTCGATGCATAAATTTCACATTTATTCTTGGGATCCATAGTGGGTTAACACTGTACAAACAGTCTAATTAAATTGTATGTGGCATTTAAGGACTCTACGAATTCTCCTTTGGGCATATTTTTTTAACAAGGCGATTAGAGATACAGCATAAAAATCCAAATGAGTACCTTTTTCTTTTCTTTATCTTGTGTGCGATCTTTTAAATTAGTGAAATGTAGTTTTCATTTTATTTTTAGAAATGAGTGACTCTATTAAACTTAGTGGACACCCATTACTACAGGAAATTAGCTTAATTATTTTAACTTCTTAATTAAATTTTCCTTTCGCAGAGGCATGCTAAAGGGCCAATGAATAAGACGATGAAATCTGGATAGTTCACCATGGTAACCAAGTCTCGAGTCTGCAGGAATAACGCGATCAAAATAAATTGGCCCACGAAATATGGTAGAGACATGCCTATGCGCGCGCTAGCCATCTCGGGTCACGGATAAATATAGCAAAGTTGAAGAACGGTCACAACTTTGTTTACAAGTAAAAGATATTTTAGGGTTAATATTATTTAAAAGTATCGTAAAAAATTCCAATTAAGATTACTGTCATTCCATAAAAATTCATACGTACCTAAACTAATAAATGGCAGTTTAGAAATTTGTTTCACTAGTTAAAAAGCTTAATTTCAACAAGGTCAATATATGTATCCCCTAGCAAAGGTGATCCCATTGCTAAGTATTAATCTTCGGGCAAAGCATTGTCTAAAAGAAAATGATTCTATGAAATACATTCAAAGTATTAAGGATATTTGCCAATTCTTTAATGAAGGTTTTTGCAACAGCCACTGTCTTCAGCACATCTATCTTAAGATTCCATGAATTTACATCAGGGCAAATTTGTTAATAAATTTACAGTATCTAATGACAAAATTCTAACTCACGGGGGGGTGACATATTTCTCCCAAGCCACAGATTTCAGGAGATTCTTGATGTCATTTTGAATTAAACATTTCGTATTTATAGTTTGTGAAGAGTATGTGCTACATATGGTGCCCTCATCCCGCAAACCACTGAGTAGACCACTCGAAATTTTATTGTAAAGATTCGAGAAAATTAGAGTGCCTTCGGAAACAACTGTGAACTTTGAGAAATTTTCTCAAACACCTTTTTAATTTTGACCACTCCAATAATTTCAATGCAAACATTTACCGATCTACTAGTAATCGACGTGAGATTTAGGCTTCAATGCTAATAGCAATTTCAAAAACAATTGATGACCCAGAAGTGAACGTCGTCATTGATGATACATGTATCCCGCCTTTTTCCTAATCCTCGCAGCAGTTGCATTGATAGTAGACCCCCTCCTTCTTCATTATCCCCCTCCCCCTTCCCTCTTTTCCCTCCCCTCCTTTTTGCCTATAAAAGAGAAATACTGCTTCTTGTGCCTCATCCTATGATGATGATGCTTGCATTGAAACCTGGGTGGTTCTAATTTGTAACTGCAGGTCTGTAAAAGTTTTTCAACAGTAAACTGTCATCGAGTATCATATAGTTTCAAAGCCGCCGCCGACAAGGGCGTGTGGCGGGGGGTGTTAAGTCACCACCTGTAAAAGGGAACAAAACCACAGGCAAAATCAACACATCCATGGAAGTCTATACCCACAGTGGTATTCGTATCACTTTACACGCATTCAAATACAGATACTATCATCTAACAAGCAGTGGCACCTTAGGGATGCAGTAAGAAATTTATCCAATAACGTGCAAGCTAGAATTTGAAAATTATGGAGGTGAAATTCCACTACCAAATGGACATTCAACGTACAATGATCTCCTTGGGAAGGAGACTGTTTTTGCCTGTCCATGTGTATGCATGTCCGCGTTGTATGTTGCAAATCTATCGTTCTTATTTCGCAAAAGCATCAGATTGAGTATATTAATTTTACCATAACAATTTCCAGGTTAATGCATATCCTGAATTTGTATTCAATTATTAATTCTGGTCTAAAGTTCTAACAGACCTAACAATACGGAGAGTTGGTACAATTGTCATGTTTAATATTTATCAATCATTGGGATTTTAAGCAGAACGGAATGGTCTATAAGCAGCGTATTAACATTAAGAGGCAACCTGTTATAAGGCCACTGAGTATCCATGTCCTCAGCAAAAATATATATTATGAACAGCGGGTAAGCTTTCTGTAAAATGGTCGGTAACGAATTCGTCCGATAACAAGTGTGGTCCAAATTAATTGAATATTTCTTTAATCCGTTGAATTAAAATTTTCGAGTTTATTTTTAAAAAAACTCACAAAAGAAACATAAAACTTCGGGATATGGTTGAATAGCAAGTTGTGTACAACATCACAAGCACGTCACTCGATTGTAGAGACCCAAAAATCTTATAAATTACTTTGTTGGGAAACTTAAATAAAATCTGCGACGCCGAAAGATGGAGTTGACAGCGTCACGCTGACATCGTCCCGGGAAACACCCGAGACGGACGGCAGGTGGCGGCAGGGGGGTAGCGGCATGCCAGGGCGAGAAAATTGAGGGGTGCGAAATGAATTCTTTCGAAGAGGAGAAAATTCACGGAGGAGGGGGTGCGTGGCGGAAGAGGAAATTGCGGTCGCGAGGGTGGGCGAGAAAAATTGAATAAACCGAAACGCCGACGCCTTTCGCTGAGAGCTTGTTTCTCCGAAAACATCGCCCCTCTCTCCCGCTGGTTGATGGCAAGGACTCGCCATCAGAGGAGGTCGTCTCGCGATTCCAGCGCGTGCCATCGGCGGCAGTGACCAACAAGTGCTTCTCATACATCATGGTGGCGATACCTAGAAACTGGATGTATAAATGCGCCAGTCAATTCAGAGGTGTGTAGATACTATTGAATACGAAATAAATTTGGGTACTGGTACCAATATTCAAATACTAAAATATTGGTACTGGTACTTTCTGCTCAATATAGTTTCTCAGGGACTTTACATTAGTTGCATATACGTATTGCTTATCCGGGTTTCTATTTTGTCTTAGAAATCGGTTAGTTCAGGAAAGATTCCATAAATTTCTATATTCCTGGTAGATATTTTATCGATTAATGTGATGCACTAATAATAATTACATCACTACAATATTAAATATATTTCTATTAATATCCTACTGGCATTCTATTATCACATAATGATATTACTATTTCTATTAGTATCATACTGTGGTTTCGGCACAGAGCGTCATTTTTAAGGTGTTGGGTAAGTGAGCTATTATATGTATGTACTTACACATAGACATTTGGGAAGGGGTATGTTGTTACTTGGTTGAAGTATGAAAATACAAGGATTCTGGACAAGACCTATCAATCCATTCAACCGCCGCCATCTACCCAAATGCCTATGCATATTAGGGCGCATATATATGCTACATATTGTGCATAATGGCTCACTTAACTGACACCTTGAAAATTACTCTTTGTTTTTAAACCATGGTCGGCTGAATAAATGAAGTGTGGGAGTATACCAAGTGATTAATTCTTCACAATGAACTTGGATCGCCTCCATCGAGCAATGTCTGATACCATTCCTCACGTAAGTATTCATCTACATTTACCCATTACCCTCGAAAGTTGTCGTAATAGTGTGTGGCAGATGGTGCTAGAACACCAGCTATAAAATGTAATGCAAATACATACAATACCAACAAATCGAAGCTACTTTACACTCATACAGACGGATATATTAATGCAAAATCTATTTTACCTTACACAAATGCAATTACACATACAAGCAACCACTATATACGTAAAAGCACGTGCACCAATGAATGCACTAGATGTCTACGTAACATTTCATCTTGTCCTCGCTTGTAATAGCATAGACTTAGATTTCTTATTCGTATTATGATTCCTGGCTGCGCGAGGGAAGAACAAATATTCATATCAGTGCTCGAGTCTAACTCCCTTATCTTTGTGGTCTAACCTACCCAAAAAAGTGAGGTTTCTTATTGTAACAATTATTGGCGAATCGAGTAGATTTTTTCTGAACTTTATCTAATTCTTTTCTCAACTTTTCTCCAAAGGATCCCAAAAACTTGCATCTTATTTCAAATCCGGCCTAACTAATGCAAAATATCACCTCTTTCAAGTTCGCATCACATTTCCCCACCACCCGTATAATGATGCCGAGTTTATCGAGTATTCTGGCCCATTAATTAGTATTCGACCAAATTTTAGGTAATTAACCTTCGTTCAAGGTAATAGTGAAGACAACCTGTACCAATGTTGGGAAATTGGGATATTTGGTTTCGAATCTCATGTGAACTTTCAAGGCAGTACGTTGAACTTGTCTTTTTTATTGTATTTCTTTAGTTTTCTACCGATTTTCGTAGAGCTATAACCTAGCCTTTGATATTCATCTGTCGTGATGGTCAAATCCATCGATCTACATATCGCAAAATTATATCAAGTGTTGCATACGTGTTCATAAATCGTGTAATGATTCATTCAAATTTTCGAAAAGCCGTCTAATGCTCCAGTTTTCAAATTCATTCCTCTCTCAATTCACGTATTTTGTTCCCTTTTCGTCTCGTTTCAGAAATTCAGTGAACGAAGGGTGGTATTTGGAAACCGTCTCTCCACTCAAATAAGACTGTTAAAATTGTAGTCATAGCAACAATTATTCGAAAACATCATTAGAAAAAAGATCCGAGTGAATGCATAAGTGAACAGGGAGAAAGAGGTGTGAAGAAAACAGTTTTGAAGGACCCATCCAGTTGAAGGACCGAAGGTGGGACCTAGCTTCTCTGTCCCCTCCTGTCTTGTCTCCGCTCCCCCTTTCCCCCTTCTCCTCCCTCCTGCCCCTCCTCCCACGTCCCTCCCCTCACCCACCCCGTTTCCAAGACGACTGCTCTCCGAAGGGGCCTCCAAAATAAGGGTTGCAAGTGTGCGAGTACGCCGCCACCTTATCCACCTGCGTCCCTCTCTTCTCCCCTCAGATGTTCCTCCCCCCCTCCACTTTCAATCTCTGAAAGAAATCCGCTTCCACGCCAACAGAATAGATGCAGAAAGGAAGGAGCAGGTCGGTCGGCGGGAGCCAGCGCTATCGGCGATAGGCTTTTCCCAGGAAGGCAATGCCGACCGCATCATCTCTATGACCACGTCGCTCTTGCCTTCATCTCCATGTTGCTGCTCTTAGGCGACCCAGCCAACGCTGGAAACCTCCGGGTTCCCTGACGACTGCGTCAGTAGCGGCGTCATCATCATTCCCGGGAACAGAGGTTGTATGGTCGGGAAATGCAAATTAAGCCCTTTACGAAATAATCGTAAGGGATTCAGCTAGTAACTGCTGCGGCGGAGTAACTAATCTTGGAGTTTCAACAACACTGGATCGCGCAACGAGCACAGACTCAAATCCTACGCGAGGCTTTGAGGACCTCGTACATCTATATTCTATCCCGCAAGCCATCTCAAGAAGATGTGGCATGGGGATTCAGGCCACCAACCATTTTACATGCAATCCAACACTTCCACGAACACGTCACACGTCGTTATTCACTTCCAAGGCACGTAGAAGGGGTTGACAGGACATCATTCATTTAACGTCCGAAACACTCATTAAACTGTTATAGTGTTAGTGTCCACTCCAATAAGAACACAAATAAACAAGGAACCCCATCATAAAACGGCGGGCTAATATGTAACGCAGTCACCAACTATCCGGTGACACTCCACTCAAGCAGAACGGACAATTCACAAAATGTATCAGCTCTACAAATGTATTAACCTGACCTCCCAACTCAAACCAGCCAAAAGACCAAGCCAGCATTTAAGTTCAGTAAAATCAATGCAGATATCTTGTTCACTTTATGAATAGTCTGTGGATATTCTCGTATATCATCAAATTGCCTCCTGTTCTGAAATATACATGCATATTCTAAGTATATTCTAATCAATTTCCTTGCAAAACCACAATGTACCAGCGTGATTATTAGATATTCCTTGGCCTCATTGGGTCGTTTTATCACGATATCAGATACTCATAAATATGAAATACATGATCCCATTCAAAAAGTACGGTTAGACTTCATTTCTGAGCGAATCTGGCTGAGGGAGGATCTTTTATCTCAAGAAATGATGATGGTACTCAATATAATAATGAGTCCTGGCAGGTACGGAACTCGGCCTTTACTCAATCAATAGAATGAACCGATAAGATGAACATTAAATTTTGGAAGATAAACCGGAGCAGATAGAATAAGTCACCTAATTAGGAGATATTTAAGGAGAAGGTCGGCAATGAAGTTCGTGTTTTAAAAGAAGAATTGCGTTAGATAATGAAGTGTTGTCGAAGAGACGAGATTATTAATTACTTGACACCATTAAGGAAACACAAGAAGAGATGAGCGAACATTTTAATGTGAGTCTAGTTCTCTATGGTTCGGAAACTTAGCTGTTGGAGCAAGAAAATAAGCATAATTTATGCTTTCTTGAGCACCACAATGCACGTCTTTTCAGGGATTTTAAGTGAATGTTCTCCCTGTTCTCTCAGCCTCTTAAAAATCCTCCCTCTCCCTAATAATTTCCACTTGGTTCTTGCAACCCCTGCTACATACCGTTTTGGAAGATTTCGAGGTGTAAGCGTAGTAGTAGAAGGGTAGCTGAAGGACTAAAAAAATAGTAATAGAATTGTTTTGACCGAGAAGAAATGCAAACACAATGAAGTATACAATTAGTTCGCAAAACTGGCTAGATAATACCAAAGCACATAATTATAAATAACAAGAAAATGAGCCTTTTAATTGTGCGTGCGGCACAGAACAGCGGGAGGGAAGAGAATGATCGAACCTAAGGAACCAATCAGCAGAGTAGTGTGGCCCTGCACATGAGAGCGATGAAATCACGACTTAAGAAACAGTGCCAAGGAGAAGGAAAGAAAGAATTTTGTTTATAGACTGTGAAGATGAAAGGAGAACAATTATTGCAAATCTACATATTCTATAAATCTAAACAGCCTCACCGAGTTAATGAAGAATGAATGGATGATAAATGGGAATCCCAAGTGAGGACACGACCATTACGCCTGAAGCAGATATTGAATGATTTATGATGAGGGTGAATGAAAACACTAAAGCTGGGAGCTTCAATAAATCAATTTTCGAATTGATTTCACTGCTGATGATGCTACGTAAAAAACTACTGAGAAAAGAAATTGCCTCCCTCAGATTCGTGAACCTGATCGGTTTTTTCAAGCCTCTGGCATTTTCGAATTCCGAACAGTGAAGAAGTAAATTCAAAATAAAGGTTTTTTTCTATGCATTCCTAATTCAAACACTCATTCTCCCTTCACCCCAATTTTTCTCCCCTCTCTTTCCTCTGGGTTCCCCCCCACCCCCGGGGAATCTTTCCCCCGCAAACCTTATCACTGGGACCAAATATTAAATTTTGGAGTGGGAACGCGAAACTCGGATGTGGCATTGATGGAACACCACAACTCTCTCTCCCTCCCCAAAATCCTGTCCCACACGCTCGCAGGCGGCCAGCCACCGCCGCGGCGAAACGTCTATATTTTAAAATCAACCATGTATGCCAGGAGAGTTAGGTTATTAGCCATTAAAGTACTTTGTGATCAATAAAGTTCGAGTTGTTCCATTTTTCATTTGGTTTTTCCTCTTGCTTTGTTGTTTAACTGTACAAAGGAAGCGATTTCTTTATATCTACAGTTTTGGCAGTCAATTCCTTTGACTTATCGCAGTGATCCCGCTTACAAAAGTAATATTGTGGGGTTTTTACTCCTTTTAAGTCGGAGTTGAACCCATATAACTTGTATTTATCCTAAATTTGTTAAGTCTGGACGTAAATGTTGTGCTTTGAGGGTCCCCCAACACAGGATTTTTAATAAAAATGTAAATATTTATGTACGTTCAATGAATGCTTCTTCAAGAAACGGAAAAAAATTTCTTAGTTTAGCCACTGTTTCACGGAAGATATATATATATACTAGATGTATATATATATATATGCTTGGAAATAATTTTAAAACAATTGGGACAATGCAAAATAAAGATATTAGTTCAAAAATTTAAAGAGTCCTAAAGAATTTTAAGTCCAATGGTCAGGGAGGCTCAGGAAAATATACTAACAGCGAACCCTCTAAAAAAATTTAGTAAAAGAGTAACCATTGGTTTAGAAAAGACAAATTTATTGAATTCCTCATTTCAAAATGCTTTCTCTCAATTCTCATCGAATGTCTTCATCATAGCTTACGTAATCAGTCTCGGCGCTCGGTTTCCTACATGAAACAGAAATCGGGTGCAATGTACCGTTTGAAGCTGTTGGTTTCATTGCAATAGTTCTAAACGCTAATTAACGGAGTGTGGCAAGGAAATATATGTCAGTCTTGGAAATGCGGGACTGATGAGGGGAAGAAATTAATTCACTGGCCATTTAATGTGGCAAACAACTTAATATTGATTGGGTTAGAGGCAATAAGAATCCCACCTGGTCACCCGCAAAATCAAGTGAATGAATAGTTAGGTTTTCTTATGTGCATGCTTTGGTTTTTTCGCCAATCTCTTCCCGCATAACCTATTAGGACTGAATCGTCGTCTAACGTAGTGAATGCTAAACTCCTCTCCGACCGTCTTCCGTAGCACGTTCACCTTTCCCCCACGCACCGTTGGTCCCTCTCCGCGGGGAGGGGTGGTGGTATCAGCTGTCAGTATCAGTGTTCCACTGGTATCTCCGGTGCCACGGCTGGGGACCTCAAGTTACATGACTTGTTTCGTGTAGCTGACATTTCCCCATTTTTGCTCTCCAGATCTGCATGCTCATATAGATTTGGTGGCGGTCCCTATTCTGGTAGACTACGTTCATTTTTACTCCCTATATGTAATGTGCGAGCTTCTGTGGTAGCTATATATGAGCCTTTTTTTGAACGGGGTATAGCGCTAACAAGCGTGAACGAGCCGGGGGACAGCTCTTCTTCAGGGGACCGCAACGCACGTGATTTTCGGATATTTGTGGTGGATTTGTCTTCCTTCCTTTGCCCCGTAGAAGCCTTTCATCTCCCTTAACTCTTGCCCATTCCTCCTGGTACTTTCACCCCCTAGCCACAAATCTTTTTGGTGGATCGCGGAGTATTTAATTTGATGTAAATACATACGAATACCAAAAAAATCATTTGTTGTACAGTGAGCTGAAATCGGTATGAGCCTGCCTCTAATCGCCAAAATGAATATCGAAATTACTTCCACAGTAGCGGATACGAATCTCTTCCACGAATGAATAAAATTCACAGACCACCAGACCCAAAAGTTTCTCGTTCAATTTCACGACCGTAACTCTGAAAAGAGTTTCTCGGGGTAAAATCTAGGATTTGTAAGTCGTCAAGTGCGAGGAAACTAAAGCTTACAGTTCCCGTGTTTCCTTTCAAGAAACTCTAGCTTGTAAGTTTTAATTGTGAAATCCGAGTCGTGCGATTTTCGCAGGTGAGGATTCGAGGACACAAAAAATCAAGCAACAGGCAGTAGCAGCAGGTGTGTGTTTCTCAATAGAAGGCGGGGAGACCGGGCGCGAGTGCCCGAACACCCCCACCCCACTTGGTGCTCGATGGGGACTCGCATTCGGACCTTCCTCTCACTTGCGGAAGGAAGCGTGTGCAAGCGACGGGTAATTTTACCTCACCGAGATGGTGGAAGGGGGAGTCAATCCCTAGTCTGTCATTCTCCCAGTTTATTACCACCATTCCTTGCCTGCTCCACGAATACTTAATTTTTACAGGGTTTTTACCCTCAAATATATTTAAAATGAACAGTATAGCGTCAACTTCAAGAGTGAAATATATGTATGCGCGCCACGGAGGAGATGGCGAAACATACAGATGAATTACACGTGACTTATAGTTTCGTTTCGCTGCATCAACTATTTGAAAACAATTTTATACTTCAATCCCGATGCTCAAGAGAACATAAAACTATCCAAAGACATTTAATATCAAATCAAATATTAATTGCTACGCTCATCCATTGCCCCAATATGCTCCTATCGGATTATTACAAGAACATTACATGAGACATGTGATGTTTTTGACATTACGAGGAATGGAATGGAAGGGCTTTTTCAGTAGAGTTGAAAATATGTTGTTGAGTTGATCTTATCCCTTCTCGCTCTCCCATCGAATCTTTACTAAAAAGCCCTGCTGATTTGGTTGTCTAAAACTGAGGTGATGGGTTCTCTTAGGACGAAGAAAAGACATGTCAAACGCGGAAACCTGAAGTAGTAGTTACGTAGTAGGCATTGGAGTGCGTTAGTTTAGGTGCCTGAGAAAAGTTCAAGGAATATTTGGCTGGAATTCAGTCATTAAATAAGGCAAACGCATTTATTTGAGTCATGCTCATAAGAAAACGCTTTGTATACTTATGACACGTCAATTTTTTTGTAAACGAATGCATTTTGAAGTAAATGAAATTTTTTACAAAATTTGTTCAAAATCTCAAATCATATCCGTTCCTTGCACCAGCTGCTAAACATTGAAAATGGATTGCGAAAATCCCAGAAAAGTGTCGGTCACTTACAGAACAGGTTTCCATAGTTCGCTAAAAGTAATTAAATTGGAACACATTTACATAAATTATCATTCTGTTGGCTCCGCTTGGCTTTAAACTTAAACTGATTCTGAGAAAAAGATTTTACTATGAGAAGCCGAAGAGGTCGCGCTTCTTCATCCTGAACATACAGTTTGGAATTAAGGGCTGAGCGCCCTCCTGGAGGACGGATTATTATTCAAATTTCCAACAAGGCCGTGTATACTGAGTAGGAAGTTAGAATTGATTGACACATCTCTATATTTGCGTCTGACCTTCTTCTTCTGCTCCAATTACAGATATTCCTGCTCTCAGACAGATTGAAGCGGACTGACAAATGGAAATCAAGTAGAATTTTAATATAGAGATCAAAAATCCCTCTTAAAATGGGCCATTGGGTTTTTAACAATGTCTGAGCAAGCTGGCGACCAAATAAGGACAAGATCTTCGTTGTATCCTCCATCGGTAGACGAGAGTCAGACTTATCCCATTACCTTCTTCTCCTTATCCTTTTTTCATCTGTCTTCCTTGCCTTCGCTCTCCTTATCCTTTTACGCACAAACATTTCATTAGCCGTCAGCATCTTTAGTAGTACTTCAATTCAAATAGTGGTCAATTGCAGTCCTTCTGAACCCATTTCAAGGCCGGTCCTTCCTCCAATGGGCGTGCTTCGGAAGAGCTGTCATCTATGTCTCCCATTCGTACCGCACCGATTTGCTCCTTAGCTTTCTCCATGTAGCTCCATCTCCTCTGATTACTTTAACTGATACTCCTACATTAACAATTAAAATGTATCCAAATGAATAGAATATAAAAATATATATGTGTGTGTGTGTCCCGGTATATATATACGAGTATGTCGCGTTCAAGGAAATATCGTGGCCCTTATGATCTACTCGATTCTACCTTCCCCACCTCTTTTGTGTTCGTCCTTTATATGTGTTTCTATCCCTTTTCCTTAAATCTATTTCCTTGTGAATGAATATTTGTTCGCTCTATGACGGGATTTCGTGCTTGAATGTGTGTGTATTAAATAAGACCGTAATGAGTTATTCAAGTAGATTTTATAATAGGATACTATCTGCAAAAGACTCCTGGCAAGAAAAAGTACCGTTGAGGAATAACATATTACTCTAGTAAGCTCGTGCGGAGAAATACGCGTGTCTGACCTAATAAAGAACACTTTCTCGTCAATTGGGTGGAAAAAGGAGCAATGGAGCCCTTTTGGAAGATATTATCTTTATCCTTCACAACTTGGACTTGAATATTGACAATATTATGAAATTGGGTCATTTACAACAAGATGAATTCGTGAGACGGTGTACCTGAGAGAAACTTCAACGATTGCCTCCATTAGTTGGTAAAAATATATTAAAAATTGAAAAAATAATCAACTTGATCACTTTATTTTAATATAAATTTTCATTATCTTCCTCAACCGGAATAGTTTGGAATCCATCCAGGTATCAAATCAACGCACGAGTAATTTAGCCAAAATAGACCAATGTTTATGGCACCCAGATTATTTATAATATAAAAATTTGGTAATATAATTATGAATTTATTACCTCCAGACAAAAACGATTGCTTTCAATCAATTTTATTATGACATCACATTTGAAAAAACGACTCATGTCACAGCATCCTTACATTGCTGACAACACTCAGAATGGGTTTATCGAGGTATGACGGGCATTCCGGCTGCAGGGAGGGCTGGTTTGAGAGGGGAAGGGAAGGAGGAGGGGTGGGAGGCATTTCAAGGAGGCGGTGTGAGACGCACGGGAGCCATCTCGCGAGGGGTATAATGGGGTGATTACGCGCGATATGCGATACCTTGGGGACGATAAATAAAAAAAGGGAAATGCCCGCGGTGTTCGAGCTCCTAATTAGTTCCCCCTCCCATCCGCCTCCTCACCCCCCGTTTGGGAATTAAAAGGCATCTCCCCTCCACCCCGTGAGAGGGAAAGCACCCCTTTTCAGACCCACCTGACACCGTCCTGAAACATCCGCCTTCTTAGCTCCCCAACCCCAAATTTCTCTTCCTGGCATACTGTGCATATTTCCTCCTCCATCAATCAGATATCTTGAAGGGAATGTCCTGCTATTTACTTTCCACTTTTATCTAAGAAAATGGTCGTCGCAAAGAATAACAACCCGCAATTCTCTGAGATTATCCTTCTGAATTCAATGTTTACTGAAAGAGGGTATGAACGCATCGCTCGCAAATTGCGGATGGCTGAGTGGGGGAAAGGCACCGAGAGTGGGAAGGAGGCTTGCTCAGCCGGTCTAGAGGAAGGAAGTAGGTGGAGAAGGACACCGTGAAGAGCTCCAACTTCCTGGAACAATATATGTGTTCCACCATTTAATAGAGGCCATCATCACATTGGCGTCATACCGAAGAAAGAATGGGGCAGAAGAGTAAAGGCAATATTGCCGTACAACGAGAGAATTCTATTGGTGAAGCTGAAAGGAGAGCCCACGGACCTTCTGTCTAGTCATACAGAAGAAGAAATAGCAGAAGTGTAGGAGCAAATAGAAAATGTCCTCGGGCAAGTGAAGGGGAAAGAAAATACCATCTAAATGGGACTGGAACGCAGTCGTAGGAGAAGAAAAAGAAGGACGAAGCGCCGGAAATTTCGGACCGGGAAAATGGAACGCCAAAGGAGAAAGACTAGTCGAGTTCTGCCATGAAAAGACTATGGTAGTAGCTAACAGCTTCTCCGAGTAACATAGACGAAGGGAGTACACATGGAAGATGGCCGGGGATATTGCAAGGTACCAAATAGACTACATACTAGTAAGAAGGAGATACAAGCACCAGGTTAAGCAATGTAAGAGCTATCCCGGTGCAGACATAAATAGCGATCAAAACCTGGTAATCATAGAGAGCTAATTTTGCTACAAAAAATTAGGAAGAGCAAACAATAGCTAAGGTGGAACTCAAAATTGCTGGTGGAAAAAGACAACAGAGAAAGATTCGCCACGATGATTGACAGAAAACCAGGTGATGAAGGAGAAAGGAGCACCGAAGAGAGATGGGATGAACTGAAGAGGGCAATCGCAGAAGTTGCAGTAAGAAAGAGAGCCGACACGAAGAAACCATGAATCACGACGGAGTTAAGGGAACTAGTAGAAGGAATCAGGGAATTCATATTCTGTCTGAGAATCATGATAGAGAAAACAATACATGTGCACAACCTACTATGTGGCATTCGTAGACTTGGAGAAAGTCTTCGAAAATGTGGAATGGAACAAGATGTTTGGATTGCTGGAAAAAATCTAAATACATTACAACGACAGAATAATAACCTATCAGCCATACAAGAAGCAAGTAGCTACCATGCGAATGAAAGATGGAAGCCATATAGAGGCTCAAATTAACAAAGGAGTTAGACAAGGATGCATCCTCTCACCTACATTGTTCAACATGTGCCTGAAGGAGGCAACAAGAGAAGCAAAAGGCGTCAGATTAAATGGAATTAGGATCAATGGAGAAAATATAAAATGCTACGCTTCGCTGACGATATTGCAATGATAGCAAAAAAACAGGAGATCTTCAAAGGTCAATGAATGTATTAGATCCAGCTCTACAAAGATACAACATGAACATAAACAAGACGAAAACTTAAATCCTAGTATGCGGAAAAGAGAAGCGGGATACAGTAGTCACACTTAAAGAACAAAAATTAGAGTGAAAGGATTCCTTCGTCTATCTCGGAAGTGTCATCACATGGGACGGAAGAAGTACTACAGACATCAAGCCAGGAGAGCATTCAGAATAAAAAGATAACTGCTGTATTCAAAGAAGATAGAACTACAGACGAGGATACAATGATTGAAAACATTCGTGTTGAGCGTGGCACTCTATGGATCAGAAGCATGGGCCATCGGAAAAGTAGACCAGAAAGGACTAGAAGCCTTCAAAATCAGGTGCTGGAGGAGGATGCTTAAGATAAAATGGATGAATGAAATAAGAAATGAAGAAGTATACTGAGGAATAGACGAAGAACGGACCTTATGGAACACCATAGAGAAAATGAGAACCAAATGGATTGGCCCTTGGGCACCCTGAGGCACAGTGGAATCGTGAAGAATATGATAGAAGGAAAAATAGAAGGAAAAATCCCAAGAGGAAGGCCAAGGGATATGACAAAGACAAAAAATACATGGGACAAATAAAGAAGAAAGTAATTTTGCAAAATACACTGGGAAGTAAGCCAATTAGCATCAGATAGGATAGGATGGAGGGCTGCAGTCAACCAATCTTAGATTGAACGACCAATGATGATGACCATTAATGTAAAAAAAGAAGGAGCAAATGCCGATAGCCTGAGGGACGCCGGATATTACTTGGGCATGATTAGAGCTTGAGATATCTGCTACAACTAATTTTTGTTTGCGGTTAGCAAAGAAGTCCTGAAACTAGTTTATTGCTTTGCCGCTCATTACTTACCCTCGCAACTTGTAGTATATCAATTTTGTGTGTGAGACTCTACCAAAGACCTTTTTAGAATTCAATAAAATCAGGTCCAATTGTTTGTCTCTTTCCAACTATTGTCGGTTATCGTGTATCGTAAGCCCCAACTGCGTTTCACATCATATATCCTCTGAATCCTTGTAGTTTACTGGATACTGTGTCTCTGACTCAAATGGCCAATGTCATTGCTCCCGCCAGCACAGCTCAGAACGCACAAGCCCTTTCACCACGTCAAGGAAGTGGTCCATGGGGAGGACGAGGATTACTCTACAATTCAGCAAACACGCACCGTGACAAATAATTGCTTATTTCATGAGTGAAAGTGTTTTGAAATTTGTCATTCATGTTTAATGAATGATATAATAAATAGTGTTACTTGAACAGATGCAAGGAAACCTTAAACCGTTGAATTTTACACTGAAATCAATATATTGAATTGAAATTATTGACTTTGTAATTCCGCGCACTTTATTTAAAACGCGACCCAGGTTTTCACGTTGAACGTCATCATCATCGTGGCTAATCGTGTAATTACAAAGTCGACAATTTCATTTCATTTCAATATGTTATGCAAATTCCATTAAGTTACATCGGAAACAACATATTTTCTGGAGTCAATACATTAACATCCTATTTAGGTATAAATTAAATCAAAAGGAGCAATAAATTTTCAAATACAATTTAACATATAGCGTTATTTTAATTGGTCTGTTTTACATTTCAAAACAGATTAAAACGCAATTAACTATCCCATCAATTTTGCAACTCGCCAAATTTGACATTGAAACGTATCGAGGAGGCTCCCAAGCAGTAGCGAGTTAGTAAACACGGCAGGTGAATGCCACGACGGCCTACAGAGGCAATCTTCTGCCATGACGCCTTTCGACTGATTTCTTGCAATTTTTTGCACACTCTCCGGGGACTGGTGGCATAATCTGAAATTTCCTTCGGATGGCACATTGATCAGATTACGATTCACCAATAGGGAGACATAGAGCGAGGCGGCATCCCCAAGCTCTCCCTACCTCCACCCACCTCACCGCCACCCTCTTCACCGCGAACCCTCGAGGACTTCCGGGAAAACCGTGCGCTCACAGCGGAATCGGATCGGGTGAGAAGAGAAGCGGGAATAGGCTCCCCACCACTCCCCCACCTCGTCGTTACGTGATGCCGCGGCGGCCACATCCCCACACCCACCCTTTTCCCCATGAGTTATCCACCTCCAAGGGACCGCTAAGGCCCGATTCCTCGTACCGTGGGGCCCCGGTCTCCCATTCCTTTAGAACCGAAGAGATAAGAGTCTGTTGCGGAAAGCGGATGAGTGGGTATGCGAACAATATAGTGTGTTGGACGGGGCTTACTTCGACGACTACGAGGAAATCCACCATGCTGATCCAAAGCAGTGTGCCAAGACGGTTAAGCCGGAAGGAGCGAGGGAGAGGACTCCCTTTTCAATTTGCAGCCTTCGTAGCGGCCCCTCCATCCAAGAGAGGAGCGGAGCGAACGGAGGAGAGGAGCGGCCTCCTCACCCGCGCCCTCCTACTACTCTCCCGGTAGAGAGTCCTGTTTCAGTCCCGTGAGGAGAGAGATTCTCGCCAGTGGCGCCCACACCTTACTGGCAGGGCACTCGGTGATTCGAACGCCACCAAAAAAACAATATGTATTATATTCCTTTGTCGACAATATATATAGTGCCTAAAAATTAATTTGCTTGTTTGGGATTATGTCATGCCAGGATGGCACGGAGTAAGAGCTACCATTTTTTTCATAAATAGGGTAAATATTCACAAAGTAGCAAGGGTTATGTCAGGTTCGGATACACCTACTTTTCTGGAAATTTTTGAGATGAAAAAAGTCAGTTCTTAGAGAAAGTTGTTTTTCTCACACAAATGGGAGTAGATATTTGACTCAGAATGAAGATTTAAATTCATTCGCTTGAAAAATTAGAGAAAAATTAAACTGTTGCATTATTTCTGAATGTAATTTCTATATTACAAATGTACAAGATATATACGAGACTCGTATCTCATGATTTATGCCGACAGCCGTTCAGAAGCTTCGTATCTTCTAAACAACTACAACAAAATTTGGTGGTTTCGAAAATTACCTGAAAAGTTAATTTAAAAAGTGTTTAATTTTTTCATTGTGTCGCTCTGCCGTCCGAGGGCCTCTACTGGCAGCCCGGAAGATCAGCCGCAGAAGAGAGGAGGTCTAACGAAATGGTACAATGGCTAGTAAACCAACGTGGTGAAGCCCGCGGCATCTACCCCGAGGCATATGGTCACCATATTAAGGATTACCAACCGAGTATTTCACCACATGAGAAAGAGACCATTGTGTGCCGACCAACAAGACAGCAGTACTTGTTGATAGACAGAGATAATATTTCAATCAATTCACTTAGATGAGAAGGGACAATTAAACTTTCCGATCCTTTACAAGCTCCACACTACTGAAGCTCTGAGGACGATGCCATAATCGGTTATCCAAACGCTGGCCGCTTCCGAGAGACTAATCCGGAGGAAAAACCGAGACGATTTCACTCAACAAATACGCTGGGAAATGTACAAGATCTTTCATCGCAATTCATTTTTTTGTATCCCTAGCACTGGAACCATCCATGTCAAAGGCACTTCCAAGTTACCTCTAGCATTAACGTATTTGGACTTCATTTCTAAATCCAGCCAGCTTTCTAAATTCTGCCAGCGGATTTTCCGCGCATCGTACGCCTTCTGGAATGGTACGCCCGAAATGCTGCTAAGCTCCCTTGACTCGGCCTTTTTTAACGCTTCCACCGAGCCGTCGTGACGTTATATAAGCACGAATTTGAGACGAAGGAAGACAAAGGATCCCGGTCGGGTATTATTTAAAAAAATTGGATCATCAGTCACATGGTTGAGAAGCTCAAGGCAGATCCGCGTGCAAGTTTCCTTTTGTTCGGCCGAGAGCACTCGTGACACCAACTTCGCACACACCATTTTCATACCCATATTTTTAATCAAAAGTCAAACACATCACTTTAAGGGATTGCAAGTTCATCAGAAACCATGTGAACACTTAATCTGCGATCCCTGTCCAACAAAACCTTCACTCTTGCAAAATTTTCGTCACTTCGAAGGGCTTCCTAAACTTTCGACGTCTTCAACATCTTCTCTACTCTCCCGAAACAACTTGTGCCACTCAAAAATACCCCATCTATCCATGGCGTTATCACCATAAGCTGCATTAAGCATGTCAGGAGTTTCTTTCCCGATTTTTCCTAGTATTTTTCCTAGTCCCAAAATTTGATGTCGTAGCGCTGTCCCAATAATCGGTTCATGATGAAGCGCAAAGAGGTCACGTTATAGAGGTTTTGCAAACGAACGATCTGCACTCCACAAAGGCTTGGAGCCAACTGTCACCCGCCTCCAGCCTTTTCTGAGACTTCCTTCTCTCGAACCCAGCCAGAGATAACGCCGTCCATCCGTTCGGAAAAAAATAAGTTTTGCTACTTTTGAGACAGACCTTGTATATATATATATATATATATATATAATATAATATATATATATATATAATATATAATATATATATATATATATATATATATATATATATATATATATATATATATATATATATATATATATATATATATATAGATGATGCGAAAGTACTCACGACTCTGAGTCTGACCTGAAGAAGGCCTCGGAGTAGGCCGAAAGCTTAAATCATCTACAGTTTGAGTGTCCTTTTACGTGTTATCTGTTTTATTCTGTGTTCTATTGTGCCGTCCAAAAGTTATATATACACGTATATATATATATATATATATATATATATATATATATATATATATAAACACACAAACACTAACACAAAAAACACTACACACATAGAAACATAAAAGAAGGACACTTACATTGGATATTTACGTTTCGACGGCCCGGCCGTCGTCACGGCCGTCGTCGTATATACTGATAGTCATAACAAACACAGAAACCAAAACACACAAAAGATGGACTCGGCACGGCCGTCGTCACGGCCGTCGTCGTATATACTGATAGTCATAACAAACACAGAAACCAAAACACACAAAAGATGGACTCACTGGTTCTCGAATTTTCGGTGGTCAAACCACTTTTCTCAAGAGGAATTACCTAATTCCTCTTGAGAAAGGTGGTTTGACCACCGAAAATTCGAGAACCAGTAGGTCCCTCTTTTGTGTGTTTTGGTTTCTGTGTTTGTTATGACTATCAGTGAATTTACATTACACGTTTGTGGGTTTTCCAAAAAAGCGTATATATATATATATATATATATATATATATATATATATATATATATGTATATATATATATATATATATATGTATATATATACCATCCCATGGACTACAACCTTGTCGTGGTGGAAGGGCTTGTGTGTTCCGATGACCCCTAGAGCTGTGCTGGCGGAAGTAATAATAATTACTCCTGGAAGGGTCACCCATACCAGATAGGTCGAAGGTTAGGAGCCGGACGAAAGGTAGTCCACGCAGCGTCTGTTCCTCAGTGAGGCGGCTGCAATGGCGTCTGACCCCAGTGGGGCGGCCATTAAGTGATGGTGTCACGTTTAAAACACTATTGAGGAAGGCAACGGGAAACCACCTCAATTATAATTCCCAAGAATGTAATGATGGGCACTATAGATAATATGAGTTCTGGGAACTACGGGACTCGGCCCAAGAGGCCGTGTGTCCTGCCCGGCAGTGGGAGAGGCAAGGCTTCCGCGGTAGCCATCCCACGAAACCCTTGCAGGGAAGAAATAACTGCAGCGGGACAGAAGACTCAGAAGAAGACGAAAGTAGTTAGAATAGGAACCTGGAACGTTAGGACAATGTTGAGGAGAGGCAAATTAGAAAATATTAAGCGAGAGATGGAAAGAGGTAATATAGATGTTTTAGGTCTCTGCGAGGTGAGAGGGAAGAATAGCGGGGATTACTGGAGTGACAATTATAGAGTAATATACAGCGGCGTGGACGAGAGCCAACGAGGGGTTGCCGTAATTTTAAATAAAGGGGTTGGAAGAAGCGTAGTCAACATAGAACAAGCAACTGATAGAATTTTACTCGTAGAGATTAAAGCAGAGCCGACGAACTTGGTCATTATTCAGGTATACATGCCACCGAGCAACCACAAGGAGGAAGAAGTCGATAGGATGTATGATGAGTTAGAGGATATCATCGCGAGTGTTCCTGCAGGGAAACATTTGATAGTGATGGGGGATTGGAATGCGACGATAGGCAAAGGAAGAGATGGGGGTGAGGTGGGGGACTATGGGTTGGGCATGAGAAATGAACGCGGGGAGAAAGCAATTGAATTCTGCAGTAGACAGGGTTTAGTCATCACCAACGCATGGTTTAGACACCACAAAAGGCGTAAGTATACATGGAAAATGCCAGGTGACTCAGAAAGGTATCAGTTAGATTATATTATAGTTAGGCACAGGTTTAGAAACAGTGTGATAAATTCGCAAAGTTTCCCAGGAGCGGATGCGGACACTGACCACAATTTAGTTGTTATGAAATGTAACGTTCGTTTCAAGGAGATAAGGCAAGGGCGGCGGGTTCGGAAATGGAATTTAGAAGCATTAAATGGATTAACGAGGAAGGAGTATCAGCAGGCTGTAAAGAAAATAATGGATGACGGTAAAGAACTGAGTACTACCGGAGAAAAATGGGAATGTATCAAGAAAGGAATATTGGAAGCCGCTAAAGACACTATAGGAACCGTTAACGGTAAAAGGATAAGGAAACCATGGGTAACGGATGAGATGATTGTAAAGATGGGTGAGAGGAGAAGATGGAAAAATGTATGCAGAGTTAGGCAAAATGAAGTACAAAGAGTTAAACAATAAATTGAGAAAGGCCACAAATAAAGCCAAAGAAGAATGGTGGAAAACGCAATGCGAGGATATGGAAAATTTTCAGAAGAAGGGTGAAATTGGTGCTCTATACAGCAAGGTTAAATTATTATCGGGAAGTAAGAAGGCAAGATCTGTGCTAACAGTGAAAGATAAGTGGGGTAAGATAATAGTCGAACCAGGAAAAATCCAAGAGAGAGATGGAAGGAATATATAGAAACACTGTATGGTAAAGAACTTATGCCGACAGGGTTAGACATAGAAAAGGAACATGACGTAGAAGAAGATAGCTTAGGTCCAGGCATACTCGACGATGAAATAGAAAGAGCATTAAAGGAGATGAAAGCAAATAAGGCTGTGGGGGTGGACAATATTCCTGTAGAAATGTTGAAATGATTAGGGAAAGGTGGGAGGAAGGCCATATATGGACTGATTCGTAGTATCTATGAGGAAGGAATCTGGCCGGAAGATTTTGTGAGATCGGTGTTAGTTCCTATTCCAAAAAAGGCAAAGGCTACGTCATGTGAGGATTACAGAACAGTAAGTTTGATATCCCACGCAGCTAAAGTTATTCTCAGGATCATCAACAAAAGGATAGAGAGTAAGGCAAATGATTACTTAGGGGAGGATCAGTTTGGGTTTAGGAAAGGAAGAGGTACGCGTGACGCCATTGCAGTAATGAGATCACTAATTGAGAGGAATATAGAACACAATCAGGACGTTTTTGCCTGTTTTGTAGATTTCGAAAAAGCGTTTGATAGAGTGAATTGGGAAAAATTAATGCGTGTATTGCAGAAAATAGGAATGGATTGGAGGGACAGGAGACTGATCCGCAACCTGTACATGTCTCAGACTGCTCCGGTGCGAGTGGGGAACAGAGAGTCCGAATGGGCAGTGTTAGGAAGAGGTGTAAGGCAGGGTTGCCCATTGTCACCGGTACTGTTCAATGTATATGTAGAGGAAATGATTAAAGAGGCATGGGAAGAACTGGAGGTAGGAATGAAAGTCGGAGGGGAATTTGTAAAATCGGTTAGGTTTGCGGATGACCAAGCATTAGTTGCTCAGTCAGCCAAGGGGTTGCAAGCATTTTTGAGTGAATTGGAGGTTCAGTGCGATAAATATGGGATGAGAATCAATATTAGTAAAACAAAGGTTATGCGATTTTCCAGAAAGAAAAAGGCTAAGCTAAATATTAAAATAGGTGGGGAAAAATAGAGCAGGTAGAACAGTTTAAATATCTCGGAAGTGTTTTGGACCAATACGGTCAAAGTGGTAGGGACGTAAGGAGAAGAATTGCGCTAGGCAAGGAGGCTTTCTCAAGGAGGAGGGAGTTGATGAAGGGGACGTTGAGTAGAGATGTTAGGACAAGACTTGTAAAAACTCTGTTATGGAGCGTAGCTATGTATGGTGCGGAAACGTGGTCGCTGAAGCAGGAGGATAGACGTAGATTGGAGGCCTTTGAAATGTGAATGTGGAGAAGAATGGAGAAGGTGAAATGGACCGAAAGGAAAACAAATGAGGAAGTACTGGAGATGGTGGGTTAGGAGAGGGGTTTGTTGAGAGAAATCCTATGGAGGCAGGAAAAATGGATGAAAGGCGTATTGAGCGGTAGTGGAATGTTGAAGAGGGTAATAGAGGGGAGAATGTTGGGCAAGCGAGGTAAGGGTAGGAACAGGATAGGGATGTTGGATGGGATGAAGGGAGGAAAGAAGTACACATAGATGAAGAGGGACCTGATGTAGTTTAGGTTGCTGGATTGGGTTTTGTTTGGAGTTAAAAATTATGTATTTGATAGTTGTGTCCATCCAAAAATCTACCTTAACCGGTAGATTACCTAATAATAATAATATATATATATATATATATACATATAATATAAAATATATATGTATATATGAAATATATAATATAAAAAATAATATATATATGTATATGTATATATGTATATATATATATATATATATATATATATATATATATATATATATATATATATATATATATATATATATATATATATATGCATACACAAACATACATAATGTATTTACCTACACATTTTTAAAGAATACAAGTTCCAGCTAAACAAGCCTTTTCCTTATAACAGGTAATGTCAACCTTCCACTTTCTAGACCAATATAGTTGTATAATTTGTGTGTGTGCTTCCTCTGTAAAATAGTGCATAAGCAAATAAAGTAAAAGGCACTATACAAACCTTCTTAGGGGAAAGGTTTAAGGGTAGACTTCAATAAGTTGTGAGCGCAGCTCCATTCCAGGAATCCAGCCAACCCGCCTCTACACTCCCATTTCCTTTTAACTCCAAACACCTTCTCTTCCTCCTCCTATCTGTCATAATTCCACGCATCTTGAGACCACCTTAGTGCCTAGTAAAAGACCAGCCGACGAATAAACCTCCCCTTTCTCCGAAGCTTTACCTTTAAAAGGCTTATTGCCCTAGTTGATGAAGTCGTGTCAACTTCGCCACCCACCCACACTAAGGATTTTCTTTATGGGTGCGCACGCATGGCCTTCCCTCCACCCCTACCACACACACGCGCGTTGCACTCACTCCTTCCCCCTCCCGCCCGCACAGCAGGGGAAGAGGAGACATGTCGCCTTTCCACTCCCACGGATACTTCCTGCTCTTTCGTCTTTAACTTCCGGACGACTCGTCACTGAAGCACCGTAAGTATATTTGTGAGCGTTACTCGAGTCAAGAGGGGAGAGGGAGCTCCTCTTCTACTCCCATTTTTCTCATCGCCATGACTTTGATACCTCATTTCTCTCTCTGAGAGACATGTTTCCAACCTCTTCCCTTCCTTCTCCCGTATTCTACGAATGATGGGCGTTTAAGCAAACGTCCCAATTTGAAAATGAGTGTGGTGTCACGTATTTAAAATATTTATTTAAAAATGTGTGTATGACTTAAAAAAAAGAAATAATGTAGAACTAGCGAATGAAACTTTGAATTGGCTAAAGATACTGGATCCGTCATTAAATTTTAATGATTCATGGGATCAATTAGAGGAATTCAATCAATTTTTCCTTAATGATTACCCTTCCAGCTGGCCGTAGTTTCTTCATCTTGCAGTGAAGAAGACAAAGCTTTAAAAATCTTCAAATATGAACCACTGAGGATCCTGCGTGATGATATAATTATGAGCCTTAATTTTAATCACCAGTTATATTCGATTGTAAAAAAATTGAAATGATCAAGTAGAAAAACTAAATCAATCTGACAATATTAACGTTTGGATTTTTTTTCTGCTGAAGAATGACTATTTACAGGGGAATCATGATCTTAGATGAAAAATTTGCTTTCATCAAAATTCCACGTGTGCCTTCGATTCCAAAACCGAGATTTAAAGCGTATGAATTAGCAAAAAGAAGAAAGCATTTCATGCATTCAGGAGGCGTTTGGAGGCTAAAGTAATGATTTAGGGTTTCGATTTTTCTATACGTATATCTCAACGTAGTATATCCAAGGTAGTTCAATGTCTTTTCGGTTTCATGTATGAGTGACGCCCATCTACCTATTTTCTATAATATTCAGTTTTGTTCAATTAAATTCTAGTGAATTTTCTCTGGAAAAAATGTAATATAATAAATTTGTATATATATATATATATATATAGAAATTATAACATACAAAGTAATGAACGAGGAAGTATATAGAAGAACAGAAGAGGATAGGACCAAATGGAGGACTCTACAGCGAAGAAGAAATAGATGGATTAGAAATACCTTAAGGCATAATGGATTGATTAGGAATATAATAGAAGGGAAACTAGAAGGACAGATTCCACGGGGAAGACCAAGAGACACATACATAGGACAAATCAAGTAGGACGTAAAACAGAGAGGGTATCAAGGATTGAGGGCATTGACATTAAATAGGGTAGAAAAGTGGAGGGCTGCAGTGAACCAATTCCATGATTGAAATACTGATGATGATGATATAATACATCGGTTGATAGTAATGATAATGAATATATGGTCTAATATGTATTGCGAGACATTTTTCCTTGATATTTACTCAAATTAGATTTCATTTTTCATTACGGATACCACATAGTCAGGACGTGAGTTGAACCCAGTCCAGTTCAGTGCCAATAGTTCGTAAAATTATCTCCTCCTTGAATATTTTTCAAAAAATATGAATTTGAAGGAATATACCGACTGCTGAATTGAAAAGACGTGCCTCAGCGAGTGTCTTACGTACCTGCTATCTGATATCTACCGGCTCTTCATCCTCGGCCTAGTAGTGTACGTAGTTTGTGTGACCAACTGCTAGAATTGTAGCTGTTGTGATACATATTTTACAGCTCATTCTTTTAGAATATTTAGTGGTTACCTATCTACGTAACTTTGGTATAAAAACTTAGCTGTTTGATGGAGTGGGTAGTTTACTTGGTGTGTCATTAATTAAGTGTATTTATAGTGTAAGTTTCGTTTCGCGGTTCAAAAATTTTGCTATCGATTTGTTTTGAAAAAAAGTACTAAATATCGTGTTCTCGCCAGTTCACTTGGTTAAAATTTTTACTGACATCTTCATACAATTGATGTAGCAGCATATCAGGAGATGACAATTTCTTTGTCACCGGGAGTTTCAGAGTCTTATAAATTAAGGTTAGCTTTGATTTTTTTTGAGGATGGTTTTGCGTCGGTGCTCAAATCAAATGATTGGCGAATGCGCGGCTATTAAGGCCCATATCGACGTGTAGGAGAGTCGAGAACCAATAAACCGCTCAGGGGTCAATCATACCCCCGAGGTATCGCAGTTGGTAGCCAATAGGATACACGAACATGTTAAGTTTTTAGTATGCATACACGTTAGAGAGTAGGTTAACCCTGGGTAATTTAGGGCGAGCTGTCAAACTGTCACTTATTCAAATGTCGAATATTGTCACTTATTCATATGTCAAATACTACATTCTTACATGATTGCGGAATTCAGAAATATGAACACGCATCTCGATATCGACAACTGCCAATAGGACTAGCTTAGTTAAAACTGTTACTGATCAAAAAAGAGAAACTTAAAACAAAGGCATTAACACTGAAAAGCACGTGACGTGTGTACTTGCCCAAATGCACGTACCAAATTACCGTCAGACATGATTATGGACGTCATTCAAAACTCCATCTACATCTTTGCACTACCCTTTCTGTGACGACTTTACCAACTTATAACTTACTCGCGTTCGTTGGCATAGCACTAAAACACGTCTCCATACTTCCGCTTCTCGAAATACACTGAATGAATAATGACCTCAAACCTGCGCATGCGTGTTGAGGGAGAATGTTACTTCCACATGCCACCAGGAGTGGTTCTGAAGTTCATTTTGCTTGTGATCTACAAGTATGTGTGCATAAGTTTTCAGCCTACCATCGTAAGTTTACCAGGAAGTAATCCGTGAGTAATAATAATGGCGCAGGCGGTGTACCCGACCGGCTGCTCAAATACGCGTCTTTCGTGGTCAATTTTATTCACGTATCCCTCACCAAAGATCTCTTCCTGATTTTTCCGCCCGCATGCCACCCTCCCCCAGTGCGTCCTCGCCCCCCTTCCTCCTCTTCTGCAAGGGGTCCCCTTCTGACACGCCCGCTCCAATGTCTGGCAATCACTTCGGGGGCGCTCGCCTTTACAAAAATCGGTCGCTTCCAAGAGCGAGGAGAGAGAGAGAGAAACCTCTAGACTACCCTGACATAGTATACTTACCCGGAAATATAAATAAGGGCAGAAAGGACAGAGCGGAAAATTTGTGAGAAAGAGATGTCCTAAATCGAATCGGGTTTACCGCAATCTCATCGTTCCAACTTTCTTTCTCTTCACTGGTCACACTTTTACCTCGACATATTTCAATTATTTCTTAGACAGCCATAAGATAATACGAACTAACCTTTTCGCCGTCATCATATTTTTGAAATGACATCCCATAGCGCACTTACATTTAAAAGTGACGTTATCACGAACAAAAGTGCAAAATTTGTAACGCACAAGAATCTAATAGTTCAACTTTTACTTTATTATTTATATTTAAAGCACAATCATCCACTCTAAAAGTTAACATGTGATAATAAAAAATAGAAGAACCTTTACAATAGTCTTTTACTAATACCCATATTTTAATTTGCTTATAATTTTGCCCAAACCAACTGTTCAACAAGATGAAACATCTATTTGTGGAATATACTTATGAAAAATAGGTCAAGATTTATTTTTCTCAACTTTACGTAAATAGGCTTTTTACTTAAACAATTCAATATTTTAACAATCCACACGATAAATACCTGATAGAGGTTACAACAAACACACGATTTTGAACTCTGTCTCAATTGTGAATATTTTTGATAATTTTCGTTCCTAAGCGGAGGGTGACAATTGGTCCCCGCAAATTCTGGAGTGATTACGCCTACAACGAAATCCGTTTCGGCGAAATTAACTCACGGCATAAATAAACCTTTTGATCTGAACGTATTAGGGTCCAGTATCCCTCGGTGTGGCAACGCTGACGGACGAAGTTGAATGCATACAAATATTTAACCGATTCTACCGGGAACATCCGTAATAGTAGCATTCCCTCCGTTAAATTAACACGAAATTTCAAATTGCATTCCAAAGTTCGTCGTAGGAGAACTTAAATAAGTTAATTTAAAAAGTTATTAAAAGTTGAAACGAGTATCTGTAAGAAACAGTTGTTCTTTTAAAACGAAATTAGATCCTTATGGCACGAATTTAATGACAACTTTTGGTCACATGTGGTCATTGTAAATCAAGAAACGTAAAACAAAATAGATGCATGAATGCAGAAATATTGTATGCGCATTAAAGCTATTTGGTCAAAATTTAAAAGAAATTGAATCATTAAAATTAGCTAATCTTATTGTGTGCTATTTCTCTCTTGGATTCATAATGAAGAGTTTGAGGGACACATCTTCCTAGTAAAATCAACACGCATTCAAAACAATCCACTAATGTTGATTAGACTCATTGAATTGAATTTCGTAATAATTCGTAAGCAATGCCATTTACCAATCTCAATCCCCTCCCTTCCCATCCGCCTCTCGCATTACCTATCGCATCACCGCGCGCGGCGGCGTCACATGACAACGACCACAAGCGCCCGAGACTGTCCATTTCAAGAGGACGGTTCACTAACTCGGCATTTGTGATCCCATAGTGCACCGTTGGTGCCAATAAACCCGCGAGTTTCCCTTTTTTTCAGTCATTACCGTGCAATTTATTCTCTCTCCAGGCTTTTGGATAGAGGTCATACACTGAAATTGAAACTTAACTTAGCATTCCATGCAAAATTGAAGGGACGCCATGATAGTTAACGCCCAGATTGAATACCAGTGAATATTGGATGAATTTTAGCAGCAGATGAAATTACAAAGGTAAAAGGATATGGCTGTTTAGAAAGGACGGTAGAATTTGAAACAATCGCAACGTCCGGTAATAAAAACATTAGCGTGGTTTTTCCAGAAAGAGAAAAAAGAGTTTGCCGTATTTTTCAAGATGTACAACACTTCAACTACATTTTTCCAAGCTTGGGTCATCAAGTCGATCGATTATAATTTTTTTTATCACCCCAAAAATATACCATGGACTATATGCATGATGAAAAATGTTTTTCCGTCTTACACAATTTCACACTAATATCTGAAATGCTCTTTTTGAGTTCGAAGTCGGAGAGAAAAGGTTAGAAGTGAACGGTTGTCAAAATTCATTCTATTCCGATGCAGCCGACGGGTGCTTTTCGATGAAAAAATTTCGTCGCTGAAAGATCTTTGTAATTCATGTCGTATCTCCTGTTCCATATATATTGTAAGTCAGAGAAAATATAATGCAAATTATGATCACAACTGTGAATTAGGGATTTACTGACGGATTATCTTTGATTATGGTCATTATATCTTAGATGAGTTTTCAACCTTAACATTCCTAGATATATCACTCAGATCACCAAAAATAAAACCTTAAAAATACTGAAATTATTATTTTGCGTGGGCCATGAGGGAACGTGGACGACGGGAATTGATTTCCCATAACCTCCCGGCTCACGATTGCGCCTCGATGAAAATGCATGACGCCTGGCCTTCCCACGCGATTACATAAAATTTGAAGTTGGAAAATTTTTTTATACTTCGTTTAAGTAAATTAAAGGTGATTTTTGTTGCTGAATCATGAAATGATATTCGTTATGAATATCAAATAATAGAAATAATGCGAGGAAAAAGATCGTGCACTCATCTTGAGGGAGGCGCGTATTCAAGTGCAAGAATCTGAGGGAACTGGTGGCGAATATTTTTGTCAATTCATTCGAAGGATTGCTGTATTCAAAGTTCGATTGCTGGATTGCATTGGTCTCTTATGACAGTATGGGTAAGTATCATACCAAATTACATTCAGATGAATGATATAGAAATAAATGTTCTTTAGGCAAAATACTGATTTAATATACGTACGTATTTACATAAAAATGTTCCACTGTAAAAAATGATTGTACCTTTAAACATTTATTTAAATGATATTTTTGTATCATTTTATAAAAAAATAGGATAAAGAGCGGAGTTACGGAACAGTGGCACTGATGTGCGACATTATTGGCAACGTTGTGAGCTGGTGAATAAAAGCAAATGCTGTGTCGAAAATTAAATATAGTTGATCAGATTTTCCGAAGTACCAAATTAATGTAATCATGGCTCATATTTCTCATAATTATTAGTAGTACAAAGTCATACGAGCGTAACTACTGTGCGCTTTCTTGGATAAAGAAAAAAGAACATATAATGTATGCAGCATGAAGGTAAAGTTCCAAATCCAGGAGGTAGGCTATTAATATATATATATATATATATATATATATATACACACACACATGAAGCCCCGAAGACCAACTACGTTCAGTTATTTGTGTAGTTCTCAGGCGAAAAAAATACATTTAACCACTTCGGCCGGTTTCCTCAACTATGTAGCAAGAGTTACTCCATGTTTCCTTTTATTGTCTATTCTTTTGATTTCTCGATGATTATTCGAAAAAATAAATAATACCACGGCACAGGCGCATTCACGCAAACGCTGCCTGAGAGAATAATTGCAGTCATAGAACTAAAAATGATCACGCAAGAATTCTTGAGAAAATTCAAGTGTCCAGAGTGACCTAATAAAATGTATGCACAGTGCTAATTTTTTTAAGATGCTCGGGATACCACTTTCGTGGTTTTATTGTGACATGAATTAATCCTGACGAAAATAGTTCTTTTCCTTATTGGTTTTAAATGTTACTACATTCATGGCAAAAATGTGTTCCATCATTTGATTCCGGAAGTCTCATAATACACCCTAGCGGTGGCTTTCAGGGTGCATAAATAAATAAATATATCCAAAAAATAATGACAGTTTCTAGAAAAACATTTTTATATCATTATCATTATTAATCAACCAGAAGACTTAATTTCATGCTTTAGATTCTCAACTCCTAACTCTACCCTACTTATCCACGGATTGTGGTTTTCAACGAAGTCAAGCTGTCAATCTTAGCCTCAACATTTGGGATAAAGGGAGTTCCCCTTTACATCGAAAGTCTTAGGATCTGAATTCAATTTAGATATTTCATGACCTCTGAAAAGACATTTTACCAGGTTTTCATGGATTTATTTGATATGTAAATATATTCTACAAGAGATAAGACTTATTCAAGGGAATTACAGTAGCTACTATATTTTAAAACATAATTTATACACTTATCTAAAATTATATTAACAATGTTTCTTTTTCTTGCTAATTCTAACAGTCACTATAAAACACATCAACTAGAGATAAAAACGTAACCACTGTAATATCATTATAAATCAGTACAAGGATATTTTTCATACAATTTAACCAACACCATGAATGAATCCCTCCATGAATCGAATTTCGACCTACCTGCTATACAAGTCTGATAACAAGCTACAGCTACAGGAAAAATATAGAAATCTCAATAACTCGCAAATTTTGCGTCTGCCTTTTACAATTAATCGGTACATATGAAAATTATACACACAATACTACATATTACCGAATGTAAAATAATTTATCATTTAAAATAAATTACAGATCCAGGTGTGATGTGGTGGAACTATTCGATAATGATAGAGATGAAGACTACTACAAAATTGTAGTTGTCTTCCAAACTAAACTGCAATTTTGTAGTAGTATCTGTGTTATTAATTTATTATTTTCTTTATCATCCTTTAATTTTAAGTTATATTTTGCATAACATTTTGTTTTTAAGAAAGATATTCATTTATTCGTCCTACCCCCTTTTTCTATTCTCTTCAAACATGAACTAAAAATCAATTCCATTACATGCTATTTCATTTAGCGTTTTGGCAGACACCGCCACTTCTTCTATGCACTGCATTGTTGCCACATTTATTTTCATATCCTCCTTTCTTGCAGTGTTATTTTATAGTCTATCAAAGTAACGACTATTTATAACATATAATTCTCTGCAATCAACAGTTTCATTAACACCTGCCTCAAGTTTTTTTATATCCAAGGATGCATCATGAGCAAGCACATAGGACCAATCTTATAAAGTATGTAGCGCTAAACTAGAGAGATTATGTAATAATCTCGATGAATATATTTACTTTATAAGCGAGTGTCCAATAAAAACCCTTCACGTCACTTGCAAAGTGACATTATATACCAAAAGATTTAATACAAATTATGTGTGAGGTGGGCACCGGAAATGTTAACCGACCGAAGAGCAAAGAATGTCGAGTTTATGAGCGTTTTTGGATCGGAATCGATCTACTGGATCACTCACACTACAGTTACAACCTTGCACCTAGCGACTATCTTATTACCCTCAAGTAACAATGACTTGGTGTTCAACGGTTTGAAGACGTTAACGAACTCAAGGCGACCATTGTAAACTGGTTCAATTCACTGGCGGCAAAAATTCAATTTTGACGTATTAAAGAACAAAACGAAATATGCCAAGGGTTCCGCTTTTTATCGTCCCAGCCGACGGACAGCGTACTCACTCAAAATGCTCTCCACAAAACACCTCAAGTAGGGATCGGGATACCACTGAAAAATATCTGCCGTCTCCAGGATTCGAATTCGGGTCCTCAGGGTGGGAAATCAATACGTTAACCACCGCACCATCCAGATCTCCATCTGACTTAGCGATCTGCATTCGAAGTGAGGGGAACATACGAAAGAGGTTGGCCATTGAACAGAGCAAGATCATCGGGGATGGATAAGAGGGGATGGTTAACTTATTAGCACATAGAAAAGAAGGATTCCATTCTTAGCATTGCGCATAGAAAGAAGTATGATAGGAAGTAATAATGACAAACGGAACTAGCTTAGAAATGAGGGAAAGATCCTCTTCCTTCGAAAGAAACACTTCCACGCTGAAGTCTACTTTTTTGTACGGCTGTAAGAGATGGACTGCGGCGGAAGGGAGTGAAGAAAAAAGATATCGAATGTGGTGCCAGCAGCAGGAAAAGGTGAAAATAAATGTACGGAATGAGTGACGAATGGAAAAGTACTTTGGAGAGCGGTTGCGGAGAAATAAGCCTTTGCGAAGGATCAAACGAAGTGTGACCGTGCAAATGCATCCCGCCCGCTAATCGTCCTCGGGGGGCGGGCGCAAAGAATGAAGGAAAGAAATGCAACGGACTCGCACATCAGTATTCAGTGCGTGTCGTGGTCCATCAATCTGCCTCTTAAGCCATTTTACCAAGATGACTTGGTGGTCTGGTGGTTCCCCGCAAGTTCATAATGTACAACTATGATAATTTTTTAGAAAATAATGATGCGAAACGTTTAATGCTGATTGTGTAAATGGCCCATGTCGACGAAATGCAAAGAATTTTATTTTAACTCGTGGCCAAAACTACTTGAGAAGGATTGAGGAAATTCTACGTAAAGCATCAAAAAATAATATTAAAGTTGGAATTTCCGGAAGCGGAAAGGGTCAGATTGAGTGTCAGAGTGGAAAGGAGTCAAGAGCCAGGGATGAAGCAAAGGAATACCGTGGAGGGAAAGAAATTAAAGAATAAAACTGAGATCCGAAGTTAAATGTGTGCTTATGGCACTCGGGTTATTTGCGATTAAAACATGAACAAAAAAAGAGACGTCCACAATTCGAAGACAACTTGTAAATGAAATACAAACGTGGAAAATGAAAGGACTTGTTGAGATGGGAAAGTGGTGATAAACGAATCAACCAAGATCTCTTGCTGATTCATTTTTCACGTTAGTGTCAGAATTAAAAAAATAATTAAAATCAAATATTTAATTATATGAAAATTCCTTCATTTTTGTTGATGCGTTATGAAGCGTCGATTACGACTCCTCTTTCTTAGGTCTTCATTCCAAACGCCCCTTTCATTTTTTATTCAGGATCACTGAGCATCTTTTCCGTATAAAAAATCAGAAAATAGACATCCGTGCAACAATTAGTAAAATGGTATATTTTATTTACGATACTTGAAGATTATAAATTCGAAACACTAGAGGTAAAATGTATTCCCTGCGTGTTTCATACAAGGTTATTTTAGACGTCGTTCTCGAACTTATTGCTAGAGACTTGTTTGCAAAAAATGATTTATTGAACGTCATTAGCATAATACACTTTGTTCAAAGCTAACACTGTTAAAATAACTGGAATCAATCCGTTGAAAAATGAGTGATTTCGAGCAATACGAATTTGACAATGCTACAGACGTCAACCTGTCCAAGCTGATTCCACGAAAGCTCAAGAAGATATGAGAATTATTTCAAATGACAGCAATGGAATCATCGGACACCTTCAGCTGAAGCCTACATTTCAGCATTCTGAGGGAAAAAAACTATGTTCAAATTCTAAAATTTTATTTTTTCCAGTTTTATTTTATTACACATTAGGTTCGTACATATTTTGCAATAAAATGTTAAATGTATGCCTTTACGGACAGTTGAAATTAGCAACGAATAGATAAAAATTCAATTCCTTGAAAATTCGACTTTCATCGTACATACGTACATGTGCATGAAAACGTCACTTTTAATGACAATTGCTGTAAAGAATATATCATTTGGAAACGAACGTGAGAAGCGATAGATTACTATTATCACACAGATCTCTGAAAGTTGTTCATTTATCCGTTTGTATGGAGTGATAATGGTTAAAAAGGGCGAACAGGGTTAAAAAAAATTACCTACTGGAATATAAATCCTGCTAAGCACGCTTTCAGAGAAGCCCTCTTTCCCGAAAACCTGCAGCACACTGTTGTTATAAACCCTCCTTCGGCTCTCCTAATGTTCTCCCCTCCTCCACACCCGACCCCCTCTCCTGCCAGACTCGCCTCGCAATAAAATGAGAGAGACTGCTGGCTTCCTTTTCCCGGGCGGGTGGTCTCCTGGGTGGAGGGCGCGGGAAGATGGCGAAATGTTAAAATTTCCGGAATAAAGTCGTTAAGCCGTCAAAGTTGCCTGCTTGCTATCTCTCTCCTTCCCCATTCTTTCCATTTTATACCCCTTCTCCTCTTACCTCCATCATCCCCCCTTCTCTCTCTCTCTCTCTCTCTCTCTCTCTCTCTCTCTCTCTCTCTCTCTCTCTCTCTCTCTCTCTCTCTCTCTCTCTACGTCCCTGTTACAGGTATATGCAATATCACCTCTCCTGCTTCTAAGAACACTCTCCAGTCTCCTCATACACTACATGAGCCGCTTAGGTTTTTGGGACGCTATTCATTCGAATTATTAGGATTCATGTGATTCGTTTAACAGTTCGCAATGAAGTTTTTCGTTCATAGTTGCTGGGCCACTTAATGGCATATTTGATGTGAACGTGATTCGGGAAAGAGAGGAGAAAGGCAAATAAAGCCTATCCATTCCCGAGTCTGGCTCCTCTGGCATGTGAAGATAAAAATGGGAAAACTATATGCATTGGAAGAGAGGGGAATAAAACACTGAGCGAATCTAATCAATAGTGAAGCTTTACTTGCTCCAATTGAGGATGTGGAGCACGGTTGACCCTTGAAGACAACAGTGTGCTCAAAATATTAGTCAGTAAAATTACTTTACACTGAGTTATATATACTACGAGCTGGTTACAAGGATGAAAAATAGATTGATCGTAAAGCCGACTATGTAGAAAAATAGCCAAATGCTTAACCTTTCAAATGATGTACGCAAAGTTAAGAATAAAATTGATTGTCCATGGAAAAAACATAAGACCATACTTTTCAATACGCCCTCGTATCCTTTGGATTCTTACTTTAACTTCAATTTCTACGTCATTTTAAAGTGAATTGAATAAAACATACCTACAACATAAATTAAATTAGATACACATAAATACTATGTTAACCAGTGTCTCTCCTTCTATTATTATTTGTGTCTCTATTCTAGTATTACTATAGTCATAGTTGGTTATAACAACGCAATCGCTTCATACAAATGCGATATACTGTCCCAGCTAAAATTCCAATATCTTTTTTTTCAACAAAACAACCACGAAGTCTTTGAAAAAACGTACAAGTATTACTCCTACGGACACCATAAGCAAATGAAATGCTTATGAGTTTTATTTACATTTGAAATATATTTATCTTAACAAATTATACGCGTGCGTAGAAAATAACATACCTATGATGTGTATCTAGTACTTCGCTTTGGGGTGGCCAATGAGTTTTATAATTCAAAGGTTTTCACTCTGACTTACTTAATTCAATGGTGCGTGAAAATGTAAAAGTAAACATTTATGCAAATAACCCATGGCTGAATGTAATATCAGGAGGATAAGTGGACGAGGATGTGTACAAAAATCCGATATCACCTCTGTTCTAATCTTAGTACTCGTATATTAGACCAGGTGACTGCAAAATTCTTGCAGAATTTTAAAGTAAGCATAAACTACAATAGGACCTATTATTAAATTGGCTGTCGGTTTAGATTTTTACGGATGATCAACTTTAAGGAAGCCAGGAGCCAAACTGTGCCGGAGCAAATGCAATTTCATACAAATATAATAAGAGGATGGTTGCATTTTACCAGTTATATTGATTAAGTTATAGACAATAAATATGTTTCAACGAACTTTCTTTTCGTTTTTGTGGCATGTACTTTTTCCCAATTCAAAATTCGCCGCACAAAATACGGTGCATATACTATACCTCGTTGAATTCTCGTTATTTGAGTGAAATTCATATCTTGAGTTAGAACTGATAGCAGCTTGTCATTTAAGATGTATCTAAATGAGAGTGTGTTACGCAGACATAAAGAAGTTCAGTCGGACAGCATATTGATGACGTGAAGCATATTCTGCACCCTTTGCACCCAATATGTTTTGACTAGCAAATGAATGCTCCATTATCAAACTGGTTACATGTTTACAGAAGAATATTTTACCTGATGTCATTATTATAAAACGAATTATTGAATGTGTTCATTACAAAAACTAACTAACGTAAAATAATAGTCTTATCTACTGTCCGAATACCCATAAGACAAAATTACAATAATACGAGGGTCATCCGGAAAGTAGTACCCGTTCGTGAAATAAAGACACAAAAGTAAATATTAACAAACATAAAAAATTTTATTTGAAAGAGGATACTTTAAACTACTTCTCAACATAATCTCCAAGCAAAATAAGGCATTTGTCATAACGTGTGACAAGTTTCTGTATTCCTGCTGCATAGTCCTTCGCCGCCAGCTCATTGAGATACAGGGTCACTCCTTCTTTAAGTTCTTCATCGCTGTCAAATCTTTTTCCTGCCAAAAAGTCTTTAAGCTTTGTAAAGAGATGAAAATCTGAAGGGGCCAAGTCCGGGCTATACGGTGGATGGTCGAAAGTTTCCCATTTGAATTGCTGCAAAAGTTTTTGTGTTATCCCAGCTGCATGAGGCCTGGCATTGTCATGAACGAGAATGACACCAGCAGACAATAGACCTCGCCGCCGATTTTGTATTGCCCGCCGTAATTTCTTTAATGTTTCACAATACGCATTGGCATTAATATTGTCTCCACGGGCCATAAAATCAATAAGCAATACACCTCGTCGATCCCAGAAAATGGTTGCCATGAGTTTCCTGGTGGACAGAACTGTCTTGAATTTTTTTGGTTTGTTTGGTGAATGAGCATGATGCCACTCCATTGACTGTCGTTTACTCTCAGGTGATGCATAACAAACCCATGTTTCGTCACCAGTAATTATGCGAGTCAAGAAAGAGTCTCCTTCATCAGAATAACGTCCCAAAAACGTCAGTGCTGCAGCCATACGCTTGGTTTTGTGCTCATCTGTAAGCATGCGAGGGACCCATCTTGCACAAATTTTTGCATAATGCAGATGGTGTTTAACAATTTCATGAACAATTGTTCGAGAAACATTGGGAAAATGCTCACAGATGTCATCAATTGTGACGCGCCGATCGTTCCTCACGAATTCGTCAACTGAGCTCACCAGTTGGTCTGTAATGACAGACGGTCTCCCCGAACGCTCATCGTCGTGTGTGTTCCCCCTCCCCATGTTGAAGTTGCGACACCACCGCCGAACAGACGACTCGTCCATTACATTGTCTCCATACACCTCCTTTAATTGGCGATGAATATCACATGGGCGAACGTTTCTTGCATTGAGGAATTTAATCACTGCCCTCACTTCACAACTGGCGGCGTTCTCAATTTTTTTAAACATTGTAAACAATCACAGAAACAACACAGGCAATGCTAGCGTCACGCAACTTGGCTCAGAGAAGGCAGACAAGCCACTGAAGCTATCTGACCTCGTCCAGCGGCTACTCGCGTCGTCAGCACTTCATGCGGCACGAACGGGTACTACTTTCCGGATGACCCTCGTACTTTACCAAAGGACTTGAAAGATTGGAAGTTGTTGCCGATAGAGTTTCTGTAAAACCGTCCACCATCACAGACAAATTGTTAAAAAATATCTAAACGTTTTAAATTTAAATTTCAGTAATCAAATTGCAAAGTTTAACAGTGAATGAATGTTTGATTTTTTTTAAAAGTTATTTGAAATACCCACCTGTACACTCATGTTCTTACAGAAATAACTTCAAAGAAAGTATTCCAATACAGCTGACATTAAAATGAGAATGTCTCTCATGTTCCGACCATCATATACGTGTTCGTTCTGCACTCTGACTGCCCAGAGGGAGAGCGAGGCGCGGTTCACCCTTCCCGAATCCTAAATACGCAAGCCCCTCTGCCGCAACCCGCGACCTTCCCCCAGCCTTGGCCGCTCCATCACCAACCTCCTCCCCGCCGAGCGCCCCCCTCCGGCGCGCTCGGGGGACCTGCCCTGCCCAACTCCTCCAATGCCTTCTCTTCCCTTCCCAAGCAGCATCCCCAAGGAGTAAGCCCCAGCCATCCATCAAACACGCGCACGAGTCACGTCCTGGGCGAACTTGCCGAAGCGCACAAAGGGCGGATACGGAGGAGGAGGAAGGAGAGGGGCTCCCTCCTCCCCCTCCCTCGAGAAAGAAGAAAGGAATAAGAAAAACATTTCATTTTCAAATTTTTTAGAACAAAATATCCCTCCCCAGGACAACTTTAAATCGATTGACAATTATATATTAATACTTTCGCTGATGAGTCACATTCGTGCCTCAGCTATTATTTCAATTTCCCTCACTTCCCAAAAACTCGTTCTGTTTTGAAAATTTATAATTCCAATTTTATTAAAGGTGGATTTCCCGAAAGGAACCGAACGAAAATGTGTATCTAGCTCGTACGATGCATAATCTCATTGACTGCATACTTTTAGGGTGATGTAACACAGCAGGTTCCAGTTCCATCCCCAAAGAGTGAGCGGGTGCGAGACACCCGCCTGTCTCGAAATACCCCTCACTACATCATGCCTGGGTCGTCGCCCGCGGCCCTCCCTTCTATACAATCCATCTCCTCCCCCGCCCCAAACCTTCCTTCCCTCTTCGCCCGGCCCTGGCCTCCTTACCCCATCGACCCCCCTCCACTCCCCGACTCCCACCCGCCCATCCGCCGACTACACGATCCCTCTTCGGCCCTCGGGAGGCGACAAAGCTGGAGTTTCCGGGACTCTCTCTGGAGAGAGAGAGTTGCTAAAGCAGTACTTCGCTGAACACGGCACCTGGGGACTAATATAAAGGGGATCTTTCATCCTCTCCAAATAATTTTTTTTTACAAGCTGCCGTGAATGGCATCAAGGTGATTACGTCTTATGAACGAGGAGAAAGCGTTGCATTATCATTGAATGACCTGATCCTTTAAAGCCAATGGACGCGCAAAGATCGATTCACACCTTGGAACTAGATTAATTGATTCTGTATGAGTTTAAACGCCGAGGAAGGAGTAATTCCAGGTTCATAAATTGTATTTGGTTGGTGAGTGAGTATTTGAGGAAAATTGAAAGTAAAAAATAAGGTACAAATAGCAATAAGTAAAAACTTCCCGAAAGTAAAAACATAGCGAGGAGTCACCAATTACCCTAACTCCCGCTTCTGGTGGCCAAACGCCCTCTGCTATTGTATTTACATGTCCTCGCGTGAGATCACAAGGTAAGATGTGCTTGAGATCGGGGAGTAAAAGACGGGGAAATAGAGGGAGGCGCGTTTCAATGCTCGTTGCACTAGAATGTCGGTTGAGAATGAATATGCACCGAATAGCCACTTTATAATCTATGCCCGTATGTCTAATCGTAGTTATGTCAAGCTAATCGTAGAACAAACTAACTGACTGGCACATAGTAATTAAGAGAATGAAAACTATCCTCACATAATGCTAAAGTTGTATTCTACTATTTAAGTTTCATTTAATTATCCACTACCGTGAGAAGGACTGTCTTTATTGATTAATTTCAATTAAAGTTATTTTGAATAAAGGGCACAAAGCATAAAATATTATTTCCGATGTGAATCCGGTGACAAATAATCTTGTCATTAATTTAATTAATCCATATACTCGCCTACTATATGACAATGGTAGTTGTTAAACATTTTTAACTTTAAAAAATAACGCTGCTCCAAAATTACATTGGATATTTTGATCCATAACTTTACCTTTGTGTTCTGAGAGATTTCTAACCCAGTTCTTCTCATAACCAAATCGCGTCACTAGAGTTACTCCAGAGTTGTTCGAAAAATATTGCTCTTCTTCCCAACTCTTGATGAAATTTCTGTAGAAAAGTATAGTTCACACACAAGTTCTGTGAAAACGATTCGTCATAAAAAAAGATTACTTTTACAAGTGTAATCTGCAATTAGAATACATTGTAGGGCAGCAGTAGATACTCGTACAATTTCCCGTAGTGGGTGAATTATGATTTTTGGATTAAATTGTACTTGTTAAGACAATTTTACAAATAACAAATTGAACATTTGTGTATTTATTTTATCCAGATTGTCTATAAGTTTCAAAAATTTTAACTTTTTCTAATCAACTAGATAAACGATGACATAATTTTGTACAATTTTACTAATCCGTAATCCACGGAGAAATCTTCAAGAGCTTAATTAGGATTTTAATGTAAAAAAATGGGCAACACATTTTAGAAATCCTATTAAAAATGGATACATATTAAAAAAAAGGCCACTCAAGAGATATTTTATGTTTCGGTGATCATATCAGTATCATTGGACGAAGGAGAATGACGTCCTCACCCTGGCGCCAACATTTCCAAGGCAAATTTTGACGCACCTCGCCCACGCCTACACCACCTTAACCCACGACTCCTAATGCCTATGGCGTTGCCATTCCCAACGCCGGACGTCATAAACACATTCCACGCATTTCCTTTTACCTACCTTTCAGAAACACGCCTTCGTACAACAGCAACAAATTTACAATTCCTCGTTCCGTCGTATAAAAGTACGGCGATGGGCAAAAAAATGACCCCCAATATTATGGGCCATCATTAGCGTTCCCTTCTGGAATACGAAATTTTAAAAACCTCTTTTCTGGGTATCTTCCTTTCCTGATCCAAAGGTAAAGTAAAATTTATCTTCCTTCTCAACTTATCATATCACCTTCTTAGATCTATCAACGCTCAATAACTTCAATACCTACGTAATAAAATAGATAAATATCAGTAAATTCAACAATTTCGTAAATATTTAACCAACTAACATTGCCTACGCTAATATTTCCACAGCAAAGGAGATAGCAACAGCACAGAAGATACAGAGAAGGACCGAAATAGTAAGAATAGGGGCTTAGAATATTAGATCGATGTTGAGGGCTGGAAAATTAGAGAATATGAAGCTAGAGATAGAGAAAAGAAATATAAATATTTTAGGGATGTGAGAGGTGACATGAAAGTATAATGCGGATTACCGGAGTAAAATTTATGTTGGTACAAACAGCGGAGGAGACGAATACCAGCGAGAGGTGACGTAGTTAACATAGAGAAAGGGCCTGATAGAATATTTCTAGTAGAAGCTAAAGCGAAGCCTACGAATTTGATCTTTGTTGAGGTCAGCGTACCACCAAGCAATCTGTAGAGAGGAAGAAATTGACAGTGTGGAGGGTCAGTTAGAGTATATAATTGGGTGTGTCTCTGCAGGGTAACATTTGATAGTGATGGTAGTTTGAACTGTGGCGGTAGGTCAAGAAAGAGATTGTGATGAGGTGGGGGCTACGGTTTAGGTACGAGGAATGGCAGCGGGGAGAAAGAAATTGAGTTCTGCAGAAGACTGAGCTTGGCCATAACGGATACTTGTTAAGTCACCACATTGGGAGTAGCATTGGGCATATGGAAAATACCTGGTGACTTGAGTTTTGAGTCAAAGCTAATTGAGGACGACGTTGAGAGCAGAAAATAATAAAAAATATAATGCGAGAGATGGAGAGAGGAAATATTTATGTTTTAGGGCTATACTGGATTACTGGAGCGGTAATCAAAAAGTAATATACAACACAAGTAAAGAAAGTAAGCGAGGGGTGACAATAATATTGCATAACAATGTGATAATATAAACTTTAATATGTGACATAGAGAAATCGACTGGTAGGACATTACTAGTAAAAGTAAAAGCGTAGCCAACGAACTTGGTAGTTGTTCCGGTTAGTATGCCACCGAGCAGTCATAGGGAGGAAGAAATCGATAGAGCAGACATTCAGTTAGAGGATATAATAGGGTGTGTTCAAGCAAGGAAATATTTCATAGTGATGGGAGATAGGAATGCGACCGGTAGACGAAGGAAGAGATGGTGATGAGGTGGGGGACAAAATTTTAGGTACGAGGAATGACTGTGGGGAGAAAGCAATGGATTTCTACTTAATGCAGAGGTTAGTCATAAGGAACATTTTGTTTTGGCTCCAAAATAAGCGCCAGGGGATTCAGTAACAGCGTGGTTAATTGGCAGTTTACCGGGAGCGTACGCGGAAATAGACCATAATTTAGTAATAATGAAGTGTAACGTCCGACTCCAAAAGATATAACAGCAAAGATGTTTGAGGAAATAGAATAAGGAAGCATTAATCGGAGCAACAAGAAAGGGGTGCGAGCAGGCTATAGAGAAAATTATAAGTGGAGACAGCGAACTGGGTACTTTCGTGGAAAATTGGGAACATATCAAAGAAGATATTGAAAGCCGCAAGCGAAACTATAGGAACTGTAAATAGGAAAATGAGCAAGGAAACCAGGAACAATGAACGATATGATCAGAAATATAAATGAGAGTAGAAATTAAGGAATATAAATACAGAATTAAGCATTAGAAAGTTTTTTTAAGGAGGCGTGTTTTGGAACTAGCAGAAGGTTGTACGGAAAGAGAGTTGCAGGAGGCGCGTTGTTATTTTTCGCGCATAGTTAGGGATGTGGCGAGTTGTATACGTCCAAATTTGACTCAAGGCGATGGACGGATCCTTCACCATGACAATGCACCTGAACAATCAGCATTTATTGTTTGCCAGTTTCTTTTCCTATTCCCAAAATGCAAAAATGTGGTGAGGGGACATCATTGGGAAGATGAGGACACAATAAAGCAAGAAGCAATGAGAAAACTAAAAAACCTTACAGCCGAAGACTTCCAATGGTGCTTTAAACAGCCAAAAAGAAGATGGAATAAGTGCATATCCTACGAATAAAGAGTACTTTGAAGGGGAAAAAATCGATGTTGACTAAATTTTGGAAAATAAAGTTTTTTTGGCCTCAGTTCTTGTATTTATTGGACTGACCTCGTATACCTGCCTGAACTTATTTATCTGCACGTATTGCTGGTGCTCCACTACACCGTCTACACCATGTACTGCAAGGCGCCGCGGAGCCTTGCAGTACATGGTGTAGACGTATGGCTTTTTTTTACAATTATTTCCTCCCCCTTATCTGAACCTATTTATAAACCCCTCTCTCCTCCCCTTCATTCACGACAGCGTGAAACGGACAACTTGACGGTAGGTCATTCTCTTCCCAACGGATCGAGTCTGCTTCCGGAGACGAAAGCGCGAAGGAAGTGCACTCCGTCTGGAGCGGAGCGGAACCCCGGTCCTCGCAGCGGCGCACATTCCGACGCCCTCTGGCGAATCAAGGCTCAAACTTCAGAGGTATATCGAGAACCTCTGGAATGCGTGCTACTTAGAACAGTCCTTTAATGACTGCTATTGCTTTTCACTCCAGTTTTAAAATAACAGTCATCTACGTAATAGTTCTTAACGGTTACGTTTAACGAGTACTCACATTTCTCAAGTCCAATTCTTTATTTTACTATGATTATATTATGCACAGTTCGACTATTTATTCAAAACAGCAATAGCATAGAATCGCTTTTTTAACTATCACTTTCATTTTATTGTAATAGCATTCATTCACGCAAAAACGCTTTGAAATCATATTTTAAAGTTCAGGGGTTCAAAAATGGAAAATTTCGAGGAATATCTTTTTCCAACTATTTATCTTTTAAAAGGATAATAAAAAAACCATATTAAAATTGCCTAAACCAATTCTTGAATCATCAATTTAAGACATTATTTTCCACACAAAAACTCTAATCTTTCATAAGGTCTTCCGCGTAGGTTAAGCTGTTGACATTATGTGAATCAACGTCCGTTGGGGGCTCTACAGAATTTACAAAGCAAGATTTTTCTGATTCATTCTTTCAATAGTTAGTTTACAGTCATTTCGACAAGATTCGCTTTGAACAATGAGCTTTACAATGATTGGGTAAACTGATTTATTCTGTCGTAAACAACTGTGTAACGACCAGTACGTACAAGTTCTGCGCCAAAAATAGTAGGACTGAGTCTATTAAAAAAATTCATTGCAAGAAATAAAATATTCACTAAAAAGTCTTCGAAGTAGCACCCTTGTGCATCCACACAAACCGCGGGTTTTCCACGCCTCGTACACCTGCCAAAAGGCGGCGCCCAGAATTCCGCTAAGCTCCCCCGTAACGGCCTGTTTTAACGATTCCACCGGCTCAAAGTGACGTTTTCTAAGCACAGATTTGAGGTTAGAGAAGAGGACGAAGTCTGGTGTGGCAACATTAGGGCTGTAGGATGGCCGGGGCAGGGTCGAGAGGCTCTTGGTAGATCCGCGTGCGAGTTTCCTCTTGTTCGTCCGAGAGCACTCGTGGAACCAACTTCGCAAATACCTTCTCATGCCCATGTTGTCGGTCACGAATGGATTCGCATCACTTTCAGGGATCTCAAGCTCATCAAAAACCATACAAACGCTCAATCTGCGATTCCCTGTCCAACAAAGCCTTCACTCTTGCAAGATTGTGGTCATTCTTTGAGGTGGAAGGGCATCCTGAAAGTTCGGTGTTTTCAACATCTTTTCCCGAAACAACTTATGCTACTCTAAAATACACCATCTACCAATGGCGTTATCACCATGAGCTGCCTTAAGCATGCCAGGAGTTTCATTCCCGATTTTTCCCAGGTTCACATAAAATATGATGGCGTAGCTATGACGGAGCGTAACTAGGTCGCGTTACAGAGGTTTTGCAGACGAACGATCCGTAGTCCGCAAAGGCTGGGAGCCAAATTCCACCGGCCTCGAGCCTTTCTTGTGACTCCCCTCCCTCGAACCCAATCAGAGAAAGTGCCGCCTGTCATTGCGTGTGTCCGGGAAAAAATAAGTTCTACTACTTTTGCGATAGTCCTTGTATGACAACGGAAGGGTAGCTATTGTATGAAGACAGAACTAAACCTTTTGTTTTCACTTGCCGAAATATTTACCTGTATTTCCAATTGGTTGTCACAAGAGCAATATCATGCAACACGTTTTAAGTTTGCTCTTGCGTAGTCATCTTGTCTTCCTCCCAGCGCTCTTCATCTTTCTTGTGTGAAACACAACGACTTTACTACCTGTTGCATTCAAAGCCGTTATTGGTGAGAAACCCGCCCCCTCACGAGTTTTTCCTCCTCACCTCGCACTTTTTAAATTGCTTTGCGTGAGAATATTAATCTTTATCTGTCATTTAAATTAATAAATTTTACTTAGAGAGTTGGGACACGTTAAGAATGCTACGAGAAGTTGGCAGAATTTCCACGAACACTGAAGGAAATAATTAAAAAAATAAATCTCTGAATATTAAAAATGAAACCTCCGCGATTGACGTACATAGAGTAAATTAATTGTTCCATTTGGCCAAAATCTATTCCACCCATCTTTTAAAATTTAAAGTATTATTCTTGTTGGTTAAAATAGGAGATTTTTATTTCAATTCGTCGCCTTAGTTAACCTTATTCATTTAGTATGAAATTACGTGTAGCTTACTCTTCACAATCTAATTCGGCGTTTAATAAAATTAAAAGTATGCACAGCTTACATACAAATTTACGTTATATATTTATTACAATGGTTTTAGTTTCAGAAATGTAAATATTATACTATGTAGGCATACTTTTTTGCTCTAAAAAATTGATTAATTTTTCAGTTAATTTCTTTGTTAAATCCGTAAAAGGATATCTGTGGTACGTAGAAGTACTTCTGAGTCAGAATAGTATGACATTTAAGTAACTTTTTTGTTCAATTATTTTAGGAAAATCGAGACTACGTTTTAGACGTCCAAGGAGGTCATAGAGTGTTTTGTAGGCACGCGATTCCCTTACTTTACATGGGCAACAACGACATGTTGCTCAAGTGAAGCCCCTTATTTCAAGTAACTTCACATTTAAGCCTCGGGTTCTCCAGTAATTTCTCCAGGCTTATAGCACGAGACTCCAAAATTGAGCCAAATTTACTGATTGCACGCAAAACTGCGTTATTCTTGAGATTTTTAAAGTTGTCATACTCAACCACTCAGGAAAGCACCTATGCATTGCTAGTAGTCCTCTGCCTTGGACTAGTTTCGCATTGCATTTCTGTGGCATTTCTAACGTTAATTGAAAATGTAATTTTTGAAGTAGCTAAAATTTTGCTACTGAAGGATGCGCTGATCTATAACTGAAGAAGAGAAAGTGTTCCATTAGACTTTCAACCCCGCGTGTTTGAGGCCTCCTCTCGTACGACAGAGCGCCCTCTGAGGCACGGCGACTCCTCCCGAATCCTCCCTCTTCCGCCTCGAATCCCGCTTCAAGAACACGTAAGGACTTACTACCTTGAAGTGTGGGAAGTTTTTCTTTAGATTATGCTTAACATTTAGATACAATCTCTCAGAACCACACTTTTACGATTAGTTATTTTAAATATAGTCATGCTTCTGCTTCAGGTTTTTCCGTGCTGACATAACGAAACAGCTGTGGGTCTTATTACCACAAGAAAAGCAATTGGTCCGATCTATCAGAACATGGAAGACATTATAACCTACACTAGTAGACAGATAAATATTTTGTTGCGAAAAGCCTTAACTAGGCTCTTAAGGCCAAGTTTATATTTCAGATATAGTCACATAAACAATAAAACATTACAAAATATACATATTCTAAAGGTAGGAAAATGGGGATTGGTGCCAAATAAACAATGTATTAATGGATGTTGTAGATATGGTAAAATCGAACTACACCAAACTACGTGCCCTTATTGTTTTCAAGCCACTTCCCTTATTATTATCATTCTCTCCATAACATCTCTCGCAACTAATTAGACTTAGAAGATGCACTCGGTTGGCGGCCGATTAATATCTACGTAGCTTTCTGTGCGGAAAACATTGCCTCCCAGAAGAGCACCATATTGGGCATATCTAAGTAACAATTGTTAGTAGACAAAATTCCCTGGTAAATTATTTGTTTAACGTTGACCAGATTTTAAAATATAATAAGAAATGACTAATTGTGAGCTGCTCCACATTACGATGAGCTACTTTGACGAATGTGGTTTTAATATATTAATATTAACACCACATTCGTCAAAGTAGCTCACTTACAGGGTTCGTCCGGAAAATAAGTGTACTGATTTTTTCCCGCCGCTCCAGGCGCGCCCAGCACCGCTCTGATGGGCTGCGATTGGAGGGGGGTATGTTGGCAAGCGACGCTGAAAAAGGCAGTCGGCTCTGAGCTGTGGTGTAGTGAGGAGCTCTGTTAACGCGAACCTCCACGCTCGACCCACGTCACGGAACGCGATGCCGAAGTTTTTGGAGCAGCGTTATTCCATCAAATTTGCGGTAAAGCTTGGGAAATCGTCTACCGAAACTGTCGGTATGATTAACCAGGCTTGCAGGGAGTCAGACATGTCCAGAAACATGATCTTTCGGTGGTACAAGATGTTCGTGGAGGGCAGAGAAGAGATCGACGACGAACCACGGCCTGGACGCCCATCAACGACACTCACCGACGAAAATGTGCGAAAAGTTCGCGATGTACTGAACTCTGATCGTCGTCTTAGTGTTCGGCTGATAGCAGAGCAGTGTAATGTGCCAAAAACATTAGTGCACGAGATTATGAGGGACCAAAAACATCTGGCGGTTGCATCATGACAATGCGCCGTCTCACACCGCGCTTGTCCTGTCGGACTTCTTGGCCAAGCACGACGTGGCAACGCTGCCGCGCCCGCCCTACAGCCCGGACTTGGCACCACCGGACTTATTTCTGTTCCCGAAGATAAAGAGGAGTTTGAAAGTAACGCGATACGGGACTTTGGACGCCGTCAAAGAGGCCGTGACGACGTGTCTTCGAGAAGTTCCCGATGATGCTTTCGCGGGAGCGTTCCAGGAATGGGAACGCCGCTGGAACAAGTGTATCGACTCACAAGGGTCCTATTTTGAGGAATATTAGCTTAAGATATGTAAAAGTGTAATAATTTTTTTCCTGAGTTCAGTACACTTATTTTCCGGACGAACCCTGTACAAATCGTTTTTTGCATACATACCGAGTGTGAAGGCATACATACATGCAATCACGAGTGCATGCGTTGTTTGCACTGCGCAGACTTTCTGAACTGATTCTTGCAAACCCAAAGACGCAGGAGGGTGAGATGCGCCATCGGGCGTCGTCGGAAAGGACATTCACTGCCTCATTGACCGCCGTCATATTCGTTCCCTTGAATCCGCCGCCGCCGCCCCTCTCCCGACACCCTATTCAGGTGGAAACGAAAGTGGATTGGCCCGGCCGGCGGTGACTGGGTTCGCCCGATTGAGGAGAGCAATGTTTTAAGGCCCATGCCTCCGGTTTGCTATAGTGGTACTTCAGTTCCTCCCCACTATCCTCGCTTCTCCTCTCTCAAAAGGCGCGCACACAGACACACACATGGACGAAATCAAGTCTCCTTTCCTCCATCCAAAAGATTTCTCCGAAAAAGGACTTTCGTTCGTCCTGGAAAAAGGACAATTCTCTCAATGTCCCCGAAATGGGAATTATATCTTTTTATACACATGTACTATAAAAAAAATCCCGGAGAGAATCGTAATAACCTTCAGTGACGCAGTCTTCAAGTACCCGATTCGATTTTCTCCCTCTGTTATTTCTCCTGTCATTTATCCCTCGTGTGTTTGAACGTAAGCAAAAAGCGTGCCCTAATCGATGGATCCCCTCAATTTACAAGAACGCCAAAGCTGCGTTCTATCAATTCCGGATGCCTTTGTCTTCATTTCATTTCAAGTAAGCTCTTCCTTACGTTTTCTTGTATTCTTGGAACTCCGAAAGATATTTAATGGGCAATCGCGGCACAGAAGTTAACAGTATTAGGTTAGACGAAAAGTCATTCAACAGTTAATCTTCTTCATGTATAAATATCAAAATGAAAGTTTTAGCACATGCCACCGACAATAATATCGATTTCTGTGAGAACTTATAAAAACTTTGCAAAGGGGAAACAATCATTAATGGAACGATACCGGTACAAAACTTATTTTCAATAGATTTAATCGATCATTGAACGCTGTTTAAAAAACTGAAAATCTACTTCAACGTACAAAATATTCTGTCGGTGGCATTCTTTATCAGTATGTATTCATGTTGTTTTACGCGTAAAAGATTTTTTATTGATAGGTTTGTACCATGTTCCACCTTTTCAACCTAAAGGACGGGGACTGCGTGAATAGTCGTGCCTAAATTCTGATTAATCTGCCTCATAGCACTTGTCAAATTATCATTTTTGTCAATTTTATCAATGCAGTGAATAAATGGGAAATATCTTAACAAAACAATTAATGAATATGGAAAGAAATGAAAGATTCTCTCACCGATGCATTACACGAACTGTCGTACACCAAATTACTAGAGATGATCACTAAACAAGGAGGCAAACCTTTATATAACCATTACTTATGAGCATTTTATACTTACCTTCATCTTAGATATTGTTTGTTTACAATGTATAATCAATTGTATGTGTACAATTAAAATAACAAATTAATCGTACTTCGTGAAACGTACCTTCTCACTAAATAAGAGCACAGAAAGTACTGATACCGATCAAATGCGCTTCTCCACATTCATTTTTGTAAAAAATATTTTGCGGTAACGTAAATTAAGCATTCAAAAGTTAAAAGATACATTTAGAATTTATGGTGATATGAATTTAGCTGCTTGGATTTGAGAGATTTGAACTTTTCATCAATGTGTTATTTATTCAAAAGTTGCTTAGATTTTTGCAGGCATATCTAGAAAAAGAAATATTAAAAAAATGTTGACTGGCGGAAAACTGTTTGTTTCACATTCTACCAGTCTGCGTGCGAGGGAGAATAATTCCATTTTTGTTCTACTTGCGAAGTCCTAAAAAATCACAATGTTTTTACAATACTTGGGGTATTCAGAAACGTATTCCTGAATTACCCGTTCACCTATATTTATCTGCATCTATCTACATTGAGTATATAAAATCCGTCAGAATTTGTGATATGGTGTGATCAAACATTCGGCTTGAAAAATCAAAGATTAAGTTTTGTTAATCGTTAGTTGCAAGAAAAAAGAATAAAAATTCAATAAATATATAGTAGATCAAAACATAGAAGACAACTGAAGGTATATGCATCACTGTATCTAGATACGGTATTCTCCGCTATAGTGGTTGGAAGGTTCTCGGAATCACCACGAAATGCCAGCGCTAGCGCAACGAGTTTCTCACGTAGTGATAGGTAATCCTTTAGCAGCAAACAAGTAACGCGTGCGGTGCGAAAGCCCCTCAGTTGTTGTTCGTGTTATGATTTTTGTAGATGGGAAAAATTGAGATTTCATTAGTGATTAAATACTTTGTAAAGAAAGGCATGAAAGCAAAGGAAGTTCATGGCGAATTTTAGAACACTCTTGGAGACTCTGTTTCTTCTAATTTAACTGTTGCCAAGTAAGTAAACAATTTAAGTTTTGTCGGGATAGCTTAGAAGATAATCTGGGCTGTGGACGGCCAAAATGTGCCACTACCTCAGAAATTATTGCAAGATTGCATGAAATGTTCAAGGAGGATCACTGTCTGAAAGTGCGAGAAATTGTTGAATCTCTAAGGATGTCATCTGAATAGAAATAACACATTTTAACAGTGTAATTTGAGATGAGAAAATTATCTGCTAGACGGGTGCCGCGACTCTTGACGCAGGATCACAAATCAATCAGAATGGAAATTTTCCAAAAATGTTTAACCCGTTTTAAGAGTAACCAACAAGATTATCTGCGCCAGTTTGTGGCGCAGATGAAACGTGGTTCCATTAATATTCCCCAGAGAAAAAAGAGCAGTCAAAGTAAGGGAAACATGTTCACTCATCATCATCAAAGAAAGCAAAGGCAATATGGTCGGCCAGAAAGGCGATGGCTTTAGTTTTTTGGGACGCGAAAGGGATTCTGCGGATAGAGTCTACTTCTGGACCATCTACAGCACAATATACACGAAAAAAGGTCAGGTTTGACAAGAAATAAAGTCAAGTCAATTCACGCCCACACACAAGTGTCGTTGTCATGCCCAAAATACGTAAACTAAGATACGAATTGTTAGCACAATAGCTTTATTCGTCTAATTTGACTTTATCAGATTTCCATCTCTTCGCCATGCTCAAATTTTTCCTCGGTGGACGGAGATTCCCTTCAAGCTAAGAACTAACAGCCGAAGTAGACAGGTATTTTTCAGGCCTGAAGGTATCTAATTTTCGAAATTGGATCCAGACATTGAAACATCGCTGGACCACTTGCATTAGTGTACAGGGAGATTACATTGAAAAATAAAATACATTGAAAGTTTCACTGATATAAGTCGTTTATTTCTATTCCATTCTGAATAACTTTCAAAGCAGCCAAATTTTTTTTGCTGACTTGATGAAATATTCCACGAATATATTTTTCACCATGGGAAGATTTTGAACAAGGGGAACGTCTATGTATTTAATTGAGTCTACAATAAGCCACTCCGGTATTTTTGAGGAAAAAAGCCCAAGCCCGATTACTATTCCACCCTTAGCAGCTGAAGTTAATGAAATGCATATTTTAGGAAAATTCCTAAAATATGTGGAACAGAAAATATTTATGCCTGAATGCCTAATTTTTCCAAGAAAAAATTACTTTATATCTTTTCATTCGGCCGTATTAATACTCGTAATTACGAATTTTTGGCGGAATTGAATTAATTTCACTAGTAATTAATGCAATGTTCTGAGTGTAAGACGAATAATTTTTCAGGGCAAGTAATAATTGTAATTAAATAATTGATTGATATGTGTACCTCGTTATCAAATAGTGATATATAATAATTGATCCAAATTCGACGGTGAGCATCGGAGATTAAAATGCCCAACCGCAGATCGAAGATTCTTAAATGATTAGCATGAATTGCGATTCTAAATGGCTGCTTCCTGAATGGAGGTGGTGCGGGAGACACAAAAGGTGTACGGAGAATAAATGTCACCGCATCTTCCTAGGGACCGCTCCAAAACGTCGTGCATCATTCGCGGAACCCCGAAACGATCGCTCGTTTCCACAGTTTCCAGGGACGCCTTCGCTCAAAATCCCACAGAGCCTGCGACCCGCCCTCCGACCCGGAGGCGGTTGGGAAGGGGGGGGGGGCGTGGAGACGGGGTGTGGGGGACGTTGATGGATCGTCGCCACCCTTTGTCCCCATCCCCGATTATTTACAGGGCCACTGCTCCGTATGATTCAGCGTATAATCCCTCCCCCCGCCCCGCCCGCGTCCTCGCCACCGTGCTCCTTAATCCCGTGGGCAGTTTGTGGGCACTAAAAGAAATGGGACGGACGTGCCTGGATGGAGGGGGGAGGGAAGAATGGGCAAGGGATGGAAATCCGCGCCGAGAGAGGGAGGGAAAGGGAGAAGAAAATATTGCACGGGGGGAGGGGAAATTTCCAAGTAGCATAATGCTTACCGCATGTAAAGTTACATGATGCACTCACAGTCAATGAACTGAGCAGTGCTGATAAAAAATAGTTTTTGACACCGCTGGTGTAATGACGTTAGGCTTCATACTCTCAGTGGAAGTTTCATATATCCATTACATCAGAAGAAACAACGTGCTTTTCCACGGATTTTGACTATGGATATATTCTACTTCCAGGAACAGAAATTCTAAACCATATTAATAAGTAACGCTTCCATGACAGCGCATGTGAAACTATATGGAAACTTTTGCTCAAGTTCTGGATTGCAACTGTAAACATTTTGTACGACAGCTATTGCCTCCAAATAGTGTTTTACACAATACATATCGCCATATCCGTGAAGCCTCTACAACATTAACCACGGTGGCAATCTTCGCAGGAAATCCTGAATTGGCTTAACAGATAATTTAAGCTGTACTATGCAAAAAAGAGATTGCCTCTCATAACTTTCTTTCTTTTACGATAGTAAATATGATTTAATTTACATTTGGTGGAGTGAGTGATAATTCCACTTACATGCCTTCAAAAATAATATTAAAATATACCAACACATCTTTTTCTACAAGTGCCTGGGGTTTCTCGACGAAGTCTAAAATCCGCTCTTTCCGGAAACTCTTTGAAAATAACATCAGGAACCTAACTGCTGATTGTGAGTTTGCCCTCCGGAAGGAACCGGCAGCCTCCAAACAACTGATGTGTCCGATGCCAACTGCAGCTCCAAGAGCTGGCCTGGCCTGGCCAACCAGCCATCTTAGCTCCGAGGGCCACGAGGTACATCCAACGATGAATATCTTACAAATATATACATAATATATATATATATATATATATATGTATATATATATGTATATATATCAATTCCATATTTCCTACATTCTCAAAGAGAAATCGGTTCTTAGAATCGGAATACTAGTTTCCTTTGATACAAGCTACCTATGTATGTATGCTCCCACAGCGAAAGCCCTGCATATTGAGTAGAAAAACATTTACTAAATAACCCGAAACATCGTGATTAGGATGGTGGTTGAACTCTTAACCGAAATGTTTGTATTTTCTTTGTACTTGGTTCCACCCAGGTCCTATCCGTGGACCCTACAAGCCACCAAGCCAGCGCTAGAGTATGTGATTGAGATCGAGTCGGCACTAAGCATGCAATATCAAAAATGAAGTTCAAATTTGTTGTTATATGAATAAACACGTTGAAGTAAACTTGCTGTCAAATTGTTGAAGGTAAACTTATTCAACTCATGCACCCCTTTCAATAAATACGTGGTCAGCTGGACAACATACATCGACGATTTCCTTTGATTTTGGGCGAGTAACAAGCGACGAAAAATTTCTTTCGGTCACACTGAACAACTTACACCCAAGAATTTATCTTCTATTCAACATCTACATAATGCCACTGGAAGGGACTGTGGCGGGCAAATGCAAAATTTCATGACTAGACACTTCTCTAACTTTCATACTAGTTCCCATTTGTCGTACCACTACTGTGCTGATTCAAACCATCTGCTAATACTACTTCATCCTCAGGACTATGTGTATCTTTTTAAACCAATGAGTTGTCGGCAAATTAACGCAAAAGAATTCTACCATTACCACCGTGTTGATGTCAATAAAGTAAAAGAGGAAATAAGTGACCGATGAAGCATACTTAGGGAGTATCATAGAAATTATATAATTAGAGATATCAGTGTAGAACCGACAGGAATAAGATGTCATTTTCCCCGCGAACGATAACGTATCAGAATAACTGCAAGCGACCACGCTCGGGGAAGATTACGTTGTTTTTAGTTTATCTATTCTTATTTTAATGTTATTCTTCTTCCTATCGGGCTGTCTCGTTTGCGTCGGTAATTATTTTACCTGCTTAAAAACTCGACTCCATGAAGCTGTAGTTATCGTCATCTATTTCAATTATTTTACATATTTACCCTTACCTAAAAATTAAGTAGCACTTGCTATCAGCAGATGTTGGCATACCAGACGTTGGTTTGCCCACTGCCACATACCTTAGCAGTGGTACAGCGGTGTTGCGGTTATAATGGGATTTTTGACGCGAAATTAAAAATAATGACAATTGGTAACAATTTTCCACTGGATAAAATTTATTAGGAAACCTATTTCGATGTACGTCTTTAGGCCATTAAGATGTTGTCGTGCATTCAAATTGGAAGATTGCATAGTCTTATCAAGTTGATTTTGTCATAACCATGTTCAAATTTCACCTTTTTACAACTGAACTAATCAGTTTGAACGAAAACACAAGATCAAGGAGCATTACAAGGCCTATTGTTATACAAGATTGTATGTGATTTTAAAGGAAGTTTTCCCATTTCAAGTTTTTGTTCCTGCTACCAAAAAGTATTTGTTGTCTAAATGTTCTAGAGAAAATTTTAAATTCAATGAAAAGCATCTTAATCTTTTCTGTAATTCCATGATATTGAAAATTTAATAGAAACCTTACTTATCTCGTCTGTCATGAGTGTTCTCAACGCAGACCCTGGTTTTAAAAAGCAAGCAAAACAAATACTTACTTAAATACTCGAATTAAAATCGTCATAACATGTAGAAAAGTGCCCGTTAATAAATTATTGATATATAAATCTCATCTACACATGCTTTGCCAGCAAAAGAAAAGTTATCTTGGAACAAGTTTAATAGTTCGACCGAGTGTAGCCTGACAGGGAACGGCTGCACAGGAGCAGCTTCAAATTTTGCATGCCACTTATTCGTTTGGCGCATGGGAACGATGTTCTTGCTAAAGCCCAGCGGGACCACATCCCCGTTGAGAACTGACTGACGTTCATACTGGGAACAAACCAACCCTTTCCCGGAGACTCCCAGCCGTCGTCGCGCTCTTCCGAGTTTCCCGACGCCGCTGCGCGTTCCGCAAGGCGACTCTTCCCGGAAGGCAAGAGAGGGAGGAAAAGCGAGCCTCCCCCAAGTTTGACTCAAAGGGTCGAGGCGGGGAGGCAAATACACTTCAGAAAAATATAAAAACATCCCCAAGTGAGTATTCTACTTCATTAGAGGTTGGTTGCGGCGTTTCCTTCGTGGCTGTAGTGCCGCTCTGTATGAATGCAAATGAATGCCCCCGAAACGACAGCAGTCCGGAAGGGGAGACGAAATGATAAAAAGAAACGGCAAAGGACAAAACCCGCGACGACGCCATGTGATGGGGAAATTAAATCGTTGGGAAAACGAATGATGGCTCATGGAAGATGGTGTCGCCATGAAGGTCTGCGCCAGTGCTTATTTCTAATGGTTTCTCTTTTCTCCGGTCTGGCCATGGAAACGCGAGAGTATTCAGGGAATGCTCACCCGAGCGAATCTTCCCACCCTCCGCCTTAGTGCACCAACATTCGAAACATCACAAACCGAATCCCGCGCTCACTCCTTGTGCCTGGCTACGGAGGCGGCGGAGAGGACGGGGAGGGAGGAGGAGCCCCATCGTCCGGGTGTTGATGCGCCCTCGTTTGACCACGGATGGACTGACAAGAGGGTGCTCTGCTAAACGAATCTACATTCTGACCACCTCCATTCACAAACCCTAAATGGGGCATTTTGTTTGAATCGCATAATCGTATGTATGAAAGAACGGGAACTTTTTTGTATTCACTTTCGACTCCCATTCTTGGAACATGATTTAGAACATGACAGTATATTTATTCTGAAAAGTTACAAAACTGTGGCTTAAATGTTGTTAAAATATTATAAGAGCTTAAATACTCCAAATTAGTTCAACAGATTCAGGCTTAAGGTCGTGGAAGTTCTTCATAATGAATATAAGGAGAGTTTGCACTTTTCCAAAGATTTATTATAGCGTTCGACGCGTTTCAACTCACAGAGTCATCATCAGGTACAAGTCTTGTGCCTGATGATGACTCTGTGAGTTGAAACGCGTCGTACGTTATAATAAATCTGTGGAAAAATACAAACTCTCCTTATATTCATTACTCTAAATTAGTTTGTATTTTTCTATCTCATACCCCCAGCTTCACTTTTGTGAATATATAATATGAGTAAATTCAATACGAATAAATTATATATATATATATTTTATACATATATTGAAGTATTTTATAAATAAAAATCAATAACATTTAGAACTTTAACTAGTTCCAGTATTTTAAGTTACGTTTAAGAGATTCTTCATTAGTTCTTCAAAAACTGTCAAGCCTATTTTGAGGACATTTATTTTTTATGCATTTATTAATTTTATGCATGCATTCTTCGATTATTTGTTCACTCTTTTCTTTGCGTTAGACTATATTGACATACGCTTTAATTGATTCAAGTTTTATGAAGACTTTTAGAATGCTAATTATTGCTGTGTGGATGTCTGTGAATGTCAATAAGTTTTTCCTAATGTGAATTAGGAAAATTTTGCTAATCGATGCCACAAGGTGTAGTTAATAACTACTACTAACATTTATTATTTTGTACCCTCATCTGGCCTGTAACGAATACTATATTTCTAATTACCGGTTTCCTTTTTTTAATTTGGAATATTATTTAATATTGATAGTGTGTCTAAATTAATTAATGTAACTTAGTGTGTTTGCGTACCTGTATAACATCTGAAAATGTCTTTCATGCATTGTAAACGAAAATTCTACTTTAATTCTAAATTATATTTTAATTCTCAATAACGAGTCTTTAACTTTATGTAATTTGTACCTGTTTGTAAATATTTTTTATAATTGTGGAACTAATACACTTTTTGCCCTTCTTTGAGTAAAAGGGTTATTTCCGTACATAAATAAAAATTAATGTTTATGACTACTTCTGACGGCTCTTAATTAACACCAAATTCATCTCACGATCTTCCTCTACACGTACTCAGTGCACAATAATTGTTTCATAATATTTTGACATTAATTCTTGAGTAATTTAATTTTTTGCACAATACGAGTGGTACTAATAACTGAGTTTATTGCGGCCAAATTTAACGACAACATTGCTGCTCTGGCAACCAAGATCCCACACCAATGCCACCTCTTCGGGAGAAGAGCCTGCCGCCAATCGCGCGATCGTCGCACTTCTGACGTCGTCGGTCGTCGTGTCTCTTTTGACGCCAATGCCACGCTCATGCCCCCCTTTCCAACCCACGCACAGGTGTGGGAGTCTCGTACCACTCTCCCCTCCCTCCACGTACGCCACTCGGGCGGAGGGGAAGAGGAAATGGGTGGAGGTGACGAAGCGCGAAACTTTGGCCATAAACAGCACCTCACCCACCCGCGCCGCTCGCCGTCATCAGAGGAAGGGACGTGTTGAAAGAGCCCCTTTCGCGGGCTTTGTCTCCCGCAGCAGGAAATTGGATGGCGCCATCCGAGGCGCAATGAAGCGCGCCCCTTTTTAACGCCGGGAGCAGTTTCGGGAAGTATTTCTCTTCTTGGTGAACTCGTGTCCGTGTTCCAGAAGGAGGAGGAGGAGACGATCCAAATCCTTTGAGGGCAACCGCCCACGCAACCTCGAGGATGGGCAAGAGGGTCGGAATTTAGGGAGAGTGGCGGGGAGAAAACAAGGGCGATGCAGCACATCGGATCTTCTTTAAAAATCTGATATTGCGTGCTTGTAATTACCTAAGACATATTAGCTATCTCTATCTCTTTTGGGGCAAGAACCATTAATATTAACCTTTTATTAATTGCAATCGTAGATGCTTATAAAACTACTTTTACATTCATAATCGGTTAAGGATCGAATTATGACATATCTCATTGAGCGTCGAGCAAAATATTGCAAGGGATGAATAGCAAGCTTTGATTGAAGAGCAATGTTTCCCAATAGTACCACAAGCCGACAAATCCGGCCCTCCACCAGATGCTCAACTGCGGTTTGCCGAATTCGTTTGGCTTCTGTGAGCAGTCAGCCTAAGACCACTTTTCTTGCTTTAGCGTGAAAGTTTGTTTTACCACTGTGAACCTGTGAGGTAATATTTAATTTATTATTTTTTAATTAGGTTTTTCATTCGTTTAATAAATTTTATTTCTCATGTTAATTGAAATTATCAAGGATTGGTAAAGAATAATTTCTTTTGATAGAGTGCATTGAGTGGTTCACCAGTTTTCAAGATTTTTTATCACTTTTCATAGTATAGGCGTATTCATTGCCTTAAAAACGAGACATATTTAATTTCTTTAGTCGAAAAAACATTGGGAGCTCTCCGAACAAATGTAAGTGATGTGATATACAGTGTGTACGGAAATATAACTCATTTTACACAAAATACAATAGATGCGGCAAACAAATTTAATTCAGTGCTAGTTTCGTCATGCAGCGCCTGGCATCCCTGGATAAGTCACATGATTAAAGAAATAAAATAATATATATAGGAAATATGTTAAATGCAATTGTGCCACCAACATTAGACGTAGAAAGAGAATATAACGTAGATGAAGATAGCTTTGGTCCAGGCATATTCGACGGTGCGATAAAAAGGGAATTATGGGAGATTAAATCAAATAAGGCCGTGGGGGTTTGCAACGTCCCAACAGAAGTAATTAAAGGTTTAGGAAAATGGGGGGGAAGTTTTTAGGGACTAATTCGTTGCATTTAAGAGGGAGGGATTTGGCTTTAAGACTTCGTCAAATCAGTGTTAGTTCCTATTCCGAAAAAGGTAAAGCCTACATCATGTGAGGACTATAGAACAATAAGTTTGATTTCGTACGCAGATAAAGTGGTTATCAGGATCATCAACAAAAGGATAGAGAGTAGGGCAAATGATTACTTTGGGAGTGATCAGTTTGGGTTTAGGAAGGAGTGAAGCACCCGTGATGCTATTTGCAGTAAATAGGTCACTAAGAGAGTGGAACATAGAATACTTACAGAATGTATTTGTTTGTTACGTAGACTTTAAAAAGGCATTTGATAGAGTGAATAGGGAAAAACTAATGGATATTATTAAAAAAACAGGAATATGTTGGAACGAAACGAGAATAATACCTAACCTGCGCATGTCTCAGACTGCTCAGTTGAGAATGGGGGATGGAGAGTCGACATGGCCAGAGTTAGAAAGAGGAGTAAGGCAGGGTTACCATATCTCATGTGTGGTTTTAAGTTAGTTTAGCTGCTGTAAATCACATGGTATCATCATAGGTCACACAGTACGTGATCAGATACGCTCTGGCGATGAACAACAGTATATCAAAATATTCGCTACCACTTCAATATTTACCGGTTCCCATTTTGCGATTATGGCCAAACTTTTGGTTGGAGCAAAGAATAAGAATTAAAATTGAATATTAAATAATTGAACATATCAGTAGTTTGAGGGGAAAATTATCAATATGAATGTGCATATGAAACACAAGTGAACAAACTTACAGATAAAAACTTCAGTGTGACTCTTGCTTGATCTATCATGGAGCTCATATGTTAGTATAATATGCTGGAGAAAGTGATTATTAAAGAATGAGATTTAAATACGAAAAGAAAGTACGTTTTGGCGAGGATATTACTTGAAAAACTAGGCTGGCAGTCTTTCATAACGTGCAAAGATTCATAAAACTCCTAGAAATATAAACAGTCATAGAGTGCTCTCTGTTGTCGTACACGTTACAAATACGAGAATAATGAAAATAAGATGAAAAGAAGATGTAGATTTCAGGAATTTCTGAACCGCAGACAAAGCAAAATGTATCACCCAAACACTTAGTTTAATGAATAAATACAGATGAAAACAAGAAGTATCATTTTCAGAGAGAAAAAACATTGCAATCTTAGTGAGAAAAATGAGAAATCATAAGACGAAAACCGAGAAGGAAACCGAATTGGTACGTATACGATAATTCAAAAGGTTTAAGCCAATCAATCACACGATTCTGCGCAAAAGCCATTCCTATTCCCATAGTGTAATCCAGCGCAAGACTCGCCTGAATATCTTTGGTGTAGAAAATAATTTCCAACTTCCAGTACGAAAACTGCCAAAGAGACTGATAATCGTAAAATTATAATATAAGGATGCTATGGAGAAACTTTTAATGTTATCGCCATATTAATACAATTTACAACTTCGGATCAACACAAATTATCACGCGGATGTCACAATTTATTAAATTACTGAAATTTTAAAAATATTTTTGATGTGATTTCTGGAAGAGGTGTCAGGTATGAGTATAGCTACGATTATAGTATATAGTACGTAAATATTAGCTTTTCAAAATGGGCACCATAGACACAAAGCGGTAGCTAGGATGCGAACGAGGGTACACAGAGCGATTTTCGCGATTGGAAATGATACTTAATATCACCAGTTTCAATTTATATCTCACGTCCTTATTAGTTCTCAAAATAAATTAAAACCTTCCAACCATTTAATCAGCTGATTTTTTATATTTAATTCCCAAAAGTGAAATTACTAAAGGCGTGAGAATCCCTTTCTCTCCGTTTTCCCTGTTTAAAACGAATTCTCACAGATTTCAGTTTGTATAAAATAATAAAATTGAAAATAAGATAAAATTTAAAAAAATTATTTATGAAGAATAAAGTCGTAAGCACCAAAGATTTTTGTAACATCTGCCATACACATTCCTAACGTAGTTGTTGTAAATTGGGGAGACGACCGACAGCAGATATCATTGGCGCCAGGAGGGATAGGTGGCTAATTCGGTTTGGGTAGGATGGTCAGGGAGCAGAGTAAAGGTGGAGAGGAAAGCTGGAATCGGCATTAGCCTACTGTAAAAACCCAAGGCGCCAAGGGGTCCCACAGGGTAACGTCCCTTCCGGTGGACGGCATAATCACTTAAAAGTTCTCTCCATAAGCACCTAAAGTAAGGATCGAGATATTACAAATCCAGCACCAGGATTCGAACGGGGGGCCTTAGAATGGGCAGCCACTGGACCATTCCGATCCCCTATTACTAATTAGACGGTTACTCTCCTGGCTGCACAGAAGAGATAGATACGGAGACTCATTAAAAAGGAAAACCTCAATTTTACCCATTCACTAATTACAATTTAGCATTCTACTCGCGTAAGACTAACAATTCCCAATTACACTAGCTTTACACGTCATCTTGACACAAGGGCACGACGCCAGGACGTCAGTCAGGGAGTGAGTTGAGGGGAAATGTAACTTCTACATTCCAAACTAATTTCGCCAGTGCCTAGTCATTTCTCAGTTGCTGTAGCCAAAAGTTCGCGGAAAAAACAAATGTTTGAATTTACCACGAAAGGCACTCGCTCGATGGGCAGCATTCTAAACTTGGACTCATCCAGTGACCAACAATTAGTTACTATGCATAATGCCTATATAGGCAGTTACAGAGGACTTAAGCTCTTAATATGTGCAAGTAGGATTCGAGTTCCCTCAAGGTAGCGTTATTGGCTCATCACTCTTTATTATATACATTGCTATCACCTCAAAAATAAAAATCAACTTATGGTTGTTTTCCGAAGACATAATCTACAGAGAGAGGCGAACGACACAGACCATCAAATACGAAACACTGACTTAAAAAATATTAAAAAATTGTGTTCTGAAATACGTTTGGTTTACAAAAACTTGACCAGGAAATGGTATACAGAGACTTGACCAACTTTTCAAAATAGAGGAATTTGAACGAACTTTTCAGACAACATGAAATACTTGCGAGTCACCACCGACTCCAACCTAGGATGGGGTCGATTTAGATATAGACGAGATTTATCAAGCGCGTAATTGGAAAAAATAGCGATGGAAAGCGAAGAAGGTGTGTCGTTTTTCTTTAGTAAGGTTCGTCATGGGATATGCGGCAAGCGGCAAGATCCATCCCAAAGTACACCGACTACAGAATCGATCTAGGTATACAGAAGGGCTACCAGACACGTAAAAAAATCGTAAAAAATAACAAAAAGCGTCTTACATTTAGTACAAGAATGGAAATATTTTCATATTCGAAGAATCAAAGATTGATTGAGCCTATTGCAAAGAATCCAATTGTGTGGCTTTGCATTCGACAAAGAAGATACAAGGTTTCCAATTACACTCGTAGGACGAAGACTCGCCAAAAATAAAGGAAAGACTAGACTAGCCGAAAGGATAGATTCAAGAATTCTTCATGGTACCCTACAAGCCACCGCTATGATTTCTAGCAAGGGATCATTACACATCAGACTAATTTGGGCAGAGAACACTTTTCCCTTTTGCGAGGTCAAATAGTTTTATTTCTATCACTTAACGTTTGTAGGAAAAATGACATCTTAAATTTATCTGCTCTACATTTAATCTCTTTAATTTTATTTACATGATCACTCCTACTGTACCATGATGGATTAATGATACAATTTCAACATCAAAGCTAAAGAGTGGTAGTTCCAATCAATGCAGATATTTAGCCTGCATTCTAATCTTTGTTCAGTGAGTGAATCTCCACCTAGCTCCTCTAATAATATTTATTAGAGGTTCGGTTCTTCATAACAGCGCTTCAGAAATCTAGTTCCTCCAGTACACGATCCAGTTTAGCAATCAATTTAACTTCCTGAGGTTTTCATACATTAGGAACATACTCTAAATGAGGCCCAACCAGCGAAAGACAGCTTTACTCTTTAATATTCTCGTCACATTTCCCCAATACTCTACTAATAAATCCTAATTTTGAACTAGTTCACATATTTCCTGTATATGTTTCATCAGGAGAGGTCATGAATTATGGTAACGCCCAATTATTTCATCGAGTCTACACACATCGTTTCGGTGTTCCTGATGCAGTAGGCAGTTGAGAGGGAACTGCTCCAAAATTTTGTCATCATTCATTTTTAAAAGTTTAATTCTAATTAACAAGTATCGCACCAACGTTTTATAGTATTGGAGCTATCTGATAAAACTGCTTTATCTTCAGAATTAGGCAAATTTCTCTAAACCTCTGCATCGTCAGCAAATAAGCGTTTCTTACTAGTGACTACGGAGTCCATTTTACTAACGTAAATAAGGAAAAAAAGAGGTCCGATAACACTTCCCTGGGGAACACCCGAAATGACTTCTACGGCATTAGAGCTAACACCATCTATGACTACTGTTTGTATCCGACCATTAACAAATCTTTAATTCAGCCCAGGATATTTTTATCTATGATATATCTCTCTTGCTTTGTGAGTAGTTTACTCTGAGTTACTTTGTTGAAGACTTCCTTAAAATCTAGAAAAACCGCCTACACTGGAACTTTGCCCTCTTCTGATCCAAAGATATTATTAAAAAAAAGCGCAAGTTGTGTCTAGCAGGATTAACCCTTTAGAAAATTGTGCTAATTTGTTATCAATAAATCTTTTCCTATCGATATGTCTCATTATCGAATATAAAATTTCATTTTCCATGAACTTGTATGATATGGATGTGAGAAAAACAGGTCTGTGCTTACTCGGCTCTTGATTGTATGCGATTTTATAAATAGGTGTTACACTTTGTTACCATCACTGGGATTCACGTGATCTACTAGGGTTTATTGAATACCATGGACGGAATCACCCAAGGAGGTGAGAAGCAGGGAAATTAGTCTTATTAGGTTAAAGGGCTTGATGGGGTTGGTATAGCAAAATGGTTAACCCTCGATACTTCGAAATGACAGAGTAAATCCGCACGAAGGGAAACCGTTCAACTGGGCCTCTGCACTTACACTTCCGACCGCGGAGATCGGCTCACACGTTGTCATATCCACTTGTCGGATATACACTGAAACTTAGCTTGTTCTTCGTTAACTTCGTCGTATTTTTCCATCGTAACCTGCGCTTCAATGCAAACCAGCAGCATCATCCGGTAATGGCGATTCCAAACATATTACCTGCGTGGATACCAAATCTTACCGCGTACTATTCGCGACAACAATACAAGGGGAAACATCACGGAAGAAATAAATGGCTAAGCACTGGAGAAAATAGTAAGGAACATGCAAGTTATATTTACCCTCAACTCTCTTCAAGGCTGCCGTCCTAATGCCACGTACCCTTGACGCGAGGTGTCGTGTAGATATTACATATGAATTCCTTTGTGAATTGTGCGTACTACATGAGTGGAAAACTACCTTATATGCATGCTTTCCCATCCTTTTTAATGGGTGTAACTATTTGTGTCCTTAGTCCAATCAGTAAAGTAGCTACAAACAGTGTAACATTCGCAATGTGTACATTTAGACCAGATTTTGCACGAATAGTGCCCGGTCGCCCCTCTGCCAAGGGCCCTTGTGGTGGATAACGGTGTGCCACTTTTTTCTGGAAGTAGTCGAGTAGAAGTGGAATGGCTAATGACCTAACAGCCCCTGCCACACGTCCTTAGGACGGCTTAAGGGGCAGCGGTTAGAGAATTGTGCACATATATTTCCTCAAAACCTACCCGATCTCCTGAAAATACTTCCCATCCCGTGTAATTTTAACGGCCAACAAGTGTGCTAGTCCAACAGGAATGAACTTACCTTTATCGGGAATCGGTGGAGACCTCGAAGTGGCGCAGTCCTGATACTTGCCCTGCTTGGGGCGTAGTTCACTTCTCGGCAGCGGTGCGTAATCCAAGAGAAGTGGAACGAGGCCCATGAAAATACCTCCGGGAGATCAGAGAGCCCTTAGAGAATACCACTCGCAGTGAAACTCACTGGCCACAAACCACCAGGAGGGGGGAAGTCGCGTTACCGCACGCACCACGTCCGCCCGACTCGTGAGCCCGCACGCGGCTGACGTACCCACGCCTCCCGAGGCGAGTCGCCGGCTCCCCCGCCCTGCCCCCCCCCCCGCCCGCGAGGGCCCCCCTCTTCCTCTTCCTCCTCCTAGCGGGCCATACTACTCACCGTTCACGGCGACGTCGAATGCATGACCAAGTGCTCACGGCACACGACAGGGTGGAGAGTTGGCCGCTGGCTGCTATTAGACATTCGCAGCCACGCGCCGCGTTTCCATGGCGTACGTGCCTAATGACGCACGAACGCAAATCGCCACTCACGGAGGGGAATCGAAAAGGGAAAGGAGGGTAAGTGGCAGTAGTTGACTGCGGAAATGTGTGAGCGAGAGGTTGATGGACTGGAATCCAGATGTGTCCTAGTGTATTGGAAGGATGACGGTTTAATTTCTCAAATTTCCTCACAGAAAGCCTTCGTTCAATTCTTTAGATGGCGAAACATTGTGGAATTTGACACTTCGAAGAGGCCAACACCTCTCACCCCTTTCCTAAATACAGAAGGAAATTGGTTCTCGGTGAATGCATGGGCTCGAACTAAAGAGGTTGATACACAAGGTGCTCACTGCCTTCGCCGCAGATTCTTCTCCATTCATTTAACCTCGATTTCTGAATTCTCTATTCTTGCCTCTTTAGTCTCCAAGGAATTATAAGCATAATATGTTAATTTTTATGAATGGTAAAGGGATGGTTGTATCTAAGAGGATGAGATGATTACATTGTATCTTATGCAATATAGAGAGTTCGCTATGGGTAATTAGAGACGTAGGATGTGGAACAGACTGGTTTCACATCAATATCTCAATTGGTCTCTCACTAGTAAACTCGAACGAGAATTCGGAGATGAAGCTGACAACAAGAAAGATTGTAATATCTAAGCAAATGAGATGAATAAAAAAGCTGCAGGGCAATATTGAATTGAAGTAAAAAGAGCGAAATTGGGGGATAAATTACGTACTCGAATTAGACGGAATCGAATCGGGCGAACGCACGTTATCAAAAACGGAAAATGTATATAATCTTTGGTAAATTTTAAGGACTTGGGTATTTTAAATTACCCGACAGTGTAAGTATTAGAAAAATGAAAGAACTGAAGTAGTTAAAGGTTTTGTGAAAAGGATGTCACATTACAAGAATAAAAAGGGATAAATGAACTAATGCAACATATTCTCCACTATAGAACCCACCGCCACGTCACGTGGGAAGTAGTGAGCATTATTTTGAACGTGACAAAGGAAAGGTACTGCACCTTCAGCATTTTTGGTCAACAAGGCATATTATATCTTAGTCAGCGAGGTCTTCAGAAAGTACGTGCATTTTTTGCTCAACTCTTTTCATTAAATTTTTTTAATTAAAGGTTGATAACATGATTCATACCTTATGAGGGATGTCATATAGTCACCGGTTAATTATGACAATTTTTTGACGAAATCTGTGAAATTTATAAGAAATGCTTTCTCAAATTTTGGGCTTTTTAACAAAGTCAAGAAAACAAAAAACACGAGTCGTATATCAAACTCGTTTATCGTATAGTGCCTACACCGAATAAATTTCCTAATAATGCATTTACACACGCTTTATTAGGATAGCTAAGATGAAATGCAGTCCTCACATTTTCTGGGCTAAATTTAAAAGACATCAGCCAAACTGAGTAACTGTGTTGGTGGTGTGTTGACTTCCGCAAAATGTAGATTCGCAGTTTCCAGGTCGACTCCGGAATAGATATGAAATGGAATACGTCAAGCTATTAATTACATCCTCCTTGTTTTTTTCAATTATTCTGTGAATGGTTTTCAACAGTCTGTCACCAACACTTTTCCTGTATCATTCTTGGCTTAATTGATTCATAGGTACTAGTACTAACATCTCCGTACCTAACTACTCGTACCCAATACACCCCTCGATATAAGTACCTCCCCTCTCGTTTCATTCCATTGATCTTTGACGAGCTATCGTCCCTCAGGATGTTAGCTAGTTTTTTTTAGTCAGTTAGTTACTTAGTTTTTCCAGTCTTTTTGCTTGGAGATCTCTCATCACACGCTCTTCGAAATAATTTTCCTTTATTTATTTCTTTGTCCGTGACCAGGTGATTTTCTAATTCATTACGTTTAGAGCCACATTTCCATTCCTTTAAATTCCCTTTAGTCTATCCCTGGTCACCACCCACAGCCACAAGAGACTTCAGCCTCAACTGAGCATTTCTATGCAACCGATTTCTCATCTACAGGTTGGTAAACACCTTCCTTGATAAATGTTCCTTCTAAAAACGATATCTTTGCATCGTCTCTTCTGCTCACGCTTTCCCTCTCGCCTTTTTTTTCATCACTGGCGATCTCACAGCCATGGTTGAAAAATTATTTCACTCGTTCAAAATCTCTTCGATCTTATTTACTATTATCTCTCTCATCTGGAATTCCGACCTCTATTATAATTTCAAATTGTTTAGGTTGAGGTTGTACCTGCGCACCAAGGAGAAACGATGACCCGATGGTGGCCAGGAGTATTAGCAGCAGAATCTCAACTCTCAGTGTTCCGATCGATAGTCGAACGACATGCCCACCGGCATATTTGGTATCGAATATTACGATGTACTATTTGATGTGAAATCAAAGAACCCTCCTAAGTATGGGAATGTTTAAGAAATTGATCCACTCGCCTTACTTTTATTCTGGAATGTCCACTTGGGATGAGAGAGGAAAGGTCCTTCAACAAATCGTTCGCTGCGAACTTAAATCGTAGGAGATGGACAATGGGGGAGGAGGGGGTGGAGGTGGAATGGAACGCAGGGTTTATGATGCGGCCAAAGGCTTCTAAAACAGTTGAAAACTGAAGAGTAGACAGATAATTTTTATCACTTTAAAGCATAGCGTAGCAATCGTCTTCAACACAAACCCATCACATCTGCATGTCCAATGCTTTATTTAGATGCTGACACTGAAGATACATTTTTTAAGCTAACATTTCACCAAATACACTCAGTTGAGAGAGTTGAAAAGATAAAACAGGTCCTTCTCTTGTATTGTAATCATTTTTATTTCAACGAAAATAAAATCCGTTATAATTTAAAAATCCTAATTTCTTTCAAAGTGATTGCAGATGATGATTCTTGAGTGGTTCGTGGACACAAAAATATTACTTTGAAAGACAAACCATGAGTCACACATTCTTGATTATAACAATTAAAATTACATGGGTAACAACTTCAGAATATAAATAACCTTCACATTAAATCAATTTGAAATAATTCAGAAATAACAAATGTTTTCTGAATATATAATGTTGTGCAATAAATGCACAAAAATGCTTCCTTTGAATTCAAACAATTGAAAAATGTGCATGGATGCTAAAATTCACACAACAAGACTGATCTCTGGACGACAAACGCTCCTGAAAAGTTACTGATATTGACAGAACTGTTCTTTCTATAAATTTTTGTAATCTTTTATAACACTACCTATCGCTCTCCCGAACCGTACTCACAAATCCGTTGCGTTTGTATCATAAAATATCTAACTCATTCGGATTAACAATAATTTTCTCTGGAAATGAACGGAAAAATTAATAATAGCCAGTCAAATATGTTTTCAATTAAAATAAACTTGTAAAATTCCAGTTTTCTCTTGAATAAAATATTCGTTGGACGATTTGGATACCGTTTGCCGGATTTTCAGCTCTGAAAGAAATTGGTTCCAACAGGACCTCATGAATTTGGAAAAACGCTTCAAAACATGGGCCATTACTTTAAAGATTTTACGCAAGTCCTCAGTCAAATATGGGCGCAATGAGAAGAAGGGGAAGAATAATGAGAAGAATCTTCACAAGAAGCACGCCATAAAAGCGTTGAACAACTGTGAATAAAACGTCAATCATTGAATATGGATGTCTCCACTTACTGTAATGAACCTTATGGAGTGCCGTGTTGTTGCTTTGGCCCTTTCTCATTTGTAAAAGGATGGATTTGATTTTATTGGGGTCTTTAAGTTTTAAAGGAGTTATCGGAATGCTATTTTTTTAGACGTTCAGGGTGTTAAAGGCAATAATTTTATTTTTAAACGACCTTCGACAAGAGTTAATCGTTCAATTTTGCCAATGTATTCCTCTCCTAATTGGGATACTTTCCTCGTTTACAGTAGGAAAATGCCAGGAGATGGTTAAAAAACCGAAAAATGTGTTTAACTGGAAAGAGAGACATTCGGTTACTAGAGGTGTGTGAGAAAAAAATATCTTTAGCTTTAGCAAAATAAGGTTTTGGCGGGATGCTAATAGGTTTTACAGGATCATTATATTGCAATTAATGAAACGCATGATAATATCTGAGTAAGTAACATCACCAATACACGGTGAGCTAAGGTATATTCTAAAATTTTATCCATGTTTCTTCCATCAAAGATTCTTAGTTTGGGACACTTAGGTGGTAATGTTCATTCCATGCCCTTCGTGATAGCTTGAGTGATATTTAACCAAAAAATATGAGAATTTTCTAAATAAACACTTAAGATACATTTTACATGCATCAACATTTTATAATAAGTTTAAAAACTAAAATAATTCCTTTAATAAAAGGGTTAAAGAAAACGATAAAACAGTCAAGTGTGAATAATAAAGTTTTAGGTAACTATTTTAGATTATAATGTTGTGCAGTAAGCAAATATATATGCACAGAATACACTTCTTAGAGATTACATCCAATTTACTCATCCCTTGATCATTCATATCCTAATTGACAAAAACACAAAGAAGGTCAGAACCATCACTACAATGAAATACTATTAGCATAAGAAAAAATACCATACACATATGTCAATACAATATATCAATTAATTTATTTTTTTAATTGAATACCTAATCAACATTTTTTAAATATTTCTATTAGAAAATAATTGGGGAACTAAATTTTGTAGTTTTTAATGTAGGAAATAAGGATAATTCTAACATAAGGATCTCATTTCTATGACGATGATATCTTAGAAACGAAGGAACGAGTAAAAATAAGTTGAGATTGAACAAGCCTTGGAAACAGAGAGAGGAGGGAAAATTTTGGAAAATAAAAAGTTTCAGGTTGTGATTTTATGCAGGAACAAGACACTTGCTTGTAATTATGACGTTAAATTAGCGGCGAATAATTTTTTGGAATAGATATCCAATACATATTGCGACGAAAGAGATAATTGGGATGGGAAAAAATATAAATCCATGTAGATTCACGTGATTAAGGACCTGCGCTTCGAAGGGCCGACAAATTCTCAAATATCTTCGCTCTACTGTGAAGTCAAGGCGCCCCACACAGGAAAATACTACTGTTTCGGTTTCCTAAGTAAACGTATTGTTTCCCTATAGTACACAATGTATCATATGAGCTCAGCCTTTTTCTTTAACGTGTTAATTTATATGTCTGTTAGCATGAAAGTGCATATATGTGCACACAAACATGCGAACATTGATTGCAATTTTTTTTTTAAGTTGAAAGAGACATCCTCTTCAAGGAGAGGAAAAAGTTGACCAAAATTCGTGGATAGCACATTGAAACAAGGAGAAATGAAAAATTCGTGAGGGTTCGCCATCTTGCGGCTCGCACACTCCTTCCCCCAGGGACGAGAAGTCGAGCCCGAAGGAACGGAGAAGGGGCAAGAACGAAATGAATCGGTGGAAATAAAATTAAGAACATGCCGAAGTCCCAGGGGAGAACTGAAAGATGAGGAGGAGGGAGAAAACAGGGAGCGAATGATTTGAGTGAGCTCTTGAATCCTTTTTTCCCGGCAGGGCAAGCGACGGATGAAGGCGGAGGCGAAGTGAGCGCGCGCTTTCTTCTCCCTCTCGTCGTTGCCCTCCTCCTCCTTGCGAAGGCGACCTCCATCCATTCCTCCCGCCAGCCTCTCCTCTCGGGAGGACGGGGGGTGGGGCGGGGGGGGAAAGAGTGTTGGCGGCGGCGGAGGTCGGAGTCACCGGCGCCGGTTCCCGCGCCCACGCCCCCTCTCGACGCCCCTTTATACCCGGCCCCCCTGCAGGTAGAGCAGGCTGCTCCGCTGGCCTCTGTACCTGAGGCCCTCGCAGCTGGCCTTGGACGAGCTGCACACGGAGCAGGTGCAAGACACCGCCTCGTAGTACGTGTACCGCTCGGTCCCGGGCTCGACGCCCTCGTCGCAGTGGCGCAGGCTGACCTCGTAGAGCATTCGGTCGCCGTGCATGCACACCGGGTGAAAGGACTTCTTGAACGGGAACCGCCAGTCGGATATCTGCACGAGCGAAAGAAAGAGGATTGTGGTAAGGGATTACAGGGGACGATCAGTGCAAAGACGATGCGACACAAAAGAGCCGGATACCAAATGCTTGGACATAAAACGTCTATTAATTATACGCTGGCTAGGAGGACACATCCAAAAGATCCTTGGGTCAGCTTGAGGGGCCCCAGCGGATTAGACGTGTCGGCAATTAATATAGACTTTTTTGATTGATTAGAGTCAAGCTCTAAATAGACAAATTTTTTCACTTTGCTATATTAAATACAAGAAATATATTAAGAGCATTTAGTACATTTTTTGTATGGATGTCCACCAAATTTTTAATTACTCAAGATTACAAGTATATTGTTGATTATACGCACATACACATCACTGAGCAACCTAGCGTTTTACACGCAGAACTACCACTTCCACTATTAATAATACGTATATACGATTATATGGGTCGTCTGGTGGGTAGACTATGGGATAGAGCGTTGGACTACTGACCAGAGGGACCGGGGTCGATTCCCGGGCAACCGTTCGCATCAACTTCGCATCCATCGATTGTCCATCGGCATCAACAATCACCGTTACTCCTGTAATTCTGCCTCATTCTCTTCCAATCCCTTCACAGCAAATTCCCAGAACCTTTCCTTCGACCGCTGTTTCTCCCTAACCATCCTAGAATTCCTACCTGCTGCAGCCACAATATGTATATGTATATATATATATATGTATATATATATATATATATATATATATATATATATATATATATATATATATATATATATATATTATTATTATTATTAGGTAATCTACCGGTTAAGGTAGGTTTTTGGATGGACACAACTATCAAATAAACATTTTGTGACTCCCCACCTAGCAAGCTAAACTATATCAGGTCCCTCTTCATCTCGGTGTACTTCTTTCCTCCCTTCATCCCGTCCAACATCCCTATCCTGTTCCTACCCTTACCTCGCTTGCCCAACATTCTCCCCTCTATTACCCTCTTCAACATTCCACTACCGCTCAATACGCCCTTCATCCATTTTTCCTGCCTCCATAGGATTTCTCTCAACAAACCCCTCTCCTCCCCCACCATTTCTAGTACTTCCTCATTTGTTTTCCTTTCGGTCCATTTCACCTTCTCCATTCTTCTCCACACCCACATTTCAAAAGCCTCCAATCTACGCCTATCCTCCTGCTTCAGCGACCACGTTTCCGCGCCGTACATAGCTACGCTCCATATCAGAGTTTTTACGAGTCTTGTCTTAACATCCCTACTCAACGTCCCCGTCATCAACTCCCTCCTCCTTGAGAAAGCCTCCTTGCCTAGCGCAATTCTTCTCCTTACGTCCCTACCACTTTGACCGTATTGGTCCAAAACACTTCCGAGATATGTAAACTGTTCTACCTGCTCTATTTTTTCCCCGCCTATTTAAATATTTAGCTTAGCCTTTTTCTTTCTGGAAAATCGCATAACCTTTGTTTTATTAATATTTATTCTCATCCCATATTTATCGCACTGAACCTCCAATTCACTCAACAATGCTTGCAACCCCTTGGCTGACTGAGCAACTAATGCTTGTATATATATATATATATATATATATATATATATAATAATAATAATAATAAACTTTATTCATCTTAATCATATTTACATATGGTGGATGTCGTCATTTTTGCAGGAACATAATAACACACTACAGAGCACAGTATACAATCAAATAAAAAAACATATACATAGATATTACACTAAACACTACACCTTAACTGACACTAGCCACACCACATAGACACTAAACCTTATAATTTTAGGCTAGTAAAATCAAGCTCATAATACTCCTCTATTGAGTATAGAGGATTGGAGGTAAGCCAATCACGCAGCACCCTTCGGAACACCACACTGTGGGCTGACTTCAAAGAATTTGGGATCATATTGAACAACTTGATTGGCAGACCTTCAACTTTGTAGGTCTTGTCTAGCCTACAGTGTGGTAAATCCATATTCGACTTTGCTCTCGTGTTATGGCTGTGAACATCGGCCCTAGTGGAGTACATACTTGAATTTTCTTTTATATGAACTAAAGTATAGAATACATATAAACTGTAGACAGTCATAATTTTTGAGTTTAGAAAGAGAGGTCTACAGTGCTCAAGTGGACATGAGTTATTTAAGATACGGACTGCTTTTTTCTGCATCAGAAGGATTAGCTTAATATCAGATGCATGCCCCCAAAGTCTAATGCCATAAGTGATATGTGAGTGAAAGAAAGCATAGTAGGCATTAATTAAGTAGTCCTTACTCACATATAATTTCAATTTCCTGAGCAGAAATAGGGCTCGTGCAAGTTTCTTCCTAACATGTAGAATATGAGCACTCCATGTTAACTTGGAGTCTAAATAAAATCCCAGCAGTTTAACAGGGGCAGTATCTGGTGTAGTAGGTTTTAGTGTACAGAGAAGATGCTGAGTTTTATCGGGATTCATAAGGAGATTGTTGGCAGAGAACCAATCCACCGCCTTTTTAAGTATAATAGGAACTCTACTCATCGCATCAGAATGATGGGGGGAACTATGTAGAAAAGTAGTATCATCCGCATAGAGGACACAGTCAGTAATCATATTGGGGCACAAGTCATTAATCATGACCAGAAATAAAAGAGGTCCTAGTACGGAGCCCTGAGGTACACCATATTTAATATTTAATGGTTTTGACTGTTTACCATTTACATAAACAGACTGCTTACGATCAGATAAGTAGGAAGAAATAAATTTTAGTTCAGCATCCTTAAAACCATAATATTTCAACTTATTTACAAGAATTGTGTGATTAACACAGTCAAAAGCCGAAGAGAGATCACATAGTGAGAGAGCCATACATTGATTACCTTCAAAAGCCTTGATTATATGCTTTATAACATATTCAACAGCTTGAGTTGTGCATTTATTGAGTCTGAAACCAAACTGTGTTGGTGTAAATAGATTTAAAGATTCAAAATAGTCCAAGATTTGGGTGAAAACAACTGATTCAATGATTTTTGCAAGTGGAGAAATAATTGTAATTGGGCGATAATATATATAGTTGTGTTTGTAGTTTGAAAATATATATATAGTTTGAAAATATATATATATATATTTTTTCAAACATATATATATAGTTTGAAAATATATATATATATATATTTTCAAACACAAGTTTGAAAATATATATATATATATATTTTCAAACTTGAAAATCCCGCCATACGCCGCACAAATATTCATTCAAACAGAAAATAGGTATAACGAAAGGGGATAGGAAAACACATAATAGGCGAAGACAGGACATGTGGGGAGGGCGGTTTTTGAGCAGATCACGAAAGTAAAAATATTTCCCTATCCGGGATTTGAACCACGGACCTTCCACTTTCCGGGCGGATGCTCTACCAGTTGAGCTAATAGGGAAACCTGATTTGCTATGAGATCTGCAATCTTATAAAGCGCCAAAGTGCTCCGATAGATGTCTTCGCCTATTATGTGTTTTCCTATCCCCTTTCGTTATACCTATTTTCTGTTTGAATGAATATATATATATATATACACACACATACATGGCAAACGGTACGGAATAAGAGTGTATATTTCATAATATAAATTGGGTAAACATACAAAAAGTAACATGAGTTACGCCTGATGAGGATATTCTTTGCTCTAAATTTGAGGCGAAAAATATCGATTTAAAAAATACATTTTTTACAAAAAAGTGGAAGCATGTGTTTCGCTTCATAAGCGGAGCATAAGTTCCGCATAATAAGAATTCAATAACTCAATTCAATTTAGTGGATAGTGACAATTAAACTGTCACACCCTTTCCCTTTCGCTGTTATTTAATTTAGAAACGTATATTATGATTTATTCTAACAATTGAGCAGACCCATCGTACGTTGTAAACAGACCCTGTAAATTTTCGAATCCAGTAAAGTCTCGAATAAAATATTTTAAAAGCGCATCATTTCCTATGGAAAGGAGCACAGAGCATCTAGTCCCAGGACCAAGGATCGCTCACCGATGTTTTCACCACATACATAAGAACCCAATGTGTGCTGGTCAGCAATTCAATGACCTCCAAGACAGTTGCTACTACACAACTTAAACTGCTACCGCGATATATACATTCATTTAAATATAATATAATTGTGTAGTCACAGCCCTCTTTGAGGTCATTGAGTTGCTGACCAGTACATATTGGGCTATTCTTCATGTGGTGAAATTATCGATGAGCGATCATTGATTCTTAATTATTAATACGTATACATTATTAATACAAGTACATGTAACATAAAGTCTGTTTCAGATTTAAGTACAAAAGAAACACCAAAAAGGTCATTCACGAATATGTTTGACGTTTAGGCAAGTAGGTCGTCATCTTCAGACTGCCCTCCTGAAGAATTTCAATGCGGCATTCGGGAGCTGACGACCTGCCCATCCAAACGTCACATCTGCCGAATAAGTTAAAGATATTTTCCTGAAATTTAATCTGTTAAAATTACTTCAAAAATTAAAAATGTTAAAAAAAGTTACTGTTTTCATTTACATTCCCATGGGCGGTCTAATATGTTTTCTCTTCAACTTCAAATATGCGTAAAACTTTTCTTCAAGTGGAATATGCGTCCTATCCACCCTTATTTTGGGCAGTTATTTAGGTCGAAGTATCGGGTATTCTTCCGCTCACAAAGGTGACGATACCCATTGTAAGGCGGCTTTGTGAACGCAGAAAGTTTTAACCTGATTTAGCCCTAGTTTTTACACTTAGTTGAAAGGTTAACAGGAATGGAGGGAAGGTAAAAAAAAGGAGCGTTACGAAAGATTCCACAATTGCTAAAAGGGAATCACGTCTACGAAATAGATGCTGAAAATTTTAAAATTCAATGCTGTGACTCTACCAAGGAAATGCGGACACGTGACGAGGTTTCCTCTCGATGTGATTGATTAAAAAAATGGCGAGGGAGTCTGCGGTCAAAAGGAAGGGGGGAAGAGGGCCGGAGTCAAAATCGTGGACGAGATGATGAGAAGGAAGTGTAGAAGAAAAAAGAAGAAGGGAGGGAGACTTTCCATTCATTTGCCCCAACCCTCGTTTTTAAAAAGGGCAATGAGTTGGCGGAGTTGCTTCGGGGAGTTATGGATCCCGCGATGATTATCCTTTTCATAAAACGTCTTCCTTTGTGTACGGCCTACGAGGAACCTCGCTCGACATCTCCTTTCTTGGAATTTTAGCGTGAAAGGGAATCTTTGGAGAGAAATACTGATCGATATTGTGTGCGCATGTGTTTGAAATAGAATGATAATGATTTAAAGAAAACTCTTTTACTTTTAGCGAACTTCACTTCAAGAAACCAACAATTTAAAATGCGATTTACGAGAGATTTGACCCAAATGCTTCCTTGAGTAGGCGTACAAGACATTATTAGAGATATGAAAAATCAATCATCAGAAAGCTAGTTTCGTAGGCTGAGGATAAAATCACTCCGTAGTTGCCCAGCGGCGTTTTCAATACACATATTGTCTGAGTATTGGTGAAGTTTCCCAAAAGGTTATTTCGATGGGAAATTCTTAGAGGGCGGGTTAATCGATGCGTGTCATAACCAGGAGCATAACTAAGGAAGCTAACCAGGGACTGCACGCCCATTGGCTGAATGATATATATCCAATAGGTTAACACACCACAGGAAGTCAAAAGAGAGCCCAAAATGTGGTCAAGTTCTCTGCTAGTGAATCAAACTCTTTGTATATTTCTCAAGGAATGATAAAATAATCCACAGCCAGCCATAATAAAACTGCTAATATCCCAGGAGTTCACGAATTGAACCATTGCAGTGATCGTGCTTGATTTTTAAATATATTTTTACATTATAAAAAACGCCTTCCTTTCATCTTTTGATCATTCTCTTTGTCAATCAGGAACAGTTCTAAGTTACCAACACAGATAATCATACTATATAGAGCTTTTCTCAACTACAATGTTTTTCCTTTGGTTCTATGTTTGACATTTTCAATCTACACCAAAAAGTGGTGTATCATCCAACTTTTGATCCATCAAAGGGTAATAGCCGCAACGTATCGATCTTTAGTTTATCCTAGGAGCTGACAATGGTCCAGATAAATTCCACCTTCCCAATCATAAGTGTGAAACGTAAGCAGTTTTAAAGTACATAGTTAAAATAGTTTACGATAATATTAAATAAAATCATGTTTCGATAAAACTTATAAAATGATCAGTTTTGTTGATGGAGTTATGCATGTAAGTAAATTAATGAAGTCTTGATATGTATTTATTTTTTCATTTTAATTATTTTTAATCACAGTGAAATCCAGTATTCTGAAGGAAGTGGAAACAAAAACGCGATTAGTATTTTATTATCTTTTTTTATTTCGTTTTCAAATACATTGTCAAATTAAACATGCCCATGGTATATTTTAAGCTGAGAATAAACTATGGATAAAGAGGGAAGAGAGGCCTGTGAATTCGTCGGGTTCGACATTTAGTGCATCATCCGAATGATAGCAAAGAAAAATGAATGGACTGAATCGACATAAAATGACGAATGAGTATAACTAATATTCTATGTGAGAATAAAATACTTACCTGGTGTAATATTTTGTGGAAATCAAAGACAAAATTTTAAAAATGTACGCTAAAGGGAAATAAATGAAACATGTATACATTAGCCAAAGCAGGAAAGCTCGGAAATGACCGGGGAAGGGCCATGAAGTAATTGGAAAGCTAGGAGCGAAGAGAAAATATTTTCCACGAGCTCACCTTTTGAAGAGCAGCTATCGCCTTTGGATAAAAAAATTGCCTTTCAGGCGACAGAGACGCATCAAGAATTGAATAGGAAAATAATATTGGGTGGTAGAGGGTTGAGCCTTGGGATAGCCCATGTACGATCCCTCGGAAATATGTACTGTTTGTCCAGTACTGCTCAAAACCTATCCCCAAATCGGTTTATTAGATATGATAGTGAAAAAGGCATACATTTGAAGTTCTAAGATTAACTTAAGAAACCTCACTACGGTTCAAAACGTAACTAGGTCATTTTACATTTGATATGATATTCGTATCGGACACACATTTTGAGAGATCCACTCGCCGGAACGGTTAATACTTGCCCGTTCGGGCAGCTCATAAACATTTCGGAGACGGTTTCATGGCGATTGAGGAGGGGGCACAGCATTTACCACTGGTTCCCTTCGGGAATATTTTAACTTTGTTAAAATTCAAGACGGGTTTTAATTATATGGCCGGTATTAATTTTGAATACCTGCTGTCCCTCGATCATGAAATTAATCCACTGAAAAGTTAGCATCGGTCACCAAATCACTGTGATTGTTTTCAAAGTTAAAAAGATGTTAACTTTCTCCGCGGGAAAAAGACTTGAAAAACTATTTTTGTTCATGTGTGGAAACACTCCGTCTTCGAGGTTGTTTAGATTTCCTTCTGCGTGGAGGAGAGATTGAAAGGGGAGAACCCATAAGGAAAGACTCTGAATATGTGATAAATTAAAAAATAAGGACGAGTGTCAAAGTTAAAGATAGGGAATATGGAGAGGTCAGCTGCCGGAACAACTGCTTGGGGGGCTTACGAATTATTCCAGCCGTAGGATTATCGATTGGCATTGTTCGTGGTGTGATAACTGACCGACCGCACCGAGGTCTTGTCGAAAGCAACCGTTAATGTAGCTGACACTACACACTATTCTTATCGTTATCCGCCGTCCTGTTAACCCATAAGTATTCTTGTATCAGGGATCCAAAAGTAATGGAACTTTCAGCCTTTGTATTGTCTTGTCTCTGTCTTTTCAGTCAGTATTTTTCCCCTTTCATTCAGACCCCCTTTTTCGCCAATGATACATCCATTCTCCCAAATATGCCTCTTCTCCGATGATCTTTTCGACATTGCGAATTTATTAAGTGTATCTGCAGATGCATATGTATGTTAGTCGGTGGTTTGTATCTTTGCATGTATGTGGGGTGTAAGGGTTTTTGCATGAAAGTACTCGATGTTATGTTTGTGGACTGTATACATTTGTGGCTTTTCCATGCGTTTTTTTCTTAATTACGGGTGGTGCTCTAACACCCCCAACCAGACACCTTGCGGTGGCTTGCGGATTATTAAGTAGATGTAGATCTGAAAAGTATACGGGTATCCGAAAGTTTCTTGTTGGCTATTTTAAGTTTAGCTGTAGCGAATGTGTCACTATGATGAGAACAAAAATTGTGGGCTTGGTAGTATTCTTCTGAGAGTAATGTGCCAAGTCGAGTGAATACGTGAGTATTTGTGATAGGCTAAAATCTTCCTTAGCTGTCAAAAAACATGAACAGGGGATGGAAATTGAGAAGAGATGAAAATATCATGGGCCAGAAGGATATTAAAACGTAACTCGAACTCAGCAAATAATGTCATGGTTCTTCCAGATTTTTGCTTACATTAACTAACCAGGAGAGTTAATAGATTCAAGGAAGATGCAATGAAATAGTTTTGATGATTAAATAAATTGCACCGAATGCTGGCCGTATTGATGATTCAAGTCAAATACGTGTACGTAATTAATTCATTTTATATTCATTTAAAGCCTCAATATTACACATAATAAATAAATATTACACATATATTGAAGACAATTACAAACACCGTAGGGTCTGGGTGGAGAGAAACCCACCCGCGAACTCTGGGCTGGCAGACGAGGGTGTTACCCCACCACCGTCGGAACCGAAAAGTCACCTAAAAGAAGCATTTAGGCACTTTTAGATGACCATGAGATCATCCTGATGTGTGTAAGAGATACCTAATGAGGTTAATTGAATATACATAAATACCAATCAATTAAAACAAACTGGTTGGACCCTTAAAAGAGATTTTGGGTGCTAGATACTAGAAGCTGACAAAACGTCAGAATTGCGGAAACCTACCATGGCATCTGGCTAAAAGTATTAGTGATCGAGAAGAAACATTTGACAGAGATCAGGTCTAGAGTTTATAAGCACGTTATTACAACATCCATTGTTGTACAATAGCTTTGTATTTTCCATGTCTTTATTTATACATGAGGCAATGAGTTTAGCTATTCCATTGCATATTCATGTGCAATACAGTTGGTGATGATCCACGTTTATATAGCCGTAGGGAGAGATGGGAGGGAGGAAATATTGAGGGAAAAGGAGATATACAGGAGAGAAGGAGGGTGAGGGATACGTTCACTCGTTTCAGCGAAGTACCCGGAGGTGGGGGAGTGAGATAAAGGGGAAAGAAGGGGGGGGCAGAGAAGTTGCTCTTCGCGGGAGGGGAAGTGAGGCGTAGGTAGGAGGAGGAGAAGCGGGAAAACTACTCAAATTTTAGTTTGGAGTCCGCATTGGGGCAACAAGGTTGAAAGGTTTAAAAAAAAAACAGTCGTTACACAGTAAACTACTTTTTGACGGAATGATAGATGGCGTTGTACCTCGTACCAAGGAAATGTGGGAAAAACAATAGTTATTTTTTTAATTATGAAAAAACTGATAATTTTCACGAAGCCACAACACCTAATTCTCTCTAGGTGATCACGAAATGAAATCAATTAGAAGAGCATTATTAAATATTCCAAATATTAAGAGTAGCCCATCGGTCTTTGATGTGTGGGATGGGAATAAAAAAGATAGAGAAAAGGAATATTAAACTTGCTGAACATGTTCTCAGACATAACAGCTAGATGGAAAATATAATGGAGGGGAAAATAATAGTAAAAAAAAGAAAGAGGAAGGCCAAAAAATAAATGTATCGATGATTTAAAAAGTACTGTGAGTTTAACAACATACGTTGAACTGAAGAGAACGCCAATGATTGCAACAACAAGGCTCCGCCTTTAAAAACACTTCTAATCTTCTCATAGCACAACACTAAACAAATGCCCTATGCAATACGCTTGCAATACATTCTCTCCTTTATAATACAAATTCTGAAACTTTCCATTTCCTTTCACTCAATGTGCTCTCTCCCTACCACCCTTGAATTTTTCTCAGCATTTATTAAATAAGACTTTTAAAAATTATTTTTATTTTTTCCAAGCTCGAGCACAACAGGGAATAAATAAAAAGGAAAATTAAAAGGAATCCCCTGAGAGAAGGATGATAAGATGAGATGCTTGAGTCAAGTGAACTTAAGAGAGATAAGGAAGGAGAGATAAGAATAGGAAAAAAGGAATTGAAATCGATAAGCGGGGGTGGGAGGATGGAGAGGACAGCTTAAGTTGACCAATATTTTTCCTGACGCTACAAATGTAGAATTTCCAACTGATATTTGTTTTCACCTTCCTGCAAAGGAAGAAAAATTTAATGAGAGCACGCACGCCCTTTACAGAAAAGGTGGCAAAGGCGAGGTAGAATTAATAAGTGAACGGCTTTATTTGCTCTGGAGGAAATCCCAACGGAGAAGAGAAGAGAGTGCAGCATCAGCCGACCCCAACGAAAGGACTGGCGTAAAATCTGAATCAAAGTCGAGAGAAAAGAAATGACAAAGATATCAAGTCGTAGGATCAAAGAAAGGTCAACGGTATCGCACCATCCGCGAAAGGAAAATCTAAGAGATTAGTGCCTTAGAGAATATTTATATTATTTGTGCATTAATAAATATTGGGATTTAAACTTGAAATAACTATACCGATGGGAAAAAGACGTTGACTACGCACATCGATGGCAAAAAGATGACAAACATCAGTAAAGTATTGATAGAAAGTTCAAAAATATGTTGACCCCGCTTGACCATAACGGATAAGACTAGATAGGTAGGGAAAAATCAGTGGCTTTCCGTACTGCGGGAGATACCGCAACAGTAACTTTTAACGGAGTCGTCCGCTAATCTGTATTACAATACATTTTAAAAGCCCAAAAAATTTCAGAGTTTAAGAGGACGCCTCGGTAGCTTGACTGGTTAAAGCACTCGGCCATCGAGGGATCCGGGTTCGAATCCCGGTAAAGGCGAATGATTTTTACGCTCTGAAGTTGTTGCATTGAGTAGCTTTACATGTCAAACAATCGGAACAGGATTGGGAAACGCAACCTCAAAAGGTTGATATATCAATACTAAGTAGATGCATCAAAAGGACAAAAATAACACTGTATTCAGCAGAGGAACGGTGCAATAGGCAAGTGCAAAGTTAATCTCTTACCTAAGAGCAAGTCAGTATTACGCATGTGTGTGGATAGCGACAATGGCCAAATCACCAAAAACTTGATCGTAATCCGTGAGCATTTATAGTTGGCATGAGCATTTCAGATAATCCAAAGTTTTTTTTTACGGTTGCATTAATTATATTAACGATAGGTTACTGATTATCAAAACCGCTGAAAATAGATATGTTATTCAGAATGGTATATGGGATGAGAACCAATATAAATAAAACAAAGTTTGTGCGATGTTCCAGAGAAAGAAAGGCTAAGCCTAACATCAAAATAGAAGGGCAAGAACTAGAAAAGGTGGAACAGTTTACGTATTTCGGAAGTTTTTTTGGACCAAAACGCTCCAAGTAGGAGGGATGTAATCTCCTTACAAAAATTTACTAGGCAAAGAGGCTTTCACAAGGAGGAGAGAATAAATGACTGGAACATTAAGTAAGGATGTTTAGAATAGATTTATGGACTTAAGAAGATTCACGTAGTTATTATTTTCGTCTTAGAATCATAGTCATTGAAACAGGATGATAAGTATAGATTTGAGGCTTTTGAAATGTGTTTGGAGAAGGATAGAGAGGGTTAAGTGGGCAGAAAGTAAAACAAATGATGAAGTGATAGGTATGATGACCGAGGAGAGGGGACTGTTGGGAGAAATCCTATGGAGGCAGGAAAAGTGGATGCTGAGCATTTTGATTTGCAGTGAGATGTTGACGACTGTGGTGGAGGCGAGAATGTTAGGAAAACGAGGAAGTTTTAGGAACATGATAGGTATGTTGGACGGAATAAAGGGAAATATTAATTACACAGAGATGAAGAGGGACTTGTTCTAGGGTAGGATATTTGGTTGAGTTGTGTTGGGAGAGACAAGAGAATTGTTTCGTAACTTGTGTCCATCCAAAACCTACCTTACTGGTAGATTACCTAATAATAATTCAGAATGATACATGAAGGAAGAAGCGATGTCGGTGGGAGGAGGGGGCGTGAGGGAGGGAGGTGTTGGGACGAGCGAGTCATAAAGGCGATGAGGAAATGGAACGGCGTGGGCGGGTGGGCCTTTGATGAAATGGACCCGAAGATGAATATAGACAAGTTCTTCGAAAAAAGAGCGACGAATGGGGGAGGGGAGAGGCATCATTGCCGAGAGAGAGAGAGAGAAGGGGGCGCCGCGAAAAGGAGGGGAGTCTTTGGGTGCTTTTAAAAGGGGACTTCGGGCGGGGGATGCTGTCGGGTCATTCTTTCTGCTTTACTTGGCTTGCTGGCCAGGAGACTCGGGGAATGGCGGAGAAGTAGCAACCACACGTCTTCCGCCAGGAGCCGGGGAGGAAAGTGGGGGATGGAAGTGGGGTCCATTTCACTGCAGGCATGATCAACGAGGGCATCAGCACTGTGACGTGGAAGGCCTAAGGGAAGCCAGCACATCACCACCATCCCGAGGAGCAGCACCTCACCAATTTCCTTTCTTTCTTTCATTAAATCGAATCAAAGATTTAATTAAACTCACTAAATACTCCAAAAATAATAGGGTTAAATGTTTCAAAAGTAAACTAGTCCCTGATTCGTGTCTCCAGGTGGGGACATCTCGAGAGAGCACATCAGTCATTTTGCCAAAGAGGCCATGGCGCATTAAGAAGAGGTGAGGCATTACAGGAAGCGTACCGCGACCGGCAGAGGCGCTGGCATCGGTATGTTTTGATGCAAAAGAGGGCTATTTTTAAGGATTTTATTAATTTGTACTTTGATCTGCGATATATTATTTATCCCCCGGATTTGCTATCCTACTTATTTTTGTGGCAGACCAAGCAAGTGGTTATGATTCCCAACTTTTTACCATACCAAAGTACTTCTCCAGTGGATGAAATTGAAACTCGTTTAAAGATAAGTTTTCCCCTAACATGCGGTGCATAAGTTTTTGCAGTACAGCGCACATTTTGTTCATAAATAGTGAATGGAGAAAATTATTCCCTTTTTCTAACCCTTTAAACACCCTTCCTCACCCTAACCCTTTCCACCTGGTGTTTGCACTCCCTAATGCACCCTTTTTTGGTGGATGACGGCGTGTTTGCGTATATAAACTGTACAAGTAGAAAAAAAACTGAAGGACGAAGGGAAGAAAGGATTTGAAAAGCCAGGTGAGGGAAAGCTGTGGATGAAGCGGTGAGATTTTAAATACATAAAATGTTGATGAGATCTGTGGTTTGGTTTGGAGTGAAGGGTTCACATTTATGAAGGCTCATAAAAATCCTTGCTTCCAGTTTGGTAGCAGAATCGGAGGGTGGGGACGGAAAGAGAGAGACCGTGGAGAGGAGAGAAGGTACGTACCAAGGGTCAAGGGGAGAGGAATATACAGAGTGAATTGGACGGAGAGCGCGAATGAAATTTTACATCGAGTGCGATAAAAGGAGGAACAGGGGGCTGGGCGAGGCTACACTAGTAAGGATGCGATTGGTATTGCTTGAAGGGACGATCTGGGCGGGAGGTGGGTGAGGTGAGGGAGCGGATCGCACGATTGGGAAGCATCCTGCTCACTGCGAGAGTGCAAGGCGAGCCGAGCGGATTTGCTAGGTGAAGGTTTTCAAGAGTGTGTGACAACGAGTGGGTAGATTTTAAGATATTTTTGATCTTTGTTGGTAATATTAAGGTCAAAGAGGGCCAGAGGGAGACAAAGATAATCTCGAATCATTATTTTTCATTGCTGGCAATGGATTCTTAAATATAAATTTCAATTTTCGTCTATTCAGACGCACGCTCAACTTTTCCATTTTCACGTTCACGTACTCGTAATATTTCATTTCCTAAATTCACAAAGTTTGTGAGAATACGTAGAAGGAAGAGAGCATACTGATAGGGTAGGAGAAGGGAGGGAGGGGGTGCGAGGGAGGGACTGACGGTTCCTTTGGAATGATTGGAAGAGGAAGTGCACGTGAGTGTATGAAAAACGATGGACCCTCTTCAGAGGAGGAAGTGACGAGGGGGAGGGTGGAGGTGGAGGGGAAGGACGCAGGGGGTGAAGGGGGCGAACTTGCTGGCTTCCATCTCTTCGCGTGGGCGCACCCCTCGTCTGTCGCTGCGAGGGCGGTATCTCCAGCAGCAGCTGCCCACCTCCTTCCTCCCCCCAATTGAGTAAAGAATCAGAGATTTATAAAGAGGAAGTCGGATGCAGAGAGTGAAGGAAAAGTCGACGCGCGTCCATGCACGAGGGGGCGGAGGAAGGAAGAAGGGAAGGAAGCATACGCACGAGTGGATTTGTCCAAATGAAATGATCGCGAGGCATGGCGTCGTAGGCCCGTGCGTGGGCCTGAAGAGACGTTCCTCGCCGCTTCTGGTGCCCTCCCTCTTCTGCACTGGGTGCGCGCAAATGGTCCGATAAAACGCGCGGAGGGGAAGAGGGGTGACCCTTGTAGTGGGTGGCGTATGGTGGGGTTGGCCCCGGGGATGACCCCGAAATGTTTTTTTTTTATTTTCGCTTTTAACCCCTTTCTTTCTCTGTTATGTGCTCCTTTTCCCTTTATATAGGCTCGTTCCGAGTCGCCTCGCAAATCCTTAATCCTCTTAATCCCGAGACGAATAACAGGACGGCGAATGAATATGCAAAGAGGCCCAAGAGGTTTTGGAATATGGCGCACGTATTTAAAAAAAAAGTTTCCGCACCCAAGTGTCTCGGAATTTCGACGTGGGTGCGACTGAGGCGCAGTGAGCCGACAACTCGCCGCCTCCATTGGCGGGGAACGGAAGAATGCCGCGGGAGCGACTAGTCGCGCAATTCAGAGTCGCAAGACATTGGAGGAAAGGTGACAGGTAGCCGCCGTGTGCACAGAACGTACACGGAATTTTAACTTGGCGCGTAGAATACGCGTACCTTGATCTCCACGCCGCATTTTGGACAGTTTAAAAGAAAACAACGGATCTCGCATTTAGAACCTATACGTACTCTCTATTCGAAAGATATCCTAATCCGATGACGATAGTCCATATGGATGAATAAATTATATTTTTAATATTTCTTGAATAATTAGACCAAAATATTTCCATTGAAATACAACCTAAATGTAGAACACAACTATTCAATACAGTGACCCTAAATTTGCTGGAATTAGAGTGCATACGACTCGATATGTATTAAAAGCCAACCCATCTGTGTGTTCCAATGAAAAAAATAGTTGCATATACTCATATATACACCCACAGAATGTAAAAGCAAATTTATTTATATAACGTATATACTTTTGACTAAGGGCTCTAACACAAATGTAGAACTCATGTTACCGACAGTTAGTGAAGTCCTGAGTACTGTTCTGGGTAAGTTAACACATTTTATGATACAATAAAAATTATTCCCTTCAACAACACTTCATTTTAACGACGAATGGATGAAATGGCAAAAAATTTGGAAGATATATTGTGCAGCAAAATTCACATTACAGTTGGACGAGTCAACTTTGACAGGCAATGAACCGGCACTTCTAGCTTACGTACGCTTTAATAAAAATGAAACTCTCTCTCTCAAGAGTTGTTTGTAATGCAAATAGAAACTGACACTAAGGGGGAGTGAAAATTTAGTATCGCAGAGAAGTCCTTCAGGGACAAGGAAATTCCACTTTTTAACATACTTGCTGTTGCGACAGACGGAACTCCATCAATGCCTGGTCGTCAACATGGTTGTATTGCATACATGAGAAAATGTGTACCAAATATTGTTGCTATTGCTTCTGTCATTCACAGGTAATATCTAGTTTTTTATAATACTGAGTGTTCGACTTCACAAATCTTTAAATACTGTAAATAGAGTGGTTAACAAAATCATAGGTCATGCCCTTAATGTTCGACTATTTCGAGAGTTGTGTGGTTAGAACGACGAAATATTTCAAACTTTTTTTACTAAACACATAAGTTTGTTGGTTGTCAAAAGACAACTGTATAAGGCGCTTCTATAATATTTTTGATACTGTCATGCAGTTTTTTGAGGAGTAAAATGATTTCCTCAGCAACAACCTTAAATATTAGGGATGCGTTGAATTTTTGTCTGAATTTTCGGTAAAGTTTAATGAAATGAATTTATAATTACAGGGAAATGATACATTATGAGGATATTCTTTCGTTGGAAATTCCATATTGGGTGATGAATTCGTTTGTAGGAAGGAATTGAGGAAGTTAGAACATCAGAGGAAGAATTAATTGTACTACAAAATCACGTTGAATTGAAACCAAAGTTTAAGATACAAGAGTTTTGGTTACAGAAGGAGGTTTCCGATCGTTATCCTGCATATGGTGGTTAAAAAACACCTTCTAGTATTACCAACTTCATATTTGGTGGATCGTGGTTTTAGTGCAGTCACTCAGCTTATTTCCAAGCAGAGAAATAAACTTTAGGTTTGGGAACGCAATGATTTAAGACTCCTGCTAAGTGACATTAAACCGGCCGCTAGAAAATTGGTGTCCGTTATCAAGCCCATCCATCCCATGAAAATTTTATTTGATGGAAATATGTTATTAAATTAGGCAAATGAGTCTCCTTAAATGACTTCTTGACCATGAAAAACTATAATTAATAGTATCTTAATTGCTTCAACTAATTTTAACAAAATATGATTGGTTAATCTATTTTTATAAATTAGAAATGTCCACGTTTGCTTCATTTAAGTAAAAAATGACATGTAAACTTCTAAAAAAATGCTTTTTTACTATTATTTGTTTTTGATAATTTATTTTTATCTCAAAATTATATTCTCTTCTAAGTTCCTTGTATTGTGTATTAAGTCTTTTGTATAATTGTGACATGAAAACGATGCGTCTATTGGATTCTAAATAAAAATTTGATTAGTCATAGTTTTTAATTTAATTATTTAATGTTCCTCATTTGGTTATCATGTTTTATGATTTTTATTATTATTTTAAAGCTACCGATTAGTGGGTGTTTTGAATAGGTATATGGATCTTAATATGCGGTGGCTCGTAACGGTTTAGGAAACCCTGAGTTAGAATGCATAATAGGATGTATTCCAGCAGGGAAACATTCCATAGCGATAGGAATGCGACGGTAGACGAAGGAAGAGAAGGTGATGAGGTGGGGTTTTACGGTTTAGGTACGAAGAATGACCGTTGGGAGAAAGCAATGGAGTTCGGCCTGAGACAAAGGTTACCCATAAGGAATATTTTGTTTCGACACCAAAATGTGCGCCGAGGGATTCAGTAACAGCGTGGTTAATTGGCAGTTTACCGGGAGCGTACGCGGAAATAGACCATAATTTAGTAATAATGAAGTGTAACGTCCGACTCCAAAAGATATAACAGCAAAGACGGTTAAGGAAATGGAATATGAAAGCATTAATCGGAGCAACAAGAAAGGAGCAAGCTTTAGAGAAAATTATAAGTGAAGACAGAGAACTGGCACTATCGAGAAAAAAGTGAATATCTCAAAAATGGGATATGAAAACCACAAACGAAATAATAACATTTATCAAGTCTTTATCGGATTTAGATTGAGACTTGGTATTCCCTACTTACACATAACCTGTCGTCGTTTACATGCAATAAAAATCATACATTTTCAGTAAGACCTTTTCATAAGAAGAATACAGTTTAGAATACATGGCACGACATGATAATCATGCAATACACTTCATGATGGTGTTAGTTCAAAATTAACAGATACCAATTTCAAGAAACTGCGAGAGATGCCGCAACAGTAACTTTTAACGGAGTCATCCGCTACCAGTGCATTTCTTTGAAATTTGTCTAAGGTATGAACAGCCTACGTGTTTGACATTTGCTTTAACCTCATGGACTGTGGCGCGTCGCGCACGACTACGAATGCCTGTGACATTGTATGTATAGTATTTCGTCACAACATCTTGTTCCTTTAAAACCCCCAAAATTTCAGAGTTCAAGAGGACGGCTGGGTAGCTTAACTGGCTAAAGCACTCGGCCAAACACCGGGGGATTCGGGTTCGAATTCCGGTCAAGGTGAATGATTTTTACGATCTGATATAGTTGTATTGTCTCAGATACTATATTTCTTTGAAGAATATCGTATTCAAAACAAAAGTTCTAAAAGGACATAATGACATACTATTCGATGACAACTGCACGGATTAGCTAATTAAAATAGTATTTCTGCAATAAAGAAGTCCTCCCCACGAAGGAGAGGCTTCTTCCCCTGGACGACGGTTGAGAAGAAAAGCAGGGAAAACTCATCGGGGGCCGACTCGCCTCTTATGCGAGAAAATACACCGAAACGCGACAAGTGACTTGGCCCAACACGGAGTGAAGAATGAAGAATCACCCCTTTTTAGTGTTCCGCTGTTGCAAACAAAAAACTCAATCTTTCCCATTAGTGACCTTATCATTTCGGACATGCGCATTAGTGGTCAGTACTTCGCATGTTAGGATACTTATCTCACCATGGTATATGACTCAATTTTTGTATTGATGCCTCCTGTGCAAAAATCAGCATACATATTATCACACGCAGCGACACCAGTGCAACCTTGGCGTGGTCCCGATGAAACGCGGACGCTTCAACACACTACATATATTCCACTGAAAGTGATTTTCTAGTCTCGACCTTTCAATTTCGATTAATGGCAACATCCCGGAGGACGCCCGAGAAAGGTTTTGTGACTTCTATCCAAAGCACACAGCACTGGTTATGAATTATGATTGAGGAAAAACTCCATCTCGTTCTGAAGTAGCTAAATGAACTTGTAAGTAAGACCTGGGTACAATTAAAATCAAACGGTGCACATTCAGAAAAGCCCGAGTCAGCTAGCGCCCCTTATTACGTTCTTCCTTTTGTTCCACATGCTCTCTCTCTTTAACCGATCACTGATATATATTTCTAAGTCACTCGGTGAGTTTAGTATTTCTACCACTTATCCTAAAGATGGAGAACAAAACGCCACCTAGGGAAACTTTGCGGCACACCGGCTGGGGGAAGAAAGAAAGAATCACTCGTGGTGAACTCCTCCTGCTCTGGGGCAGTCCAGTCACGTCCTTTCGGAGAAATATCCCGGAAGCCTTTCCTCCCTCCTCCTTCACTGAGAAATCATCCATTTAAGTCTAAATCAGTAATAAATGAAGCAGTTTTTCGCGAGGGCTTTCCAGAAATTAACCTCCGATAAGCTATAAAAATACATTATATACAGAAAATTTCTTATTGTCATCACAAAACTACACATTTCTACTACTTAACATGTCTTCGCCAAAGAGATTTAAACATTTGTAATGTATTTGAAATAGTTTTCAAGTTCGTTCAGCATAAAATTTTGCCACCCGAGATCGCAGCCAACCGATGACGGCATTTTGAAGTTCCTCGTCGAGAAGAGCACAAAGCATGCAGTGGCCTAACTTTTCAGTCGCGTTTTCATGCAACAGAAAGTCGTAGAAATCTGTGGAAAACCTTTTCAAGATTTCAGATATCGTAAAACGCTCATTTTTACAAATTATTCTGGCCAATTTCCAGGTGCAGTTCATTATTTATCACATACGGGAGGCCATTTCTGTCATCATCACGGATATTTATGTTTACTCTTAAACGAACGACAACACTGATGCACAATTCTGTGTCACATCACACTTAGTCCGATGTTTTTCGATGAATGTCAGCAGATTTGAATTTTTTTGTCAGTAAAAATCATAGCATTGAACGAATTTCACATTTAGCGGGAATTTCAATTGTACTGTACATTTTGATTCGCTATTGTAAACAAACGAAAAGAAGCGCGACCTTCCTACAACTGCAGCTCAAGACCTATTGTGTCTGTCAATACAGTGACCATTTGGCTCACTTCACTAATTCTTACGCTAAAGATTACTTTCCTGACAGGCCTCGCAGTTTCCTGCGTTACTCTTAATGCGAATTTTAGAGTTTTTATCACAGTTAAGACTGTATTCATACGACTTGAAGTTCGACTTTCGAAAAACGAGTCCCCAAGTAATAAATGGGTGAAGCCAGGTGCAAATCCGGTCGAGCAAAATTGACAACTATTGAGCTAGGTTCGTCCGCTCAGAAGTCATCGAATCTATAATCCTCGTTATTTGAGGATCAATTTTAGATATTCTTCAATTGATTTTATCGTAATATTTGTCAGCCCCAGAGCTAATATGGAGAAAACTCGAAAGAATAAATGAGACATTGGAGACTTCCTTCGAAAAAGATCAACTCACGACATTTAGGGTATCTAGAAAATATAAAGAATTAAGCGGAGGCACACATTTGTGAAATACACCCTACAATTGATTTTGGGCACGGTGGCATATCGGAGAAAAGATGATGGAAAGCCTGGAAATATGGCGTGCAAAATGAACGGCGGAAACCAAATAATTGGCTCCAGTTACACAGAAAAAAGGTTCTGTGAAGATTGGACAAGGATATAAGCTTTGGAAATAAAGCGAAGAGAAAAGCTCATCAAACATATTCTTTCTGGAAGGTTCCCAAGACTTCTAACGAAGAATAACAGATGAAGACACCGGATGTGATACATGAAACGATTGATAACAGAATAAATGTGAGGAAATAAGAAGAAAATTTTAAAATATCAGCTCTTTAGAAAGCCGAAAGAAGATCTTCGCCAAAATAATCCTGGGATTGAAGGCGATTGGAGTTAATTTGACGCCTTCGTCGGAATATGCATATACAGTCTCAGGGAAAAACACCGTCGGTCATCAAATAGTGGCTCTCAAATCACGCATTACAAATAAATACATTATTTCGAAGGAAATTATACGAACGCCCTGGGCTCCACAGGCAGCAAATTTTGGTTCACGTGGAAGCTGGGTATAAAATCATCCCAGGTCAATTTTAACTGCCATACTTTCGTTCCTTAAAACATTATAAATTATTCATAGTTAAAAGCAAACACTGGCAGGTACAAACAAAAATGACAGAAATGATAAAATTCTGCGTGAAATGTTCACTTTGTGTGTGAATGTGTTCTTCTAATCCAACTCTCGATAATGTCGATTCCCCCTGGCAACTCAAGCGATCGAAAGACCTTAGTTATGGTTACGCCTTTGATCACAAAACTCTCAATCCCGAGTCAACTTTTGGGAAATTTTCATTCTCCATTAATGAGCAAGCGAGTGATTTTAAAATATCCAATGATTTAAGTGAGATAGTCCTTATTCTTTTTATTGTTATTTTAAAGGAGCATAAAACTTTCATACAATTTAAAAAAGATGTATTTTTTCTATACTCACATCTTTCGTCTTGTTACCGAGTTGATGGGTGTTTACCACCCATCAACGGAACCGAATCCTTTCTTAACTCTTCGGAGAAATGGGGCCGGATCGATGCACCCGTGCGCCACAAACTATTGCAGCACCATGAACTCAAAGAAGAGCTCTCTCTTCCACTCTGTCGCCCCTAATGACGCAATAATCGCCGTCCTCTTAAACGCACCACTTTTCTCATTTCCCTTTTGCTGATGGCGGACGAATGGATGCTGATTTGAAATTTTTTTGCCAGAAATAATTTGTTGCGGGCAGCAGCCAGCGAATTGCTGAAAAGGAATCGGGTCGGGGATCGCCTCGTGGGGTGTAAGGAGTGGATTACGAGTGACGAGTGAGGTTAGCCGGATCCCCTCCACCGCCAACGCCCGCCCCCCTCCCCTGTTGCAGCGCCGTCTCCCTCGCCTGGAGATTCCCACCCACCAAGGGGATAGTGGGGCATGATGCACCCGGCAGCGTGTGTCACCTCGGAGAGATAAGACTATTGATGTCACCTATCGCCCACATTATTTCTGCCCCATTTTACATTCGAAAAATTCCACACTTCATCTAAAAAAAAGGCATTTTTCAAAACGCCTCTTACAGGGTTGGGTGAGAATCCTATCTATTTGCCAAAACACTGATCATTATTTTATGATCAACAATGTGAAATTAAAACAGGCTTTCTAAGGACCGTGGAAACTATTTTAAGATATTTTTTATTTACAATGCAACATCTCCGTTAAAGTTACTGTTGCGGCATCTCCCGCAGTTTCTTTGAAATATTTTTTATTTAGTATCATTTACCGCTTTTTCAATCTTTTCAAATGTAAAAAGCAATTTAAACATCACAGACTTCGAAGGCACAATAACATTACCTCTTAAATGGTGGTGGTTGGTGAAATTTTTAGGTTTTCACACTAATTATTGAAATGGCTTTACACGTAAAATTGAGACTGTCATTTTCGACGTCAAAGAGAACGCTCGAGATAGTTTGGCGATCGGTAGATGAACGCATTATATCTAATGGCACCAACTAATTAGCTCATTATATCTCTCTTTTAGTTAGAAATTTACATTAATGTTAAATATGGATTGAAATTAGTGTACGTACTTCACATTCGTGGGAACCAGCATAGATTAAATTAACGTCTGATGGCCTGTGGTTACAATCACGCGTCCTGCCTAGACACAGGTGTTCCTTTTGTAATTTACAGACAAAGGGGTTAAAATTATGACTAATTAGTTTTGGAGTTGAAAAAGTGAAAAATCATAATACGAGGTTATTTAAAAAATTAATGGCCGTTTTCTTATTATTATTAGCGGGTCAGAACATATTTTTGTGAATGCAGCGCCAAATACAGATTGCTTCCAAAGGCATTACATATTCTGATTCAGTTTTTGTTTGCCTGGCAAATCCAGAAAAAAAAATTTCACTAAAAATCGATGATTCCACCAGTTTTTGGACTCCACCCATCAGTCTCGACCTTGCTCCTAGTGTCTATTTCCCTTCCTTGCACTCATGTCACAGTTGCTTGCTGGACAACTGTTTGAACATGGTCAAGAACTCAGTAAGACCACCGTCATCAACGTTCAATGCACAGGTGAGCGAACTTCTATGCTAAGGGATTAAAGAATCTGCTGTTACATAGTTACGGAAGTTACATAACGTGCTTAGACATAAAGAAGAATTGAAGCAAGTTTGTGGGAAATTAAAACCGCCAATAAAACTTGTTCCAACGAATGCATTCATTAAATACAAAAATGCAAAACTTAAATAAATTTACCTAGTATTTATGATTTCAATGATTTTCCCAATTGTTCTGTTTGGTTCATTTACAAAATTAATATGAAAAAGGAGGATGGGAGTATCTTAAACAGTCTGGATTAATTATTTAATGATAATTGAACAAGATTAATGAGGAATAAATAATCTTCTTACAGGTATCATATAAATATCGCTGAGAGAATGCAGTAACTTTGGTTAGAGGAGGCGACCCTAGGGTGACGCGCTGATTATATTTAATTTGTGGAGATAATAAAAATTCAATCAACGAAATGTCGAAATGTCCCATTGTCATTCAACGCCTCCTCCAAATCTACGCTATTTTCTTTTGTCAAAGATCATGCTTCGGATCCATACAGTGTTGCCTCCATATTATTCTTTAATAATCCTTTGTTCAAGTCTTAATTCCGCAATCCTCTGATCAATCACTTCGACCAGCAAATGCAGTTTTCCAAAGGGCTTAAAGTAATTATTCCAACTTTAGTTCACGTAAAGAGTAATTTACAGATGTACAAAATTCACCAAAGGATGATCAATCACATAGGATCAATTAGGTTGAAATATCAATCAAATAAGTTGAAAAAAAAAACTTAAACTCAGAGGAAAATCGCTGATACTGGTAAATCACTAAATTTCCAGACAAAATAATTAAATCAAATTTAATTAAAATTAAACAAAAATAATTAAATATCCAGACAAAATGAAAGTACATTGAGATGTCCTTGCTCTAAATGGTAACAAATTATACATTATCATTATGATCTCTCCCTTTAATGGTAAAATTTTCGTTTTAAGCTCAGTATTAAACAACTGTAAAACTCTTGAACCCGGTGAATTTAAATTAGTAATTTTAGGCTTTATATTTGGGACCTATACGTTGCGGAAAGTAAAATAATAGCTTTGCTAACCACATTAAGTGGAATTTAAAAAGTTGCAATTTTTCTTTCCGTCGAGTGAATTCTATTAAATAGCGCTACTATGATTACAAGTTTCTAATAGAATAAATATTCACAAAAATATAATATTAAATTTTAGCGCAAATCTATAATTTTCTCATGTACGACTTACTCTCACATAAGAACTCTAAAGATTTGTCTACATCTTTAAACCAGTTCCCATTGACAGCTATATTTCTACTAGATTATAAACGGGAAAAAAATTACTTTGGTAAATGTCATATATATCTAGAATGAACCTTTATGAGAGCTTAAGACGAAGATGTAAAGTTGCACGGTAAAGACGTTAGTCCAGGTAGATTAGACATATGTATGGGATATGTATATGAGGGTAGCTTGGGTTGAGGCTTAATCGATCGATAAATACCTTAATCGATAGTCGAGATAGAAATGACATTAAGGGAAATAAAATTCAATAAAACCGTTGAGGTAGAAATGATTCCTTTAGAACTACTGAAGGATTGAAAGGTTTAGAAGAACGTGTGAGGAAGAGTTATGATGGACTAATTCGAGTATTTATGAGAAATGAATTTGACTAGAAGTCTTCGTCAGATTAGTGATAGTTCCAATTCCAAAAATGAGAAAGGCAGTTATATGTGAAAACTACAGAACCATAAGTTTTATCTTGCGCACAGGTAAAATGACATTCAGAAAAATCAATTAGGGGATGGAGACCAGGACAGGTGATTACTTATGGGATGATTAGGAATAGTAGAGGCATCCGTGACGCCATAGCAGTAATTTGGTCATTTAAATAGAGAAATTTAGAATACAATCATCTATTTCGTAGATTTTTAAAAGGTGTTTGACATAGAGAATTGGGTAGAATTAATTAATATATATGTATTGAAGGAAACAGGATTAGATTAGATGGATAGGAGACATCCGCAATCTATACATGTGTCATGTCTGGTCAGGTGCGTGTGGCGGATGGAGTGTCCGGATGAACATTGTTAGGAAAAGGGGTGAGGCAGGGTTGTACATTATCACCTGTGCTTTTTTATGTATATGTGGAGAAAATGATAAAAGATTCATGGAAAGAATTGGATATAGGAATATAAATTGCCGTGGAATTCATGAACTCAGTTCGGTTTGCTGATGATCAAACTTTAGTTTTTCAGTCAGCTTAGGGGTTTGCAAGTAATGCTAAGTCAATAAAAAATTCAGTGCAATGGATATAGGATAAAATAAATGTAAATAAAATGAAATTATGCGGTTTCCGAGAAATTTTAAGGTTAAGTGAAAGCGTTCAAACAGGGAAAGAAAATACTTTGTTCTTCCAAACACATTTCATTATGCATGACCTAGGTTTCGACTCACGTAGTCATCATCAGGACTTTGTAAGTCGAAACATAGGTCGTGCATAATAAATTGTATGTGGAAGAACAAAGTGTTTTCTTTTTCCGATATGAATCGCTTCCACAAAGTGACGCCTCAAACCATTCTACTCATTTAGTTTAATTAGGGGGCAGACATTAGAGGAGTTGGAACAGTATACTGATCTCAGAATTGTTCTGGAGAAAAATGGACGGAGTAGTACAGGCATGAGGCAAAGAAGCTTTCCAAACTAGGAGAGAGATCATGACAGGCTTGTGTAGTAAGAATGTCAAATAAAATCTCGTCAAAGCATTAAAAAATAGAGCGTGATTTTGTAAAGAGCGGAAGTGTGACCAATAAAACAAAGTGATAGGCGTAGATTAGAGGTTTTTCAAATAAGGGTGTGGATAAGGATAGAACGGGTAAAATGAACGGAGATTAAAACAAACGAGGAAGTGCTATATGGAAGTGTATGGTGGGGGAAGGGTGTTTGTGGAGGAAATGGTTAAAGAGGCATGGGAATAACTGGAGGTAGGAATGAAAGTTGGTGGGGAATACATAAAATCAGATAGGTTTGTTGATGACCAGACTTTAGTTTGTAAGTCAGCCAAGAGGTTGCAAGCATTGCAGAGTGAATCGGAAATGCAATGCAATTGATATGGGGTGAGAAAAAATGTAAATAAAACAAAGGTTATGCGATATTCCAAAAAGGAAAAGGCTAAGCTAAACATTACAATAAACGATATTGAATGAATTTCAAAGCATCCTAAGTTGCAATTATTTGTTAGATGACAGTATATGTAATAACATACGTGTAGAATGAATAGAGGTATTTATGTATTTGTATGCGTGTAAAATGATAGGATTTTTGCATGAATGTATGTATCACTGTGGGTATGGGTTTGCATGTATGTGTTGGTTTTGAATACGGGTTTTTTCCCTTTTACGGGTAGTGACCTAACACCCGCCGCCACACGCTCTTGCGGCGGCTTGCGGGGTATTATGTAGATGTAGATGTAAAATAGTAGAGCAAAAATAGAGCATGTGGAATAGCATACGTAACTTGGAAGTGCTCCGGACACAAATTATCAAATTAGTAAGGATATAAGACGAAGAATTGCGTTAGCCAAAGAAACTTTCACTAGGAAAATGGAATTGATGAAGCGGCTGTTGAGTAAGGAGGTTCAGTAACGATGGGTCAAAACTTTAATAAGGAGCGTAGTTTTTTATGACAAATGGTCACTGAAGTAGGATGATAGATTTTTGGAGGCTTTTGAAATGTGGGTGTCAAGACGGATGAAGAAGGTGAAAGTGTCAGAAAGGAAAGCAAACGAGAAATTGTTGAGAGGGGAATTTTGCGAGAAATATAGAGTATGCAAATCTTTTTGTTTGGCGATGAGATGTTTCAGATAGAGGTGAGACTATTAGACAAATGAGGAATGTGCAAGAATAGATTAGGCATGATGGATGGATTGAAGGGAGGAAAGAAGTATGTAGAATCGAAGAGGAGCTTACTGTAGTTTTGGATGTCAGGTGTGTTATTTGTTAGGGCCGTCAAGTAATTGTATTGTTGTACAATTGTAGAGCTTGTATCCATCCAAAACCTACCTTAACCAGTAGAATATCCAAAAATAAATCTCTATGCAAAATGTCTTTTCATCTACGTGCACAGTCCAAGGAACTGTGTATTCAAATTACTTTACTCCCGAGTAGGTGCGTGTAATTAGGGAAGTCGAGCGAATGTTCTTCCTCTTCTTTCTCTCCCATCATCTGGAGTTCTCCTCCTTTGTATCGCTCCCTGAGTAACCCCCAACCCTGAGACAGACGCATCCGGCCGCTCTTCTCCATTCAAGGGAGAGATGCGGCGATCGCTCACACTCCTCGCATGATATCTCCCGTTCCAATTCCGATAATGGTTTCCTCTCCTCCCGTCAAACTCCTCGCGCGCCACTCTCGACCACTCCATGTCCGCACCCCTGCGCGAGTCCCTCCTTTCTTCCGTCCCCCCAGCGTCCAGTTAGTCCTGGAACGCAACCCACTCGTTGCCCTCCTGAAGAAAGATGGCTGTCTCTCTTCCGACGTGATTGATGCTCCCTCGCTTTCCTCCCATCCTCCAACTCGAACCCCCGTTCCCCTGAGACTCCTCCCCTCTTGGGGCGAGGGCTTCCACGGGATCCTTTTGCGACCCCTTTTCATTCAACTCGCCCCACCACCCTCCTCTCTCCTCTCCTTTGCTGGGAAGGAGCCTCGCGTGGATATGGACCCCTGGCGCCATAGTATTCTCCAGGTGAAATATCCCGATTATCACTTTCAGCCTCCCGAGAAACTAAGTTGTTTTCCTCGATCTTGCGACGAGCCGTCTCATCTTTCATAGAGGTTTAACACCCAGCACAAATCCCGTCAGTTACCTTTTTAAAGATTCCGGAAAAATATTTCATGGGGATTGGATTTTCGCAAATTCCGCCACGTTGCGTTGCGGTGTACCCATTTGACGTAATTTTCATTGCCATGTTTAGGCTCTTTCGGAGCGAATAAATTACCCTGAAAGTTGGGATGAAGTGGTAAAGTAGTATATTTCATTATAATTTGAAATCAAAGAATACGATAGAATGCTAAAAGAAAGTCGGAAAAGGCTACAGTTAACCAATTCGCTATTTAACTAAATAGAAAATCTATAACCAATGAAGCAGACCAGGAATGTCTTATATTTGCCTTTAAGATTGTATTGCATGCAAAGATTCAGTGCTATAGTTTCACTGTGACATGTTTCATTCTCACACTGCATGAATAGAAGCACATTAACAAACTTTTCATTTTGACTTGCCGCCGTTGAAACGTTTTTCAGTTCATAGACACTGAACTCCGAGAATGACTCACGCATGACAAATTATGGCTACAAAGATTTGACAAACTGGATAACAGAAGCATTCTTTAGCCACAAACTTGATTAAAGATTCGTCTTTAGTTTTAAAGAGCACATTCAGTATCGACTTATGCTATCTCATTAAGAACTTAAAAACAGAAATTGGTATGTTATCCGAGGTCGCTGTTCTAGTTCCTGACCGGAAATAAAGAGACATTTTCTGTGGTGTTAGGTATTTAAGACAATCACTAGCCATTGCAAACGTTACAGTGTGAATATAATCGACGGTCTCGGGCTTAATTTCGTGGAAGTATTTATTATCCATTTTTTTAATCTGACATGGACTTGATGTGCGTGGAAAAGTACAAAATATTTTAATATGGTTAGTATGTAAAAACATCATGAAGTTGGAACTGAGATGGCGAGAATATATGGAAGGAAATTACCAAAAATACCATCAACAAAAAGGAAAGAAGATAAATTTAGACATTTAAACGTTAAGGAAAAAATGTTGAGCAGTTGGACCATTTCGCGTATTCATGGAGAATTTAGGAATAACACGGTAGTGGGAGAATTAGCAGAAATTTCCCAAAAAAGTATTTGCAAGAATTAGGGGAGAGAGGCACGTAAAGTAAAAGTAAAAGCATAAAGAAGAAACTGACATAGGTTTTAATTATTAATTAATAAATTAATATAAATTATATATATATATTAATTAATATAAATTAAATAAAATTAATATAAAAATAAATTAATATAAAATTATAAATTAATACGGAGCGTATGACAGCGTGAATCATATACGCGGGATTTGAGGCAGGAAGTTGACCGTGGATTGGAGAATATTGAGATTTGCGTGTGAGAGTGAATAAAGTAAATTATTTTGGTGGAGAGTTGGAAGCCCTCAGTCAGTAAAACACCAAGAAAGGCATTAGCAATAGACGTGAGAGGATTTTAAGTCATTCGGGATAGAGGATGAAAGGACAAACGCGTTTTTAGCATAATTGAGGCAGACATATGTTGAAATAACTAAAGAACAAAATAAAATCACAACAAAAATTCACGCAGAAGTAAGTTCACGTGAATAAAAAATATAATAATTTAAAAATGTATAAAATATAATATTTCAGCAGAATGTTGGAAGAGAAACTTTAAGGAAGACCATCTAAGATGATATTGAGAAAGTAAATAGGATTAGTGTAATCGTAATAATCCCATAAGTACGTAATATTAACCAGGAGATAATTTTCATTCCACGTGTAATGAAGTCAGTGCATCAGTTAAGAATAGAAGCTAGGAGCCCTCGTCCCCGCCCTCTGGATCGTGCGTGATGCTGCGGAACTGTCTCCGCACCACCGCAAGAGATGTAACAACAAGCCACCGATGAATGGATGGATGCTGAGGAGGTGAAATGGCTCACGACTGGTTGCCGCACCAGAGAAATAAGTCGTACGGAAAAAATGTAATACTTATTAATTATACAGTCTTCATTCCGGGGACGGATATTTTCTCGAAACTGGATCGAAAAGGAATACTTGTAGAGAACGGATTCTCGCCGCCCACATCCCACCTCTCATCTCTTCCCCCTCCTCGTCCAAGGTTCGTCACCTGTTGATCCCCCACTACCTTCCCGCCCCCCGCTACCTATACCCCTCTCTCCCCTGCACACCCACAGCAACACATGCCGACCTGTTTCCGGCGAGCGAAAGACACGTGCAGTCGCAACGAAATTACAAAGGAGCGGAAATGTTCTCCGGAGGATGGCGCCTCAAAATCACAGAGCAGTGGAACTGAGGAAGAGAGTCGAAGGGGACAAGTCGATCACGGGGGGCGGTCGGAGGGTGACGACTCAGCCGCCGATGCCACGGAGTGTCTCCCGAAAGTCATCGCCGGGATTCATCCACCAACACTTTGGTTTCCATTCCTTCGCCTTTCCCTCGACCCACATCCCTCTTGGAGTTCGCATAATCTATGCTTCTCAACGTTGCCGTGTTTCATTACTTTCCTTACAACAAACCCCTTTTGGTTTAGTAAAAAATAATTGCGTTGTTTGTTGTTACCATTCCTACCTAAGCACCGAAGGGTTGCTTCGAGGGGTAAAGTTGCCCCTTCCCTTATACCGTGGCACAAAAGTTTCGAGAGGTTAAGATAACACCGCATATGATTTCTCTGCTATTGAAAAGCCATTAGAAAAACGACAGAAAAAGATTTTTTATACAAAATCTACGTTCTCTATTGCTAATTAATTACTCTGCGTTCTCTATTACTAATTAATACTGCAATTCTGGCTAGTAGGTGGGAAATGGGATAAAATGATAGCCTTTTACGACCGTGGTATCCTTAAGCATCAAAGTGTGAGTCCAAATGATAACTTTTAGCAATTTTACGTATCGCTAAAACATTATCAGGGTTCACTATGACAAATCCAGGGCACTTCCTTAAATTGTAACACATTCGAGGTCTCTCGATGGTGTCGCTTGGCATAAAAAGCGGTCACTTGGTTCTCGATTGCAAGCAAAGATAAGGAAACTCCCGATTCCATCTTTGGATCGCGTTTGCTCCTTCAAGAGTCGTTTCCCACAGTATACGAATTAATATCCATCGGCCGTGACTGAGTTGGGACATCTCCTGCCCAAGTTTCCGCCTGAGCCTCTTAATTGGTCACAGATTATTACACATCATCTCTAACAACAGCTTTATAAAAAAATTAACGAATCAACTGAATATCCGGTTTATGAAACCCATTGTCAAAGAAGGGCGTTTTCTGACATCTGAAGATTTTTCATACGTGTTAATAAATGGAATTTAAATGACCCAATAAATTTATGCCGTTTTCATAAATGTCTGTCCCTGGACAAGAAATATTAATGATAGTTATGTCTTACGATTTTTTGGAAACAATGCCGTGTTTTCATTCACCGCGTTCACGGTTCTCGGCATTTCCTCATTTAGAGGGTGGAGAGGATTGAGGCCGCGGGGGTGGGGGGAGGAGAAGGGGTCCCTACCTTCGACAGTGGGGAGGTGAGGGGGTGTGTGGATCCATCACTTCCAATCACGCTCACCTATTTCCACTGCGCGCACCTCATTTACTTCCCGGAGCCCTCCAACGCCTTATCTGCCCCTCTCCGGCCGCCCCCCAAAGACCCGTAGGTACGTTCGGACGGGGGGAGGGGAAAAGTGTGAGAGGGGAAGGGAGGAGCGACCGAGAAGTCTCATAATACTCCGAAATATATTTCCATCCCAAGGAGATGAAAATATACGTCTTCATCTCCTGTCGTGAACATTACGCTTCCGAGGAAATTTTGCCCCAACTCGTTAAGGTCGAGGAGGAGAAACCTTGCCGGAAATGTTCCAGGACGACCCAATACGTACGTCAACACCTAGTGGTAAAAAATGGAAAAAATCCAGAGAGAAATAAACTACACGGACTATGTTGTAAACTCATGTTATTGGTACCATGATGCACCTTCCACCAGCTTATTTTTCACTCCTTTCGTGAGCTCTCTGTAGGCGGGACCCACGCCGCGAGGACGACATCGAGGTCAACTTTGCGCGAGCCTCGATTCCGTGGTTTATCAATCTGGATTTTGATCCTTTAAACAACTGTAGACTTGGAGCTTGGGATTAAATCTGGTATGAGGCTGATTTGCTTGAAATTTACTTTAGAGGGCTGGCTTAGTTCCTAGAATTGGTTTGATTCATAGCTGGAGAGACCTCTAGTACAAATCAGATAAACGTCTTTATGCGTTTCTAACCACTTAGAAGGCAAGATATATTTCTGCGCCCATCTCACGGCTCGATCGAAAAATATGGAAACTACCGAGAAAGAAATTGATTGGCCCCGATGGCTAAATAATTGAATCCCACTCACTTTGTGTTGAACGAACTCTAAGCTACCGAGGGGTTCTTTGAATCGGGATTCTGTTAAGAGGAAAATTAATTGCAAGTACCGAGTTAATGAAAAAATAAGTAGGATTGGAATTCGTCCAAGAACTTGAAGGTTTTTGAAGTCACTGTAAGCTGTAAATGTTGAAAGGGCATGCCGAATGAAGTCTAGGGGATAAAGCGTACACGCAAAATTTGCGTTGCGATCGATCAAATAAGACAAATTCATTTGGCAACAAATTATAGCATTTGATGAAAACGTCGAAGGCATATGGTATTTCCTGGTAGTTTTCCCACTCGTTGTATACGCTTGATTGAGTTCAATCACAGAAAAGAATGGCGTAATTAGTCAAAGTGAAAATAGATTCTCCTGATTGGCGAAAATTTAGATCCTAGTGATCATTTGAAAGCATCCTAAAAATCAAAATATAATCCTATACTTTTTTAAAAGCGCAAATAGGAATTTAATAATTATTAAGATCCCCAAAATGATAACCAAAATGATGACCTGAAGATGATACAGTGTATCGAAACCATGGTCGGCAATAAAGTAAAACATAAACTGTGGAAAACTGCAACGAAGTTTTCATTATGTCTCGATTCCACAATATCACGCCTGATTCTTCACTTTTCTTATTAAGATCCCCATCTCACATCTTATCTAGTGGCAATAACATATGATGAACAAGAAAACTTCTGGCAAGAAGTATTGGATGGCACAGTAAATACATATTTTACTCACTGAATAATATTACTCTAACGGAATAAACTTAGAGAGAAAGATTTTGGAAAGAAGTAATTATTCAAAAATAAAATAATAGAAAATCTAGGCATGAGAAAGAAAATAAGGTAGAATAAATAAGTCAAGGTACTAAGGAAGGCACGTCTTGACAGAGCTTACTCAATGTTAACATCTCTTCAATTCACAAAAGAACAAGCATCAAAATGTTAGGGCAGAAACGGAAATACACTTTTTAAACTAAAGAGTTCAGATGGAAAAAATACTAATCAAATGTGATTATTTGCCCAGACAGAGTATCTATTAAATTAAAATGGCGTAGATAACGGCATGCTGAACCTACTTGTCAGCAAATCTGGATTACGTATATATTTAGGTACTTATAATATAATTACAGGTTAAAAAAGTACATAATTTCCACATTATCACCTATCTTACCAGATTAAATCACACTAATTATGTCTAATTAAATTGGGAACATCCAATCTTTTATCGATTTAAAAATAACCATGAAATAAGCTAGTTAAAGTTTTCTCAGTATTAAAACATGTAACGATGAATTTTCCTTATAGCTATTGATTCTCGCCAAAACGTACAATTAATCAAAATGAAATCAAATCAATGGAAATGATTCAAATGAGAGAGAGGAACTCATTTTATAGAGATTTTGTTATCAAAGACAGTTAAAATATTATGTGATAGTATAAATTTTATCAAAACATACAACATAGTTATGCAAAACAGGTGCCTCAAACACAATGCTCATTGACAAAATTCAATAGTTTTACTACAAAAATCAATGAATCCTTCAAACACGAGCTGAAAGTAATAATGATACTATAATTATGAGCATGCCAAGTTAATCACCAAAGTGGACTCTTCCAAATTAGACAATATATTTCGATTACTTTGACTTGAATTTCTCATAAGATACAGGCATATTGAATATGGCACAGCTGTGGCAGGAGATGATTAAATGATTATTTCTTGCACAACAAATGGTATATACTATATGTGGATAGACATAGTCTATACTCATGGCTAGCATAGCGAACACCTTCATTGTAAGTAATACCCTGCTCCTGTACTAATAAACAAACTCATAAATTACCCTGCGGCATTACTACCGTATGCATCGAGCCGTAGGTTTGGATCAAAATTATTATATAATAGGTATGCTGTTTTCTGAAGACTAGCTCGTTTAAAACATAGCTCAGTTTTATTTGGTAACTTGTAATAACATAAACTGTTTTTCTACACAACACACCTCGTAATTACCCTAATTCCGGTTAAAATCTCTATTATTCCTTTTCCGTCACAGTCCCCAACTTTTCTCATTCATCTTAATACATTCAATGCTCATTTCGTTGGATTTGCTTCCAACAAATCCTCTCTTCCCGTACAATTCCCAAAAGTATGTCTTTTTCTCCATATGGACTGTTTTATTCATCTTCCGCAAAGCTACAGTTCACGCACACCATATTTCCTTACAGATCAATAATCTGAATCACACAAAATCAAGATTAGCAATTCAAAGTTTTCAATCATTCCTCTCCATTCATAAAGTTATTTAATGCCCTGCCATCAATTCCCTGCTAGTAGTATACGCTTCTTTCTATCATCCAATACTTCTTTGAATGCCTTTTCATCCTCCAGTTATTATTTCATCATGAAATATTGCCTATATAAGTGATATACCCAAAAAAAATCTCCTTTCTCCTTAGCCTAGGTTTAATAACGTTTCTATAATTGATCCTAATGCGACACCACTTCACTGTTTTTATGCGACCAGCCATGATTGTAATATCTTAATTGGTTATGTAAATAATCATGATCATCAGTAAAACAGACTGACTTAATAAGCGCCCTGTCTACCTTCATTCCTTAGTGAAGTGATCGGAGCAGATCTCATGACCCTCCCAAAATCCCCTCCGCATATACGTTGAAGAGCATATACCATTGCGGATCACCCTGACTTACTCATTCTCTATCCCCTTCTGCACAACACATGCTATACGCATTACAAACGGACCATCTGTTTGTCCAGTACCCTTATACATTCTACAAAACTTTATTAAGATTTTTCCATTTTACTCTTTCAGTTTAGTCAGTAAACTTAAAACACTATACGTTCTACGCATTCCAATTATGTCTATTACAAATGTGATATCTCAAATTGAAATCTATTTATTATACAAATTACAGCGGTGACGACGTTAAAGAATAAAGATAAATGAAACATTCTGGTTTTAAAATATCAGCCTTCCTTGAAGTAGGACTGCATATATTTATCTATTTCATTTTATTTTTATTTGTACAATATATGGCATTAAAATGCTCTCATTAATGATGCACAAAGTTTTTGCGACAAGCGGATGGGGAATCCGGATGAACAGCGTTATGAAGAGGATAAGACAACGGTGTCAATTGCCACCTGTGAGGTTCAACGTATACATGTATGTAAGGGAAATGATTAAAAGGGCATGGAAAGAACTGATGATAGGAATAAAATTCGGCGGGGCATTCAAAAAATCAGGCTAGCTGATGACCAGGCCTTATTTTGTCAGAAAATGAGTTGAAAGCATTGCTGAGTGAATTGTAACTTCAATGCGATAGATATGGGATGAATACACTATAAATAAAACAAAGGTTATGCAATTTTCCAGAAAGAGAAAAGTTAAGTTAAATGCTAAAATAGGGGGGAAATAACCAGAACATGTAGAGCATTATACTTATATCGGAATTATTCTGGACCAAAATGGACAGAGTATTACGGACATTAGGCAAGGAGACTTTCACGAGGAAGAAAGGATTAATGACAGGCATGTACGGTAATAATGTTAAAAAAGTCGCGTCAAAATTTCGATATAGGGTATGGTATTGTACAAAATGAAAACGCGATCATTAAATCAAGGAGAAATACGTCAATGAAGGCCAAATGATGGCTTTTCGAATGGGGGTGGGGAGAAGGATGGAGAACGTGAAGGGGGCAAAGAGCAAAACTAACGAGGAAGGGGTAGGTATGATAGGGGAAGAAAGGGGATTGTTGGGAAACATCCAAAGGAGGAAGGTAGGATGAAGACGCACAGCATTCCGATTGGCAATGGAATGTTGAAGACTGTGATAGAGGGGAGAACGTTGGGCAGACGAAGAAGGGGCAGTAGGATAGGGATGTTTGGCGGAATGTAGGGAGGAAGGAAGAATGTAAGTATTCCGAGATAAAGAGGGATCTTTTGTGGTGTCGGACGTCAAGTCGTATTTGTTATGGCGTCGGACCATCGTGTAGCTGTTATCCCAAAACCTTCCTAAATCGGTAGTTGTCAATAATAATAATATCATATATATTATTTTTTTCACATATAGAAATTAGATAAAGGAAAGGGGATAGGAAAACACATAAAAGACGAACACAGGAAAGGTGGGGAAGGCGGATTTGAGCAGATCACAAATGTAAAAATATTTCCTTATCCGGGAAATATTTTTACATTTGTGATCTGCTCAAATCCGCCTTCCCCACCTTTCATGTGTTCGTCTTTTATGTGTTTTCCTATCTCCTTTCCTTTATCTAATCTCTATACGTGAAAAAATACTTATTCGCCGTATGGCGGGATTTCGTGTTTGAATGTGTATATATATATATATATATATATATATATATAAAGAGGGTTTCTCTCTTGCTAATTAAGAAGACGCCTTCTGGCCCAGATGCGTTACGGGAAGTGACTGTCAGTATTAATTTTTATAATCATTTTATCGTTTATTTTAATCAATCAAATTAAGTAGTCTAATATAAAAGGGACTATCATTATCGTGTATATATATGAATTGCATGGGAAGAACTGGAGGTAGGAATAAAAGTCGGAGGGGAATTCTTAAAATCGGTTAGGTTTGCTGATGACCAAGCATTAGTTGCTCAGTCCGCCAAGGGGTTGCAAGCATTGTTGAGTGAATTGGAGGTTCAGTGCGATAAATATAGGATGAGAATCAATATTAATAAAACAAAGGTTATGCGATTTTCCAGAAAGAAAAAGGCTAAGCTAAATATTAAAATAGGCGGGGAAAAAATAGAGCAGGTAGAGAAGTTTACATATCTCGGAAGTGTTTTGGACCAATACGGTCAAAGTGATAGGGACGTAAGGAGAAGAATTGCGCTAGGCAAGGAGGCTTTCTCAAGGAGAAGGGAGTTGATGACGGGGACGTTGAGTAGGGATGTTAAGACAAGACTCGTAAAAACTCTGATATGGAGCGTAGCTATGTACGGCGCGGAAACGTGGTCACTGAAGCAGGAGGATAAACGTAGATAGGAGGCTTTTGAAATGTGGGTGTGGAGAAGAATGGAGAAGGTGAAATGGACCGAAAGGAAAACAAATGAGGAAGTACTAGAGATGGTGGGTGAGGAGAGGGGTTTGTTAAGAGAAATCCTATGGAGGCAGGAAAAATGGATGAAAGGCGTATTGAGCGGTAGTGGAATGTTGAAGAGGGTAATAGAGGGGAGAATGTTGGGCAAGCGAGGTAAAGGCAGGAACAGGATAGGGATGTTGGACGGGATGAAGGGAGGAAAGAAGTACACAGAGATGAAGAGGGACCTGATATAGATTAGTTTGATAGGTGGAGAGTCACAAAATGTTTATTTGATAGTTGTGTCCATCCAAAAACCTACCTTAAACGGTAGATTACCTAATAATAATATAAATTGCAGAAAGTGGTAAACTTTCCTTTGTGTACTGAGAATCCAGACAATTTCGCCTTCTCTACTAACCTTTTATTCGTCTTTTAAATGATTGTGTCCATTACATTATGGAAATTTTTATTGTGACCATTCAATGAAAGCAGCCGTACGGCGACACAATTTATTACTTGTAAACAGGACACATAGCAAATACACAGCAAAAACAAAGGACATTTTTTCAGGCTTCGGAACCCTTCGTCACGACGCTGGACGAGTGTCTCCTCAATCCTGTTTCGTGTTGATTTTTCTGTGTTTCTGCTGCGAGGCCTGGCCTCAAGATTAAATATACTTTTTATATATTAGATTAGTTTTAGTTTTTTTAGATTTTTCCTGGATCCCTGGGCACAATATTCAAAAGAAACAAAGGTCACAATAGAATAAATACGTATAAAGAGAAAGAAAGCATGTAAAAGGGCATTCACATTTAAGAATGTTTGAGATTTCGGCCTTCTCTTAAGATTTTTTTCCTCTTTATATTTTTGTGCTCTATTGTGTCATCCAAGTGTTTTATACAAACATACATAAGCCCACATACATATATACTATAATATATACATATATGTGTGGATATATAAACATATAGCATTAATCCATTCATACAAATCCATTAGAATAAAATAAAAATGCATGGGTTTCTGAGTGATAATACTGAGAGAGACCCAGAATTTCTAGCTAACCGTGTGGAGGCTGATTCGGGCTAAGAAACATTTCAGAATTAAAAGCATTAATTTAGGACCCCATTTTATTTGGATGAAATGGGCGTGCTGGGAGTGTGGGCGAGGAATTAAGCAAGCTGAAAGAAAGGGGGCAAGTGGGATGGGGAGGGAGGAGGAGTTGGGGTCGAACAGGATGAATGGCATTGAGACACGTCAGGGGTTGATATTTGAAGGGGATGAATTCAACTACTGGAATCGAATTATCGAATCAGAAGAGTGTAAAAATGTATGAGAGGGAAAGAGATCTACAGTAAACGTTATTAAATACTAGGGACGACAAAATGCCCCAAAAAAGATTCCTAGATCAAGCCACAAGATACACAGTGTCATTTCAATTCAGGCACGGGTCACTTCTATTTTTGAGCTTGATATTGGATAAAGAAAATCAGATAAAAAAGAAGAAAGTGAAATCAATTCCAATTAACCAGAGATGTGAGAATACATTTAACTAACTTAAGAGTAATTTGCAACAGAAGATGGTTTTTTATTATGCCAAATTGTCGAAATCAATGATTATGCTTGGTTGAATTCATTATATTTTACTTAATTTATGATACTTAACCTTAATATTTTAATTTCAGTTTTCGGGTAACTAAGGTGAATTTATTAAAGTTTATTTAAATGTTTGCCCCGTCTTTTTCATTGCTAAAATAATTTATTTATGCTCTGAGGCACACTGCTTAACTACTTATAATACCCTGAGGCAAAAACATTGAACGAAGGAAATTATGTTGTTAAAATCCATATTTTTACACGCATTTTTTGTTTTAATACTTTAGGTAACTTCAAAATAATTTTGTTCGTCAAAATCTTGTTTAATAGTTTTTTAATTAATCTCCAGCACTATTACTAATCCTTCTTTTGTGTTTATTAAAAAATAATTTGAATTTCTAAACATCGTTCTTCAGTTAACTTTCACGACATGTAGTACAAATCCGCATCGATGACTATGCCCAATAAATAGTACTCCGCAATCACTTTTTCTTCCCGGTTTCAATCCGACGATTGGATTACACATTATCTCCACAAGGATCGCCGTTGTCTCTATCATAATACTTCATAGGAATTACAAGGAGAGTCCTACCACGTGTTCTTACCGACACCAGAACGGACGTCACTCGAAGACGATTTCACGCAATCCCTATTTACCGGGTCATCTCACTGGTTGTGGCATTTAGCTTCTTTCTCGGATTTGAAACCGGGTGATATCCCTGAATACCACCATCCAAATCCAAATAATACTATTTTCCATGGATGCTAGATCTCTCTGCAAAACGGCAGGTGGCATGATAGATAATGATTCGGTACCAAAACCCTGCTAATGTATGGACTTCACGCACCGGGTGTAGTTGGGACTGAGCTTCACTCTCTTCTCGCCCATCAAGGCAACCTTCGATAAGACTGCCATCATTCATCCAAAGAGACATACGTTACATATTGACCCTGAAACCTTGTACTTTGTAAAATAAATTTACTGCCATTTTACAGGACATTATAATTTTCGTAGCGTTCCCATGCTCGATGTGCTGACAACATCCTCGATTGGCCCGCATATATTTTTGGTGATGGATAGAATATGCTGTCATTATGCAATGCGTTGTGCAATTCATTTACTTATTAAAGAATTTATCTTTGCAATTAGGCAATTGCCCTGGAGGCAGCTGTAAAGTCTGGTCAGCTTTCACTCATGATATCTACATTTACATCTATATAACACATAATCTTACAATACATAATCATAATGTCTTAAATTTACATGGACATACATGCATCGCAAGAAGAACAGATAGACTCTGGTATACAATGATACTTAAAGGATTACCAACTACATTATTACATTTACCATCACCCGTGGGCTAGATTTACACCTTTCGAGAACTAACTACGCACCGTCCATCGCCACACTCCGTCCATAATCACGAACTCTTCAATTTCATATACCGTTCAAAATCGCGTCCCGTTAACACAGCACACACTTTTGAAATACAACTTGTTATGACGTCCACATCACATGCAAACAATATTTTAATAGGTACAATCGTATAAAAATCACTATTCATCATATGCATGTACAACTTTGAAATGCCCAAAAGACTTAAATACCCATGTTGCCAAATCAAGGAGAAATAATGTCACTTATGTATTCGTTCAGAAATAAACCGAGATGAAAGGAACGGGTTGAGCAAGGGGGTGGTTGGAAGGTGGTGGAGAGTAATTGGGTTGAAGAAAGGGAGATTTGGTGGGTGAGGGTCCAAGAATGGGATTTGGTGAGAACCGGGAGGTATGGTGAAGGGTGGAGGTGGACTGAGGGAGAGGGAAAGGTTCGTCGTGGAGTTAATGTGTTCAATAAAATAATCGAGAGTTATTTTGACGGAGAGATAGAGGCCAGGTAGTTTAATTGGAGCCTTTTGGGGCGAGAATAATTAAATTAGGTCACAAAAGAAGGGCGAAGTAGAAATTGCACAAAAGAGATGGAGAGGGGTATACATCGCAGGTTCTGTAGACTAATGAACAGCGAATAGAGAACAAAATGAGTAAAACGAGCAATTGGAAGTTTCAGTCATTTATCAGAAAGGTTTACGTAAAATTGACGGCAAGAAGTCGAGGATTTTGAATTTTTTCCTAAATTTTTACAAGGCTTGCATAAAAAGTATCGGTAACAATTTTTTCCTAACGTGTGCGTGAAATACTGGATTCAGAACGTCGTTTGAGCGTGCAAACGGTCGCGGACCTCTTTGGCAAGATGAAAGTGAACACCATTATCTCTGAAAATTTGGTTATGCGAAAGATCTGTGCTAAACTCGTCCCGAAGGTCTTGACTGACGACCGAGAGCAGAGTCGAGTGTCTGATTGCGAAGACCTTCCCCAATGGCATCGCGACGATTCCCCAACCACCTTACAGTCCCAACTTAGCACCAGCAGACTATTTCCTATTTCCAAAAGTGAAATTATCTCTCAAAAGCCACCACCGGCCCTAAGTGCCGTCAAAGGCGGTTGCACGTGAACCCTTACGATCTTCCAGAATCCGCCTCCCATGGGAAAAGCCGTAGGTCGCTGGAAAATGTGTGTCGACGATTAAAAGATGTACCTTGAAGAATATAGAGGCATTATAGCATTACCAAAATTAAAACTATTTATGTGTTATCGGAAATGCCTTTCTCTTCATACCTGCATAGGATAGAGCGCTGAGCCACTGATCGGGGGACCTGGATTCGATTCTGGGCAGTCTGGAAAATTCTGGACACCAACAATTTCAGCCAAGCTTTGTGATTTCTTTAGGGTATGACCCTGAATGCTCTGGGGAGGATATGCGGATGGGGGGTCGCGTGGTAGTTTTGTGGTAGGGGTCCAGAAAGAGAGAACATGACCCTTGGGGATGGGTTAGGATGCGATGTCATATGGTGACGGAAGTGGGGTAGGACTTCCTATCACTCCGCTAAGGACTGATCTAATTCCTACAGCGCCTACTTTAAGATGTCTTCTACTCGAAAACTTAATGATCTGATCAAGTCGGTCGGGCTTCTTTACAAGTTTCGGACTTCCCTATTCACGGTTCACCTTTTCCCTTTCTACATAAGAATCTAAATCCATCGCGAAATATGATTTTGTTCATTCTGATAACTGTCGAATAGCTACAGTCAAAAATAGTCGAATGGTGGATATATCTCATTGAATATTTTCAGGAAAAAATACGCACGTTTGAATTACTATTCTCGTTTCTTGCTGCGAAATAGAGAAAAATCGAATCCTTGCATTCGTTTAGTTGAATAAGGAATCAACATGTTGCATTTCAATAAAGATAGCTAATAGCAACTTTCAGCTTCCTTGCGCCCATTACATTAGATAAGTATATCTTATCTAATGTAATCGTGATATCGGAAAATAGGCTTAGAGTCGAGAAGAAATAGCATGCCCAGAAAACCCCTCCGCCACTCGCCCTTGCGGGTTAAGAGCCTGCGATATACTATATGAGAGTGATAGAATAATATATGTAAAGTAGAGGGGATCGGGATGGTGCGGTGGCTAACGTACAGGCTTTCCTCCGAGAGGTCCCGAGTTCAAACCCTGGAGACAATAAACATTTTTCAGTGGTATCCAGATCCCTACTTGAGTTGCTTTGTGGAGAGCACTTTGAGTAGGTACGACGTCCGTCGGATGGGACGTTAAACTGCGGACCCCTTGGCCCCTTTCGACGAGAGTGGGCTAATACCGACGACGGGATTCTCTCCAACCTTCCTTTCCCACCCGTCCCTAATGGTGCAAATGAACTTAGCTCGGTCTGTCGGTCGCCTCTAATAAAAGAACTACTCGAGTTTAGTAAAAGTGCAGTCGACATTCAACTCGTTCTGTAGGCGCCATTTGTCGAAAGATTTCCTTGAATTAGCATTTCCCTTTTTCTGAACGTCTAACCTCCCTCGTCCGATCTCCCTCCTGCTGCATTCATCATCATTGGCAATTGAAATCCCGTCTAAAATAACATTTATTTTTGTGTCAATATTTTTCCACTTGTCGTCGTTTTCCCATTTTGGATATCAACATTTTAGCACCATGTAAACAAAAATCCAAGCCGTAATTACCTCTAGAAGAAATTAGAGGTATTAACTTGATAAACGAGCATTAAAGTCATGACAATACACATAAGGTGCAAGAGTACTCTTTTTTCATCAAAAGTGTTATCATAAAGAGTCTCCCTGACAGTTCATTTAGTTACAATTTAAGCAGAGGAAAATTTAAATTAATAAAACTTAATTTCAAATAATCTATTTATTCGCTTGTTTATAAAAATCAAATATGTTGGTGGAAGATAATGACTATTTAAACCTGTGCGTTCTACCTTTAAAATGGACAAATTTTGGAAATTGGCCAAAGAAATTGTATTGTTTTAAATACCAGCATTTATAATTGACATTGATGCTGTGTCGTTAATAACATTGTAATTACTTTTGAACGTTTGTTTAATTCTGAAAATGCAATACGCATTTCAATTATGGCAAAGTCTTTATTTATAATATTAAGAGTTGCTCCAATGAAGGTGTTTCCTAAGCATCAGGAAAACCTTTCATGCCCGAAATGAATTATCCATTGCGTTGCAAGTTGTCATTGAAAGCTATAAAATATATGCTTTTACCTATTATTTATTTAATTATCAGTAGCATTTACTATTTTATGTAGTTGCAGTGAGTATATTTTTGATCGTATAATGGAAACATGCCTGAGATAGAAGAGTACTCCTCCAAGCGAATTTAATCCTGCTATCAATGAAGTTATAAGCGCCCATGTGGACACAGCATGTATTGTACTTAGGGCAATGATCAGATTGGTGCTTCAACACCAAAAACCGTTGGAATATGTCTGGAGTCAAGTAAACATTCAAAATGATTAATTCCTCCTAAACACATTAATTAGGTAGCTTCACTCCCTTGTGTGTTTAACCTTAGTTGTTTTTTAAGCTTATTATATTAAAATTTTTGTTTGTTTTTTCGCATCTATCCCGAATGAGCCACCGCCTTAATCCTTGGCACGAGAAACTATCCCTTCGCCCAGCAGTAACAAGAAATAAAAATGAGAAATTAGTCAAATGGATGCACCCCATCGTGTGGGAGGGGGTGGCGGAGGTGGAGTGTGCGTTCGGGTGTGCTGGGAGGTGGATGGAAGGGAAGGACGGTTTCCATCTTTACCCCCGATTGAAGGGACTGGGGGAGGCGATGGAAAAACCTAAAAGTGATTCTCGAAAAGGTTACCCCCGCAGCGGATGAAGAGATAACAAAAGGGGCAAGCAGGGATGCTTTTGGCGAATTAGGATAATTCAAAATTGGAGAGATTGATGAGGGAGAGTAAAGGGTACTTTGCCCTGGGAGGATTCGCTAGATTTTCTCCGAGGGAAGGGATTCATAGGAACAGGAAGTTGGTTCTCGGATTCTCTCCGAGCTGCGTTCACAAGGGCGAAGTGGTAATGTTTCGTTATATTTTTTTTGTGATAATTAAAAGTTTACCATGCCCAATCGCACTTGACTATTAAGCAGTGTTAATGCCGTTAACGAATAGAAGGAATAACAGGTCCCCTTCCGTGGGGAACCTTTTGTGTGACCTCTACTGCATTAGTACCATCTATGACCACCAATTGCATGAAACTCTTCAGCAAGTCTTTAACCTAGCATAAGAAATATCTATCTTTGCCACAGGTATGGATTTTTAGCTTTTTCTAGGCTAACAAGATGCGCAATAATTGATGTAACGTTTTTTCCACGACTTTGCATTTAGGGTAGCAATGCGCGGTAGCGTTTGTATAGATTAGGGTAGACTGGAAGAGCGGTCTTCTGAAAAAGTAGGGGACTCCGGCATCACGTTCTAGAGGCGGATCAAAAACATCAGCTGATCGCATGAAAATGAAAAACATGGAAGTATGGATAACAGGTGAGGCGAGAGAAAAGAAAATTGTAATCGATTAAAATGTAATGTTGCAGAAAAACGATGAAAATAAAACGTATTGAAGAGAATGATAAATTGCAAAGTACTTTTGAGTGTTTAAATATACAAGAAACGTAGCTACGGTCGTGAATCAATGTAAACGGTCAAGGTAATCGTAAACGGTAATCAAGTTTACGGTCCCGGTAATTTTTTGTTTTTACTTTGAGTGTGTCAAGCAAGCAGTTAGAAGAAGCTAAGGGAAGTTAAGGGATCCTGAGGCACGATAATTACCAGGTCGTAACTGAAAGTGCCGTAAGAAGAGAGTACTAAACGGAGTATGACCAACGACGCTCCACGAGAACCAGAAGCGGCAATTGATTGAACTTACTTGTTAATTTTGCTCACTTTTAAGTAGGCAATTAGTATAAGCAATACTTCAATGACAACAAATAATTGTGGAATATTACAAAAGTTTTTCAATCAGCTTAACTAAATTAGACTCTTTACTAGGCCTACAGCCAACTTATTCTATTGTGGAACCTGTCTGCTTTAGAAAATATGGGCGGGAATAAATAGATTTGCAGTTTAGAGGAGGGAGTCATTAAAAAACTATCCCCATATTGGTAACTTAAGAAGGCAATGCAAGCCACTAAGGTCTAAAATCCATTTCTTTATTATTTTCAATTTTTTTAACGTTTAACGTATAATAAATTTATAAATCACTGTGTACTCCGGCCATTGAATCTAACTTTGGCAATAAATAGAATGTGTGAGAATAGAATTCAAAATAAGACTGTGAATTAAAAATATTAAATGAGGGCAGATAGCGATTAAAACGAGACTTGAAACACGAAATATTATTTTATCAGTCATAAAACAAATCGAATATGAAACAACAGCCTTAAAATCTATTGATACCATGAAAACAATATGCTGAGAAAATCCACGCGGGTTCTCAAACCACGTCACAAAGGAAACAGTTAACTGTCACAATTCCATTGAGTGTTTCCTCTCGCCTTTGCTCTCGACGCCCCTTGGAAATGACGTCAGCTTGCACGGACCATCGTGCGGGTGTGTACTTAGATGAAAGGTGCTCAGACATCAAGGACATTTGAACTTCTACGAAACGACGAGGTCTTATTTCCAAGTAGAGATTAAATAAACACCATCTTGTGAACACGAGGGCTCTTAATGAAGAGATGAGAGTGTCTGTGTGCCGCCCTCGGGAGTCGTGAGGCCCTTCCGCCTGGACACCCAGGAGGTTGCGGGGGCGTCCGCCCCTATGCCCGGATGATGCAATTCCGCAGGGAAACATTTCCTCCATTTCTGAAGGAAAAACTAAATAAATGAAAGACATATGATGACGTGTTTGCACCCTTTGATCCGAGGCACCAAAAGGGTAGAAAGTCGGAATGACAAGGGCGAGGTGTCAGATGTCTTAGCCCTTTTGAAGGGCAAGCCCTATGCGAACCCACTTTGTGTGTTGTGAACTAGATTTTATTTAATTTAGAAAACTGTTCAATGTACAGCAGAATTTTGCACTTATACCAATTTACCCATTTATAGTGAAGTGTATAACAACACATGCAACATTTGACGAATATAAGAATTGCAAACTAAAAATAAAAACAGAAAAAAATCAGATGAGAAAAATTATTGCTTACGGAAAGGTAGTAATGATAGAATAAATATATAATATAAAAATAAATTATGTTTATTTTTATATTATATATGTTTAAAAAATAAATGGATAAAATGGAGTAAATATATTATAGAATAGTGAAAGTGGATCGATGTTCTCGGGAAATTCATTCTGGTTGTATGCAATTAAAAGAGTAAAACTTCACTTATAAGGTTAGCGCGTACCGAAATTATTTCTTAATAATTTCGACGGAATTTAGCTCCGTCTTTCTCAGAAGAAACAGTACTACTGTTCGGAGTAAACTAAATTTCGTCGAAATTATTCAGAAATAACGTGTGATTGTTCTTTTTGTGTTCTTATATTGTCTTGTGACCTGAAGAAGGCTTCGGAGTAGGCCGAAAGCTCAAACAATCTACAATGTGAGTGTTCTTTTACGTATTGTCTATTGTATTCTGTGTTCTATTGTGCCGTCCAAATGTTATATAGGAAAGGGGATAGGAAAACACATAAAAGGCGAACACAGGACATGTGGGGAAGGCGGAATTGAGCAGATCACAAATGTAAAAACATTTCCTTAACCGGGATTTGAACACCGGACTTGCTTTGCGGACTTGCACTTGGCGGGCGGATGCGCTACCAATTACGCGTAATTGGTAGCGCAGCGTAGCGGTCTACAATATGTATACTGATTTGTTTCTCATTACGTAACATGCAAATTCAGTCGTATGCGGTCACAATCGACTGCTAAAACAGTCGCTGCGTTTGAGTTGAGGGTGACAAGGAGGAGTGCGTTCTGTTCCTATTCTCCCTTTGTTGGATGATGTGGGCGAAGTGTTCACAGCAAGGAAGGGGTTTGAGGGTGTGAGAATGCTCTCCTTCCCCCCTCCTGCAGTGCGGTTGAAACACGGTCACTACTTTTGTTCCTCATTCCGCTCCGGCTTTATATCACTTGACGCCACTAAAAGGAGCTGCAGAAGTCAATACCAATGCTCGGACGAAGTGCGAATTTTAGAAATGCGTTCAAAGAGAAATGGTCACAAAAAATCTAAGGTTAAAAAATGTCGTTGAATAGTCCTTCGAATTTATATTAAAATTAAGACTTAAAAAAAAGAATGCATGGAAAAATTGTTGACTTTGACCAGGAAACTTTGGTTAAATATTAATTTTTTTTAAGTTTTTTAACTCCAACATGCCACAAACCGATGGTAAATAGCAATCTAAACGCTGTCTTCTCGGAGTTCACGAGATCGTGAACGTGTCCAGACACACATTTGAATTTCAACGTTTATTACATGCATTTGATTGTTTTTACCTTCGTTCAGCCTTAAAAATGTATAAACAAACTGGTTTTTGAGTATAGCTGCTGTTATAAGTAAAAGATCGTAATTTTAAAAAATTGTATATCTCAATCGATTTTCTGGGCTAAAAAGCAATTCTTCATATTACGTCACTAAGTCAAGTATCTCATATTGACTTATTGTATTGACTCGATGTATTGCTATAACATGAAGTATTGAATAACGCACAAAATTTTCTTTTCGGAGGTTTGCCTTCGTATATATGAATAAAAATCACTTAAAAGATCGATGAAATTTTCATTAAACTAAAATAAAACTCATTAACCATATTGAAGGCTGATGATAAAATAAACTATTATCTTTATGCAGTGCAATCACTTAGCAATTCTAATTATTTCACCTATACCATTAAAATCCATTATTCATAAAACTAATTTTGCTCCTATAGGTAAGTTAAAACTTGCCATTGGATTGTACGAGGGTCATCCGGAAAGTAGTACCCGTTCGTGCCGCATGAAGTGCTGACGACGCGAGTAGCCGCTGGACGAGGTCAGATAGCTTCAGTGGCTTGTCTGCCTTCTCTGAGCCAAGTTGCGTGACGCTAGCATTGCCTGTGTTGTTTCTGTGATTGTTTACAATGTTTAAAAAAATTGAGAACGCCGCCAGTTGTGAAGTGAGGGCAGTGATTAAATTCCTCAATGCAAGAAACGTTCGCCCATGTGATATTCATCGCCAATTAAAGGAGGTGTATGGAGACAATGTAATGGACGAGTCGTCTGTTCGGCGGTGGTGTCGCAACTTCAACATGGGGAGTGGGAACACACACGACGATGAGCGTTCGGGGAGACCGTCTGTCATTACAGACCAACTGGTGAGCTCAGTTGACGAATTCGTGAGGAACGATCGGCGCGTCACAATTGATGACATCTGTGAGCATTTTCCCAATGTTTCTCGAACAATTGTTCATGAAATTGTTAAACACCATCTGCATTATGCAAAAATTTGTGCAAGATGGGTCCCTCGCATGCTTACAGATGAGCACAAAACCAAGCGTATGGCTGCAGCACTGACGTTTTTGGGACGTTATTCTGATGAAGGAGACTCTTTCTTGACTCGCATAATTACTGGTGACGAAACATGGGTTTGTTATGCATCACCTGAGAGTAAACGACAGTCAATGGAGTGGCATCATGCTCATTCACCAAACAAACCAAAAAAATTCAAGACAGTTCTGTCCACCAGGAAACTCATGGCAACCATTTTCTGGGATCGACGAGGTGTATTGCTTATTGAATTTATGGCCCGTGGAGACACTATTAATGCCAATGCGTATTGTGAAACATTAAAGAAATTACGGCGGGCAATACAAAATCGGCGGCGAGGTCTATTGTCTACTGGTGTCATTCTCGTTCATGACAATGCCAGGCCTCATGCAGCTGGGATAACACAAAAACTTTTGCAGCAATTCAAATGGGAAACTTTCGACCATCCACCGTATAGCCCGGACTTGGCCCCTTCAGATTTTCATCTCTTTACAAAGCTTAAAGACTTTTTGGCAGGAAAAAGATTTGACAGCGATGAAGAACTTAAAGAAGGAGTGACCCTGTACTTCAATGAGCTGGCGGCGAAGGACTATGCAGCAGGAATACAGAAACTTGTCACACGTTATGACAAATGCCTTAATTTGCTTGGAGATTATGTTGAGAAGTAGTTTAAAGTATCCTCTTTCAAATAAAATTTTTTAAGTTTGTTAATATTTACTTTTGTGTCTTTATTTCACGAACGGGTACTACTTTCCGGATGACCCTCGTAGATAAAAAGTTAAATTTTCAAATTGGAGGGCCAAGATGGAGCTCATTAAAGACGAGAAGACGTTATTTTCTTTTTAAATGCAGAACATTAGGTGTGAAAATCTATGTTATCCTCCTTCATTATTTTAAGAATATATATACAGTAAAAATATTGAGAAAGAGAATTTATCAGTTAATAGCTTCTTTGCATATCGACTTATTTCCGCTCCTGGCTAAATGAAGTTCAGATATACAAAGGTCCATTCATTCATTTCAAACTGTGATATAATTGAAGGTTAACGAATGGGAATAACAATCAGATTATATTAATTAATATATTAATATGATACACTGTATGACCCAATGTTTTTCCTGTAGCTTAACTCTTGCCGATTGCAATCTTTACATATTTTTCATCCCAGCAGCAGCTATCTAGGACGAATAAAATCGCCGCCTCTTGACAATCCTCTTTGGACTCCATTATGCGTTTACAGTTGTGTGTGTTGCATATACAGTATGCGGTGTTAGTTGCAATGAAGATATGGAAGAAGTTGATAGTTGCGTAGAATGAATAAGTATTAGTCGTATGAATTTCGGTTCGAGACGTCCATATTATGCCAGTTGCTTTTGTTTCTGGACCCTTTTTTTACTGTTAATCGAAAATGGAAATTGACGAAATCGACGGAGCAACGAATCAACATCCAAGTTTTTTGGTGAAGTGCGGTAAAAGTTATGAAGAAATTATTGAAATGTAGACAGCTGTTTATGGTAACCATATTCTGAAGAAAACATCCGTTTTCAAGTGGATTAAATCATACTAAAAAATCAAGAAAAAGCCGATCAAAAATCAAAGTCATATATTCCTCATTTGTATTAACTCATATTCGTCGTTCCATATCATAGAATTAAAGGAAGATATTTATTTAAGATATTATTATCTATATTCACAAGTTTTTAAAAGCGCTTTCAGGAGATATCTTTATTTCCAATATTAAATATTAAATCGTGTCAAGATTCAAAATGCAGCGAATGGTTACGCATTTTACTGTCACAGTAATAACTTTAATTCCAAGGAAACGATAACTTCTAGGTAATAAATGCAGTTTGAAGTAGTCAATGACCTTATCATTTACTAATCATATATTCAAGTTTGATTTTTAGCTGACAGATTTGATTTTACGCCCATTAGATGACAAAAACTCGAAAAATAAATGTTGGTGTGGAATGAAGTCTAATTGTTTTCCTTTGCATTGTTCAATATTTTTACGTCATTACTAAGCCACTTCCAGACGACAAATGAAAGTTTAGAAGTCTTTGTATACATGTGTGTATTATTTTGACCTATATCTATATTTCTTTTTTTCAATGCGAGTCGCCTCGATGATAAGCTGCCGTGTCTATGAGGACACAAGCTTTCATTAGGTATACGTATTAACTCCATTCAATTATGTGCATGAAATATAAAATCTAGCATAAAATGATGATGATCATTACGTTCTTCGACCGATTTTGTTAGGGTACTTAATTTCAGCTATTTTTTACGGGTAATTATGCATTAGAGAGAGGAAATAGTTCCACTAGTGTTTATCAATAGACATTCTATCAGTGTCGTATTCTTTTTTATTTTATTTCATCCTGATAGTCTGACCTTTTTGTAGAATTCAACTTGATGGGTGGCACTGACTTTCTTGAATTTATAATTTTATTATTGCTAATTGAATAGAAAAAATATTGCTCTTCAAATATTATCTCATAATTCTCATTATTTGTCGTATCCCTATGGATGAAAGGCGTAATGAGAAGCAGTGGGATGTTGAAGAAGGTAATAGAGGGGATAATTTAGGGCAAACGAGGAAACGGCAGGAACAGGATAGGGATGTTGGACGGGATGAAGGGAGGAAAAAATTAGGAAACAGAGATGAAGAGAGACCTGATGTAGAGTAGGTTGCTGGATTGGGTTTTGTTTGGAGTTAGAAAATAATTATTTGATAGTTGTGTCCATCCAAAAACCTACCTTAACCGATAGATTACCTAATAAAAAAATGGTATCCCATCGTTTGAGTCGGGGAGTATAGACGAATCAACCCGCTCATTCAAATTTGAAGCCCTCATAATTCCCTTGATATCCCAAGCACACTAAATTTACTCGTTCAATCCATACAGTATTGTATTAATTTTTGCCTTAAAGTGCTATATATTTCTCAGATATTATCTTATTGTTGGAATTATCTAAAGTGAAGTAATAAACAATTTAATAACTTAGTTTAAATATTAAAGAATGCCCTTAATTCTATCATTAAAATACACGAATGTTTGGTTTTATCAAACACCTTACACTAATCCAACCGGGTTCAACTTCACATCACCTTACTTCCTTGGCTTCGAAACGGGCACATTTTTTTGGATTCGACGCATATTCATCTGCTACAAGTTTTCAGTGAATATGGTGACTTGTTAACCAATATACAAGGATTATTGAGTACTTTTCTCACGTAAATTTTCTTAGAAGTTTTCGAAGAAGTCGAGGTGAAATAATGACTTTGAATTAAGAGAAAGGAGTATACGAGTTTCCCTACGCCGAGAGAAGAAGGAGTTCATCGAAAATAGAGAGAAAATCTTTGTAGGAGATTCAAAGGAGTTGAGGGTGTTCACGTGGGCGGTGTTAAGAGAATTGTGGCACTAGTGAAAGCGGGAGTTGAGGAAACTACTGATCGCCCTGTTTCATTCATAGCCGCCGTGCTTCCTCAACAACCACCCCTTGCTCCCCCATCATCCCGCCCACGCCCACTCTTATGGACTCGCCCGCTCCACTACGTACAACCCCTCGTGCCTCCTCACCCTCTCAATACGCACTCACATACGTATGTACGCGCATCCCCCATACAACCATTATACGAGTAACTAATAACACCGAATTAACACCTCTGGAAAACTCACCACCCCCAGAAAGACTGAGGTCTTTTCGCCGCAACAGAAATTCACAGACACACAAACCTGAAGTGAAACGTAGACAATGGATTATCTAAAACAATTTTTATTAATTATGAATCAGAGTAAAACCTCATAATCAACTGAATCACCTGAAGAATGGGAAGCTTCATATTTATATGTGAGAAGAGAACCACAGAATTAGCATATGAAAAAACCAAACGTTTTTCATTCCAATCATAATGATCCTATTTCACCATATTTAGATATTTTAGTACCTTGTAGGAGCACTAGGGTGTGTGTAGCACTAGGGTGTGTGGCAGGGAGTGAATACACACAAAACTAAATTTGACCCGAAATACTTTTCCCCCTAGGGTGTTCGGACAACTTTATTCTGATCCCTTATCGTTCGTAGGGAAAATGACAACTTAAATTCATCTGTTCTGCACTTAAGGTCACCAATTTTACTGACATGGTCTATCCTAGCGTAATAAGATTGGGCTAATAAAACATTTTCAATATCATTGCTAAAGAGACAACCAACTGATTTATTATCGAGATTTAATCTATAAGTTAACCTTCACTCCGTCTGTGATTCTCAACCTATCTACCTATAATAATACTTACACGCTACTAAGTTTATCATAACAACGTTTTACAAATCTAGCTCCTCTACGCTGCACGCTACCTAATTTGGCATTCAATCCAACTTCTTCAGGATCCCATATCCTTGCAGCATATTCTAAATGAGGCCCGACCAGCGAGAGCTTCTCTTTAAACTTTTCGTCACATATCCCAATACTCATCAAATAAATCCTAATTTTTTATTAGATTGTCCACAAGTTCCCCGTATATGCTTCACCCAGGAGAAATTGTGAGTGAGGGTAACGTCTAAGTATTTAATCGGTCTACACATTCCATTTCGGTGTTCCTGATGCAGTGGGCGTTCGGGAGGGGTGGTTTTTTCAGGCTGCCATCTTCCATCTTTTACTATTATTTGGAATCTCTTGGTCTTCGCCGAAGGTAGCGGACCAATGCCCACGGTACCATTCCAAATACAACAGTGGACCGATTTAATTTCCATAGGTAGGGAAAATCATTTGAACACAGACTGACCAGAACGGGGTATTACCGCTTAAGCTATTTGTGAAGTAAATATCTCGCCGCGATTTGACCATATGCTCTGCAGTAATTGAAAATCGCCTATGAAAAGTTTTTTGGCGAATTTATTAAGTCAAGTGTATTTCAATACAACAATTTCAGAGTGTAAAAATCATTCCCGTTGACCTGAATTCAAACCCGGATCCCTTGATATCCGGCCGAGTGCTTTAGCCAGTTAAGCTACCGAGGCGTCCTCTTAAACTCTGAAATATTTGAGCATTTAAAGGAACAAGATGTTGTGACGTAATACTTAAAAGGACGCCTCGGTAGCTTAACTGGCTAAAGCACTCGGCTGGACATCGAGGGATCCGAGTTCGAATCCCGATCAAGGCGAATGATTTTTACTCTCTGAAATGGTTGTATTGAAATGCATATTAGCGGATGACTCCGTTAAAAGTTACTCTATCGGCATCTCCCGCAGTTTCTTGAAATAAGCTAAGAGTAAATTTGTTAAGGATTCTGGATCTGAATCTAGAAGAGCTTGATGAAATGCAACAGCAAATGTCATTCAGTTAAATGTATTAAGTCATGGCTTAAGAGGAGAAAAAGGTTTTTTGAGCCATTTTCAACTAACTGAAGGAACATTACCATCAAGTCTCATTTGAGAAAAGTTTGAAAACGTTAAAGAACGGTTCGGTTCTCTTTAACCGATATTGATCATTGAGCTTTCTATTAAAAATAGCGTTTTATAAAATTAGCATAACGAAAACCAAAAACCGCGAACACTTAAGTTGAGCGCTCCCCTTGCCAGAGAATTCCAAGGTGGATGCTATGACGGTGGAGTAGAAATGAAACTTAGGAGGCAAATGATTCAAAGACCGTTTGCTTATCATGCAACGCATGGCTGGCAAGAGTGATTTCTCATAGTACGTATATTAACACTTAATAGTTTAACAACGAAATTAATTGATTTTCCAGGCCCAATAAGGGTAAATAATCTTCCTTGATTGGGCGCTTAAACATAATATTCGGGAAAATATTGTATCCCTTCCTCTGCCAGCTCCCTATTCCCGGCATTCGTTCCCCCCCACGCACGTACGTACACACCAAGGACAAGTAAGGATATTTGAGGAGAGTCATTAGATAAAGACTGCACCATAACTGGATTACATCTTCCAAATATCATAAAAAATATAAGGAATATTTACGAAGAATATCTTTAATTCAGAATGATACCAGGAAATTCGACGAGTTTGTCTCCCACCCTTTCGGAGTCAATAGGTGAAAAGCTGTGTGTTTGTGGTGGACTGACAGTTCGGCGTCGGAATCCGAAGACCCATTGTGCTGACTAAAACTTCTCTACAACAAACATATTTCTCTCCAAGAAATGGAACGGCTTTGAATTCATGGTGGCTGAGTATTTCGTACAGGTTTGATCATAATTTAAAGAAAAAATAATTTCCACTCCTAAAATGTCTAAATTGATTCTTGAATTCATATCGATGTTGCATAAGTTTGGAATTTATTTTAAAATTGTAATATATTTTGTAAAAACTTGTAAAAAGAGGTCCTTATGGACTAGTGGGCTTTAAACTAGAGATCAGCTTTTGGCTTTAAACTAGAGATCGCTTCAGCATAGGAACATAGAAAACGATCATGTGTGTTTTTCAGTTTTAAAGATTTCGAGAAAGCGTTTGATCGAATTTATTGGATGGAATGTATTGCAGAATATAGGAGTAGATTCCAGAGATGGGGATGTATCCACAACCTGCACATTTTACAGACTGCTCGGGTACGAGTAGCGGATGAAGAGTACAGATGGGCGGTGTTAGAAAAAGGAGTAGGAGCCACAACTCATTATCACCTGTGTTTTTCAAGGTATACGAGTACATATGTGGAGTAAATTGCAAGAGAAGCATGGGTCGGACTGAAGGTTGGAATGTAGACTTAGGGTAGGAAAATGAAAGAAATCAAGTTTGCTAACGATCAAGCTTTAGCTTTCCAGTGACCCAATGGGTCACAGGTGCTGCTGATCGAATCAAATAGTTAGAGTGACAATTATGAGATAAGAATAATGTAAAAAAATTTATATAATTTTCAAGGAAGAGGAAAGGTAATTTAAACGTTAGGATAAGAAATAATGAGCTAGAGCAAGTGGCAACATATACGTAACTTGGAAGTGAATTCTCCTAAGAGTATGGCATTAGTGAAGAAGAATCAAGTTAGGCTGAGAAGCTTTCTCAAGAAAGACTCAATTGAGGTCATAGACTTTTAGCGGAATGGTTAATAAAATGCTTGAGTAAACATTGGTATGGAAGGTGGTTTTCTACTTCTCGGAAGCTTCATCGTTTGAGCCGGATATTAGCCATAGATTTGAGTTTTTTTTGAGATTAGGATGCGGAAAAGAATAAAAAGGGTAAAATGAACGGATAGGAAATCAAAAGAAGAAAAAGAAGAAGCACGGTGGAGGAAGAGAGAGCGATTGTTGGGAGAAATTCGAAGAAAACAGGAAAGATGGATGCAGATCTCTTTCATTACGAAGCAATCCTGAAGACTTTTATGGAAGTGGGTGAGTGAATATTTGCAAGCGATGAAGACTTGAAGAATATAAAAATGATGTCGGACGGTTTGAAGGGGAGAAAGATTTATTTAGAATTAAATAACAGTGTATTGTGTTGTTGGGTGTCAGGTTTTGCCTTATTAGGCAAGGCTAATAAATTTTTAAGTGTTCATGAATAAGTTAATCAAAGGGCAAGCCAGGAATAATTAATCACGTACAGTCCTATTTCTAAGAAAGTATGTCAGTGGGAAGAGATTTAGTCTCTTTCCTCTGGCATGCCCCTTCATCAGCACCTCTTTTTAAGATGATATGCACAAAAAATAAGACAAACCCATGAGATATATGCATTTATTTCAATAGGAATGACATTTTTTATGCTCAACTCGCTCATTGATAAAGGTCTTTCTCTGTATTCCTGTCACATGCTTGTACTGCCATTTGAATCGGACACAGTATTTGTGAAACCCATTTGCCTGTGACACAGTTGCTCGATTCTGCAGAGAGTAGCAGTAGAAGGGGGGAAGGAGGCGGTGTCTAATTGTGACCAAAGGGGTGACATTTGTCGATTCTGCACGAATATCTACATGTATATCCCCACAGTCCCCTCACCTGTTTCCTCGAAACCTTTATTTCTCGTGTTTGGTCGGAGAGGTTGTTACTTCTCTCTTTCTCTGAGACCAACAACATTTCTCTCTCTCTCTCTCCTTCCAGAGCCGGAGGAAATAGCCACAAAAAATGAATATGGGATGTAGATGGAAATATAAAGAAAAAACTCGTTCCGTCGGTAGAATAAAAATAAACGGGCGCACATCGAGCTTCTTTTTTCACCGACCGTCGGCGAAATTGCGGAATGTGTGGAAGGCTGGAGGGAGATTTGGTGTTTTCGAGGAGGAGACTGTTGAGGGCGCGGAGAGGGTCATGAGATGAGTGGCGAAGAGAAGCGCCGGGGAACAATGGAAGGCGGGAATCATCTCCATCCAACGCGGGGGGTTGGATAGGATGGGGTGACGGTTACGCCAAGGGGGTAGGCTGAGTGAGGGACGGCGAGGGCTTTGGAGACGGTCAATGGGTCATTTATCATTCCAAAACTTCCGAGAAACGCCGCGGTACAGACGTCGCGTGGTCCTATCGAGTCGCCGCAGGGATCGCGATTCTGAAACCCCGAAATGGTTATGGGGGGGGGGGGGGGTCGTACATGAATAATGCAAGCGGGAGCCGAACCACTCCTCTCCTACATACGTGTCCTAACCCCGGAACACAGGGGGCCTGCGTGTCCTCCGGGACAGGGGGACGGGCCTCTTCAACACCCCGAAAGGAAGGAAGATCCCCCTCACCTCAATCATCCTCCGATTATTGCACCCACGCGAAGGCGCATGCGCGAGAAGGGGAACGGAGGAAGGTCCGTGCCAGGAAGAAGGCGGGAAGTTTGGGTAACAAGGGGACGCCGTCCTCCCCAGGTTGAAGACCAGGATCTTCTTGGCGAACAATGTCTCGCATTTTGGCACACACAGAGCGGGGTATCACGTCGATGCCTGGTGTTATGAGCGTTTATTCAGAGTGCCCGAGCCAACCTCGACTCGTAAACGATGCAGCGTTTATAAGTAAAGAAACGTTTCTACACGGTAAAGGAAGGGAGCATCGAAAATATCATTAAAAACTTTCAAAGCTGGAACCCTATCACCATCAAAAACAATTTTCCAACCCTTGCTCCCTAAAACATTAAATATCCCGTGCAATACTCAGCCAACATATACTGACGAATAATCACTCTTTCAGAAACTCTAATAGACGTTCGAACGTTTCAAACGAAAAAAGTTCAATATCAGCAAGAGTTGAAAAAGGATAATTCTAAATTCCAAAGAGTATTTCAACTTTTTAAACTTTCATATTGAGAAGAGTTCGAGAACCATTTAAATATTTCATCTTGCCGATTCACGATGTCGAGACTGATTGCCGCGCCAAATCAAAGAAACTTCAGAACCGCTGAAAATTCAGCTTCGAATAATACATGTGTGCGGGTTAGTGGGAATTGGAGCCCTCTCGCGATTTCTTCCCACGGCACCTCCCTCCGTGGGCCACGGGGGGACTCACGGGGGCCCCCAGACGCATTTTTGGGAGAAAGGCCTCGGACGGTGGAATATCCTCTTTGCCCTCGCCGACACCCCCGGCGACCTCCGGGCAAGATCCCCCGACGGCCATCGGGATCACCCCGCCCACCACGACCTCCTAATGATCCACGACTTTCCATTCGTCGGGACCGACAGTCGATGCGCAGTTGATCGATGACCCTTCCGTTGCCCCAGTTGAAGATGCCTTATGCATGATTTGACAAAGCCCTCTCCCATTGCAGCATATTGCGGCCCGCGCGCACTCCAAGTGGGAAATTATCCGATGGGCCGCTCCACTGGCCGTTCACTGGTTGTAGTTCCTGACAGAAAACACTCGGGGTCGCTCCTGAAGGTTGAAGATAAGTAGTGCGAGAGACTAACGCGAGGGAAAGTGGGTTCACTCGCAGGGCGAATTAAATTAAAAATTCTTATTCAAAGAACTTTTGCGAATATTGCCCCTGTTTAAAAAAAGCTATGCTTCAAGGAAATACACAATGGCAGAAAAACCGTGACTTAGCTCGAACCGAGAATTTATTTAATTGATATATAGCCGGCAAAGGAAAATTTTAATCCTACATATAAGAAGTACGAGAGAAAGGTCTTCATTTTTAACTATCTATTACCATTTCATGAAAACAAACGATTTACTGGTCATTTTTATTCGTAATATGTTTTTCCATTATTAAATTATACAAAAATTATTTAATTTTACTATAAAAATAATGATATCCTGCGATGAGTGAAAAATAACTTACTAATACAGCCTTAATACTATAAATTTAATCGAATGGTTTGGAAAATGGTTATCCAGGTAAATATTTGATCTAAAACAACCGAATCTAATTATCAGACGAGCTGATTCCTCTCTGGATTCACAACCGGTTTTATTCACACTGAACCTTACTACCAAAATTCTCAGGGTCGTGAAGTGGTGCCAACGATAGACCAAATGAGATTAAACCCCTTCAAAAATTTTCCTTGCGCGAGAAAGGTTTGGAAATATTTTTCAGCCATTCATACTTTAAAATTTTATACAACGGTTTCAATTACTCCCAGATGCGAGAAACAACTTAAACTTTAAAAACGGAGCTTCACAACAGAGACAAAAGGAAGGTGAACGAGCCTTCACAAATTTCACATAGTCAGGACCCTCCAGCGCCTCTCTGCCGCTTCCTTGCCTCTGCTTGCCCCCATAGACGAGAGCACTGCCCCACGGTGGGAACGAAGCACCGACTTTAGGCACCACTGGTGTAGACTATTGAAGTGAAATAGCACATTTTTGACAGTTTATTAGAAAGTGGTGCAGTTACAGCAAACGTGTAAGATGATAAAAATTAAAGAACTCATGCTTCAATGGTCAAACTTCTTAGACTTAGCTTGCTACTTTTCTTGAAATGAGATCACGGTGATGACAGAAGCGGAAGATAGGTATGCATTTACGAATGGTTACTGAATTGCTATTATTGTGAAACAGTTATCGTTGAGATAAATGTCACTCCACGTTAAAACATTGACCCGAATATTTTAAGCCTTTATGTCACAAAATTTGTAGTATTCCCCAGACTCGCCTACGGACACGAATAATTATATATTGATCATTAAAATTATTAACTTTAGATCTGTTCAAGGAGACTCGTTTTTGCTCCGGGCAATTCCATCGATTGAGGCCAAGTTGACTTGGGCCAAGGACCGTCAATGGATGGAAAGCGAATCTCGCCCCTCTCCAAGAGAGGCGCGTCCCCTGGGGGGGGGGGGGTATACGTATGTTACTAATACCTCGCTCTCCCCTCCACCGCTTCTTTCTTGCGCAGTAGCCGCACGGCATGATTGGAGAGAACTTATCAATGCGGTAATTCTCTCGCAGTAAGGGAATACGACGATACGGCACGCCCACGTGAAAAATTGGGCCGTACACTTAATGGCCCGTAATGACCGTTGCCCATGCAGATGCACGAGTCTCATTTTGCCTCAGCCACTTCCAATAATAATCATTCGGCCAGCTCACATCAGTGCACATTTTCTCCTGGCACACGAGCGACCGCTTTCCGATGCAAAGTGGTACATCCACCCACTCCACGGGAGTGCGCGGTTTGTTTACGCCCAAACACCAAACGATATCAATCAAAAAAACCATTGCCATTCACCGCTTCGAAGTTTACGAGTTGTGATGCCGGGCAATATTATATATGAAACAATACTGAAAAACATATACAAATAAAACTCTCACGGATTCCGAAGGTTTCTTCTTTCCACGAAGGTTGATCGTTTGCCAACCGAAAATTCGGAATACGTGTGATTTTCATTTGCATGTTTTTCTCTTTCTTTGTTCGTTAATGCTATCTGGCTTCTCCGTTGAAATTGTATGTATATGTAAATATATAGATATTATTATTAGGTAATCTACCGGTTAAGGTAGGTTTTTGGACGGACACAACTATCAAATAAACATTTTGTGACTCCCCACCTAGCAAACTAATCTATATCAGGTCCCTCTTCATTTCGGTGTACTTCTTTCCTCCCTTCATCCCGTCCAACATCCCTATCCTGTTCCTACCCTTACCTCGCTTGCCCAACATTCTCCCCTCCATTACCCTCTTCAACATTCCACTACCGCTCAATACGCCTTTCATCCATTTTTCCTGCCTCCATAGGATTTCTCTCAACAAACCCCTCTCCTCCCCAACCATTTCTAGTACTTCCTCATTTGTTTTCCTTTCGGTCCATTTCACCTTCTCCATTCTTCTCCACACCCACATTTCAAAAGCCTCCAATCTACGTCTATCCTCCTGCTTCAGCGACCACGTTTCCGCGCCGTACATAGCTACGCTCCATATCAAAGTTTTTACGAGTCTTGTCTTAACATCCCTACTCAACGTCCCCGTCATCAACTCCCTCCTCCTTGAGAAAGCCTCCTTGCCTAGCGCAATTCTTCTCCTTACGTCCTTCCACTTCGACCGTGTTGGTCCAAAACACTTCCGAGATATGTAAACTGTTCTACCTGCTCTATTTTTTCCCCGCCTATTTTAATATTTAGCTTAGCCTTTTTCTTTCTGGAGAATCGCATAACCTTCGTTTTAGTAATATTGATTCTCATCCCATATTTATCGCACTGAACCTCCAATTCACTCAACAATGCTTGCAACCCCTTGGCTGACTGAGCAACTAATGCTTGGTCATCAGCAAACCTAACCGATTTTACGAATTCCCCTCCAACTTTCATTCCTACCTCCAGTTCTTCCCATGCCTCTTTAATCATTTCCTCTACATATACGTTGAACAGCACCGGTGACAATGGGCAACCCTGCCTTACACCTCTTCCTAACACTGCCCATCCGGACTCTCCGTTCCCCACTCGCACCTGAGCAGTCTGAGACAAGTACAGGTTGCGGATCAGTCTCCTGTCCCTCCAATCCATTCCTATTTTCTGCAATACACGCATTAATTTTTCCCAATTCACTCTATCAAACGCTTTTTCGAAATCTACAAAACAGGCAAAAACGTCCTGATTGTATTCTATATTCCTCTCAACTAGTGATCTCATTACTGCAATGGCATCACGCGTATCTCTTCCTTTCCTGAACCCAAACTGATCATCCCCTAAGTAATCATTTACCATACTCTCTATCCTTTTGTTGATGATCCTGAGAATAACTTTAGCTGCGTGGGATATCAAACTTATTGTTCTGTAATCCTCACATGACGAAGCCTTTGCCTTTTTTGGAATAGGAACTAACACCGATCTCACAAAATCTTCCGGCCAGATTCCTTCCTCATAGATACTACGAATCAGTCCATATATGGCCTTCCTCCCACCTTTCCCTAACCATTTCAACATTTCTACAGGAATATTGTCCACCCCCACAGCCTTATTTGCTTTCATCTCCTTTAATGCTCTTTCTATTTCATCGTCGAGTATGCCTGGACCTAAGATATCTTCTTCTACGTCATGTTCCCTTTCTATGTCTAACCTTGTCGGCCTAAGTTCTTTACCATACAGTGTTTCTATATATTCCTTCCATCTCTCTTGGATATTTCCTGGTTCAACTATTGTCTTACCCCACTTATCTTTAACTGTTAGCACAGATCTTGTCTTCTTACTTCCTGATAGTAACTTAACCTTGCTGTTTAGCGCACCAATTTCACCCTTCTGTAAACTTTCCATATCCTCGCATTGCGTTTTCCACCATTCTTCTTTTGCTTTATATGTGGCCCTTCTCAATTTATTATTTAACTCTTTGTACTTCATTTTGCCTAACTCTGTGTTTACATTTTTCCATCTTCTTCTCTCATCCATCTTTGCAATCATCTCATCCGTTACCCATGGTTTCCTTATCCTTTTCCCGTTAACGGTTCCTATAGTGTCTTTAGCGGCTTCCAATATCCCTTTCTTGATACATTCCCATTTTTCTTCGATAGTACTCAGTTCTTTACCGTCATCCAACATTTTCTCTACAGCCTGCTGATACTCCTTCCTCGTTAATCCATTTACTGCTTCTAAATTCCATTTCCTAACCCGCCGCCCCTGTCTTATCTTTTTGAAACGAACATTACATTTCATAACAAGTAAATTGTGGTCAGAGTCCGCATCCGCTCCTGGGAAACTGTGCGAATTTATCACACTGTTCCTAAACCTGTGCCTAACCATAATATAATCTAACTGATACCTTTCTGAGTCACCTGGCATTTTCCATGTATACCTACGCCTTTTGTGGTGTCTAAACCATGTGTTGGTGATGACTAACCCCTGTCTCCTGCAGAATTCAATTGCTTTCTCCCCGCGTTCATTCCTCGTGCCTAACCCATAGTCCCCCACCTCACCACCATCTCTTCCTTCGCCTACCGTCGCATTCCAATCCCCCATCACTATCAAATGTTTCCCTGCAGGAACACTCGCGACTATATCCTCTATCTCATCATACATCCTATCGACTTCTTCCTCCTTGTGGTTGCTCGGTGGCATGTATACCTGAATAATGACCAAGTTCGTCGGCTCAGCTTTAATCTCTACGAGTAAAATTCTATCTGTCGCTTTCTCTATGTTGACTACGCTTCTTCCTACCCCTTTATTTAAAATTACGGCAACCCCTCGTTGGCTCTCGTCCCCGCCGCTGTATATTACTCTATAATTGTCACTCCAGTAATCCCCGCTATCCTTCCAACTCACCTCGCAGAGGCCTAAAACATATATAGATATATATATAATTATATTGATTTAGAGTATGTTGATCGATTGTGTTTTTTTGAGTCGCAAGACATTTATTTGATAGTTGTGTCCATCCCAAAAAAACCTACCTTAACCGGTATATTACCTTATAATAATAATATAACTACATACATATTTATTAAGTGATATACCAGTTAAGGTAGGTTTTGTATGGATACAACTACCAAATAATATTTTTTGACTCCTGACGTCCCTATACGACGACCATTAGTCCTGACGTCATCCCAGGACACTTGTTTTTGTTCCCACGATTTAAGACAGCCCTGAAAGGAACCCGTTTTCGTTAATAGAAGAGTTCCAAACAACCGTGACGAAAATCTTGCGAGAGGCCCCCAAAGACGCCTTCCTGGGTGCGTACCGGTCATGTCAGAGTCGCTGAAGAAAAGTGTAGAGGCCCAAGGATAGTACTTTGAAGAATTTTAAGTGTATGTGCAAATATGTTCAATACATTACTTAAAAAAATAAAAGCATTACTTTCGGAACGGACCATGTATATGTTAATAGTCACAAAATGCGAGATATTTTATTACTCCTACCAAAACACTACTCCATCAAATCCCTCTTCATCTCTGTGTATTTCCTTCCTCCCTTCATCCCGTTCAACATCCCTGTCCTATTCTTGCCCTTTCCTTTTTTGCCTTACGTTCTCCCATCCTTTACCATCTTCAACATACCACTGACAATCAATACGCCTTTCATCCATTTTTCCGCCTCCTTGTGATTTGTGTCAACAAACCCGTCTCCTCGCCCAACATACCTATTACTTCCTCATTTGTTATCCTTTCGGTACATTTCCCCTTCTCCATCCCTCGACACACCGACATTTCAAAACCCTCCAGTCTACGTCAATCTTACAGCTTCGGTGACCACGTTTCCGCGCCTAACATAACTATGTTCCACATCAAAGTTTGGGCGAATCTTTTCTTAACATCCTTAACGTCCCTGTCATCAACTCCCTCCTCCTTGAGAAAGCCTCCTTGCCCAGCGCAATTCTTCTCCTCACGTCCCTACCACTTTGACCGTATTGGTCCAAAACATTTCCGAGATATGTAAACTGTTCTACCTACTCTATTTTTTCCCGTCCTATTTAAATGTTTAGCTTAGACTCTTTTTTTCTGGAAAATAACATAGCCTTTGTTTTATTAATATTTATTCTCATCCCATATCTATCGCACTGAACCTCCTATTTACTCAGCGATATTTGCAACCCCTTGGCTGACTGATAAACTAAAGCTTGGGCATCAGCAAACCTAACTGTTTTTACGAATTCCCCTCCGACATTCATTCCTACCTCCATTTCTTCCCATGCCTCTTTAATCATTTCTTCCACATATACGTTGAACAGCACTGGTGACAATGGGCAACCTTGCCTTACCCCCCTTCCTAACACTGCCCATCCGGACTCTCCGTTCCCCACTCGCACCTGAGCAGTCTGAGACATGTACAGGTTTCGAATCAGTCTCCTGTCCCTCCAATCCATTCTTATTTTCTTCAATGCACGCATTAATTTTTCCCAATTCACTCTATCAAACGCTTTTTCGAAATCTACGAAACAGACAAATACGTCCTGATTGTATTATATATTCCTGTAGATTAGTGATCTCATCACAGCAATGGCATCCCGTGTGCCTCTCTCCTTGCTAAACCCAAACTGATCAACCCCTAAGTAAACATTTGCCTTTCTCTCCATCCTTTTGTTGATGATCCTGAGAACCACCTCAGCTGCGTGAGAAATCAAACTTATCGTTCTTTATTTATAAATCACCGAAGTGGTACTAAGCCTAATAGGAAGTAGAGGATAGAAGAATCTCAGGGACTGAGAGAGACCACGAATGCTACGAAAAGTTAGGAAATCAAATCAGCAGAAAGTTGAAAAGAGCTAGTGTTTTGGAAAATAGCAAATGGAAGAGTTTTATTTTTGAAGCAACAAAATGAATGAAGAGATAGAAGAAACAAAATGTACATTTTCAGCAGCAAGGGAATGGAAAGAGTGACTATCCATGAGAAGAGTCAACTCCTTACGGAAAGCATTACTATCATGGACATAAGGAGACAATTAGTTGAAACTTATATCCAGCTCCCTAGGTGTTTGAGACGCACAAAATGGGAGCACCAGAGAAAAGAAGATTGGAGGCAATTTAAATCTGATACTATAGAAGAGGGGTCTCCAAGCTACAACCCACCGGTCAGATGCGACCCGCGAGGTCCTCTCATCCGGCCCGTGGAGACCTTTTTATCTGCGGAAAACATTAAGGAAAGTTACGTGTATTCTGCCAAGATCAACAGCCGCTTACGTGGAAGTTACGTTTTTACCGAATTAAAGTAAAACCGCTCAGTAGTGCGTTATGTTTTCCAACCGATCACCACGTTGCAAAGGCTTATTCGCAGCTTACTTTTCTATTACTGTTTACAGTCAACGAGATTATACATGTATGACATAACCTAGTATATGTGTATAACGCCATCTAGTAGCTGAGTTTTTAAATGGTTTGCTGCTTGTTCAAGACTTGATTATTTTGATCACAGTTTTCAGTTGCGATTGACTGCTGCAAAGAATAGGTGTCAGTTAGCGTTTATTTGCGAAACGTGGTGTACTCTATTATATTTTGTGATAATTTCCTTCACGTAATTACTTAGCAGCGTGTATCATCTAAAGTATTGGGAATATCGTTAGTTCAACAAGAATTTCCCGAATATTCTGAAGAGGAAAGATTAAAAGTGAAAAAAGAAAAAATCTCTCTACCATAAGGAAATTACGTCCTTAGGGAAAGGTTCAAAGAAGGACTGATAAGTTTTTACCAGTTTTTGCCAAAGAAAAATTTTCCGAATGTCAAAACTTTTGCACCTTAAATCAAGGTACTTTTCAATCTTTGGAACAACATACTTGTGTAAAGAATCATTTTCAAAAATGAAATACGTGAAGAACAATTCGAGAACAAACCTGCCTGATGCAAATCTCAGGTCACTGTTGATGTTAGGGACATCAAATATAAAGTCACAAATTTCTGCTATTTTTTCATCCAGGATGAAATTTCACCATTCCCACTAATACAGGTGCTCATATGTAGTGTATAAATGTGTTTATAAACAATAACTGAATAAAATAATTTTAAATAAAAAATTAAAAACAACATCTATGCTTTGTTTTTTTCAATTTGGACCTCGGTCGGCCCCCAAACTGCTGTTTGATAGTTAATGCAGCCCTCGTGCCGAAAATTATGGAGTACTCTGCTGTAGCAGAATGCTCAAAATGAAAAGGGTGTACAGGGTGACAATGATTTACTTCGAAGAGTGGGTGGCGAGAGAATCCTATATCTTACTGAAGATCGTATTTGAAGTTAACACATGAAAAACTACAGAGGAAGCATCTAGGATAAATTATGAGAAGCAGGTGATGCAAAACGTCGCTGCAAAGAGCGATGAGTAAATAATAAAACTGCAAGGAATAGGATAGTTTGAAGAGCTACAGCAAATCCACTCCTCCCATTGATAACTCACGTATTCGTGTTTGTAGAGAAGAGTCGGGATAATTAAAAGTCAGCCCAATTTAGTGAATTTGTAAAAAAACTAAAGGGCACATTACAGCCATCCATTTAAATGTTCTAATAATCTTTTTCTACATTGTTTTCCTCCTAAATAATCGATATGGAGAAGTTGAAAAGCCGCCTTTAAATCCAGAAATACATTTTCAGTTCGAGTTCACAGAAGAAAGGATTTACTTCAGTGCCATAACATTCTTGGGTTGTCTTTTCTTTTGACCGATTCTTTCACCTGTCGTGGGAAATACCTCGCCCCTCGTCCGCCTGTATCCAAGCACATCCTTCCTCTCACCATCAATATCTCCGCGAGGATTCATTATATGATAGCGTGTGAGGTCCTCTATTGGGGTTTTTCGTCCTACTGCTTTTTCAGCCAATGGATGCGCGCTACGCCATAAGTGTAGGTAAAGCCGTGATCTTTCATTGAGTGGGAGTTTTCACCGACCCAAGTAAGAACTTGACATGGGGTCACATTTATATGAGTGAGGACCACACATCATGGATCATAATAGAAGTTTGTGACCGCTAACTTAAGTTCGAAAATTCCTCAATGTTTAAAATGCAAACTTCTAATTTCTAGTTAACTTATTCGAAAAAGGTTTATGATCCTTCTCGTCAATCAACAGGAGAAAAATAGGTGGGAGATATTTTGTTCTGACTTTATTCTTAACTATCCAATAGTACACTTACATTATTGGCGGCTATTCCTAATGTACTTTTTCTACTTTGTCTGTCTAAGACAAACGTTCGCCATACACACGTCATAAACCTGCTAACAATCACAAATCTTTCGATCGACATTTATGCGTATTCTTTACCTTTGTCTATTCAAGAACAATTCACAAAATGTGAAAATAAATATGATGTAACATCTAATATTACAATAACTTTTTCCCGCCATTAATATCATAACCAGCAATAAGAAATGGTTACTTTGTTTGTGCTGTTCAAAAATTATGTTGATATGGCTTGCAAGAATTAATCAAATGCTCACTCAAAGGATTTTGACTAGTTAAGACGGTTTTATCTTAAAATGAATATCTATTTTATTTCATCTTAAAATGTCGATCATGAGCGTAATATTTAGTAAACTTGTACAGAAGTGGACACATGAGCGAAGATAAAATCGAATTTTCTTATGGAGTTCCGCTAAAGCCAACTCTTTTACGTTATCTCCTGTTCAAATTGGACCAACTCAATCGATATACTAAGAGTCGAGGGAGAGCTACACCATGTGTTTTGAAACTAGCAGGCAAAACCGATGCAAAGGAGCAACAAGAGTAGAAAGGCAGCACTAAGAAGAAATAAGATATACGAGTAGATACCGAAGAATTCCGAGTGCTTCATTTCCTTCTGATAAATTTTGTTCCTTCCCATGAGTCAGCATATATTTACAACAATAAGGACGCATACACTTTTGAACATTTAATAAGAAGTTTTAAAAAAATACCACCCTACCACGTACTATTTTATTGCCAGAATATAACTTTCGTTGTATGTTCGTTTGCCAGAAAAAGAAGGTCAGCAAATTTGGACAGTTTATTTTGCAATCCACGTTTCATACTGCCACATTGTCATGAGCGAAAGTGTTTTTCCTGACGGGAAAATTTCTAAGGTCTGACCACTATGTGCCAGTTGCGCCGCTTGGAACTTAATTAATTTAGTTCGACACCTTGAGAATGCGTAATAGCAAACACAGATGATTTTGTTTCCTCAGGTGTGAAATGAACACAGAACACGGCATCGCAGGTTAAAACGTTTTGGCAACGCTTCTGAAGATTCGCGCCTCTTTCCACGTGCCGTGCGGTGCTGAGGGTGGGCGCCGTAAATCGCAGATTATCTAATCTCCAAATTCTCCGCTATCATTCCCTACCGTCGCACCTTTGTTCCACCCCAACCTCCCCCCCCCTCCCTCTCGCCCCAATGACGTCATCGGAACGCCAAACAACGCGCATCATTCCCCCCCTCCCCCGCCTCACACCGCATCACATCCTGCTATTCTGATTCGTTCCCAACAGCGCAAAAGATGGAACTATTCGGGATGACAATCACCAGTTTAATGTAATACATGTATGATTATCCACTTTCCTTTAAGAGGGACATTAAATATATCGTACATAGTATTTTTCGCTGTTTAGGCCTAATTTAGAATATGCTGTAAGTATATCGTCATTACATTAGATCGATTGCCGATTTGGATCGCGTACAGCGTAGAGGGAATACATTTTTAAAACGTTATTACAAACTGAGTAGCGTTTGTGAGCAGTGTCTATATGAAAGTTGTAGGAGGATCTAGGTTAGGAATCACTCACGGAGCGAAGGCTAAATTACAAATTAATTCTCTTACATAATTTGGAAAGATGTCTCTTTGGCAATAATGTTAAAAATTTATTATTACTTTCCATTATACTACGCTAGGTGAGATCGTGTCAATTAAATTAGAGAGACTAAGGGTAGAACAGATAGATTTTAGATATCATTTCTCCCATGAACGATAAGGGATCAGAATAACGTCGTCCGACCGCGCTAGGTGGAAAAAGAGTTTCAGGTCAAAATTAGTCTGGTATGTAATCACCTCCTACCACAAAAACCCAGCGGTGGCTTGCAAGGTACTAAAAAAATTAACTAAATTCCCTTAGCTTCCGTCTACCGTACAATAATGATATATTCTCATCAGCGCAAACATGTTACTCGGAAAATCTTTCGAATATCCGCTTATCCAAAATACCCGGTTCCGCTTAACTTTTTACCATCAAAGTGGATAAAAGGAAAACTTAAGTATCAATTATTAAATGGCGTTGTATGATGGATATATTTGTTGTGTGAGAACAGTCCATCGCTTCCAGTTTCATGGAATGAACCACGCCCTGTATGAGATCAGTTTCTAAATAGTATCCCCTTCTGCTACAGGTCGTACGTGTCTTTCAACTTGAGAAAAATATTGATACTGCAAGACTCCATCTTCCTTCTCACCCTTTCCTCTAAATATTTCATTCTTAAGGTGAATTGCTAATCTTGGAAGAGGAAATAGTGTGCTGGAACAACAAATATAAAATGCATTTCAATAGATGCAACAGTAAACCCTCCCCCTCTTGACACTATATTTGTGTCCATCTGCTAACATTGATTAATCCCTCCTTTCAATTGAACAAGGTCTTATCTGAAAATCAATGAATAACTTGTTTCCTAAAATAAAAATTAGATATGCAATACCATATGGTTTTTTTTATTTATGTATGTACCCTGCAAGTCACGTCTAGGGTGTGTGGAAGGGGGTGAATACACACCAGACTAATACTATATTTACCTGAGTATGACCCTACCGCGGTTGGAACAATGTTATTATGATCCCTTATCCTTCGTGGATAAAATGACATCGTACATACGTGGGTGGTCTGAAAAGTTTCCGGCTCAGAAAATTTCAGAAAAAATGTCTTGTATCTTTGTTGGGTCGGAAACTTATCAGGCCACGCTTGTATACCTGTTGTATACTTAACCTCACTAATTTTACTGACATGAATTCTCCTACCATGGGAGCAATAATAGATTTTCAACACCACTGACATATATCGTGCTAAATGGCCCTTTCGTCAAGTGCGGTTGCTTGCAACTTCCCCCATCAATATTCCCATAAATAGAGCGAACGCACATTTAAGAGGAAATCACATTGAGTAGGACAAATTAATGTGTCAACCAGACTTTGATGAAAATTGCTTTTTAAAGAAATTCATCGTAAGGATATCTTTTCTCTATCAACACTTATATTATGCGCATAAATATATGTAAACGTAGTGCCATACATACAATTATTTCTTGCAGTTGTTTTTTCATTTTAAAGGTAATTTGTCTGTAAACTTACAAAAAAGAAGCAACATTCTTGGAAAATTCACGAATAATATGAATTCTCATGAAATTTCTCATCCCATCGGATGAAAATGTGTCTAGAATTTTAGTAATAAAGTAATTCGTTATCGAATAGGTTTATATAAAGCAGGTCACCTCTTTAGGCGTGATAATTCGAACAATTTAGACATTCATGGACCTTCGAGAGTGAAAATCGAGCATTCGTCTAAACAAGCTTAGTTGTCACGCGCGTGATGTCTTCATTCAAATTTTGACGCTACACAATGTGTCCACTTTTCCTCTGCTAAAATGTGAGCGCAGAATTTGCCCACCATGATTGCCTTTGGCTGAACGTCACACACGTGTACTCTCCTGTCGCGTAGCCTAAGTGTGAACGACAGCAGAAATCCAATGGCAGTGATCGTGGGTGACCGCGGACTGTCCTCAGCTGCAGACTGTGCTCCGAAATAACCAAAAATAAGCAAACAGCATCCAATTCAATCAAATAAAAGGTCAAATGAATAATTAAAAGATGTCAAATAAACTACACGAGAATATACTGCAACTAAGCCACGATATCTTTCCAATTCATCTTATAAGAAATTGGACATCCTGCGCAAGCCATGGTATCCTCTTTATTCTACCAAGCTCAATGGTAGGGGAAAGGACTCGTAAAGAAACAGGCAATTCCATTTATTGAAGGGAAGAAAAACTTCGGATTTTGAATTCGTCCTCCAATGAGTAATCGAAAATCAAGTTTCCCAACTCTCTTAAAATATGACCGAGGTGGCCACATCGTGCCTCTCCACAATAGTATGGTTCAGATAAAAATTAAACATTAACGTCATAGAAATCAATAACAAACTTACCTAGGCTTAATGATTTCAAGATAACGATAGCCAACGGTTGCCAACCACAATAGACTCAATTGCAAATAACGGGTATTGCTCATTTGAAGCTTCTGGAACACTACAAAACTGACGAGTTTGGTTTTATTATAGAGTCCTGCTACACACCCTCTATCCCCCAACGACTGCCCCACTAGATTTTGGCAATCCCTCCTTCTTGCATTCCACATTAACTTCTCCAATTCTACCCTCCTCACCCTATATATGTATACAGAAAAATACCACGATGGAGAAGAGACAAGGAACATCAACAGAAGCAGAGAAACAAAATAAATTCACAGGGCGTGAACCGTCTTCTGGGCCGAGTAGCGTATCACCTTTGCGCTCACGTGAAGACATCGAATTGCAAGTGTTCGAATGCCCATACCTGCGGGTCATTTTTCCAGGGCCATACCCGCGATCGGTTATGTCGACGTGGCCATTGAGAGCCCCCGGAGTGACGAAGAATGTGTGAGAATGAAATAGATGACGGAAGAAAATTTGATGGCTGGAAAAACGAATTATTGTATTGGTTTATAGATTGTGTGAATAAAGGCGGAGATGATGACGAGTGCTCGTGAATGCGGGATCGATGCAATATGCTCAAACCAAGAGGAGAAAATGAATTAAGTACATATTCTTCTTGTGGCTGGCGTCTGAAGATGGCAACCACATGCGTTACGACGTCGACGGATGCTGCGTTGGCGGATAGTGGGGTGAGTAATTGATAGGGTGAAGCTTTCAAAGAGTTTTTCTTTGTGCGTGTGGGCGCGGGTGAGAAATGGGAGGGAGAAGAGGAACCCCCGATTGAGAAGTGTAATCCCTCACGCAAAATGCGGTCTACAGGGTTCGTCCGGAAAATAACTTTTTTTTTACAATCTTTTGAATTTGTCTTGACAAATAAGTCTTTTTTGACAAAAGGGGAGTCGTCCACTACGAATTTGTACCTGAACGACAAACTGTAAATGCTGCATTTTACGTCCAAGTGCTCGACGGGCTTCGAAAACGAGTCGCCCGCGTCCGGTCAGCGATCAAAAACATCTGGCGGCTGCATCACGACAATGCGCCGTCTCACACCGCGCTTGCCGTGTCGGACTTCTTGGCCAAGCACGGCGTGGCAACGCTGCCGCACCCGCCCTACAGCCCGGACTTGGCACCACCGGACTTCTTTCTGTTCCCGAAGATAATGAGGAATTTGAAAGGAACGCGATACGGGACTTTGGACGCCGTCAAAGAGGCCGTGACGACGTGTCTTCGAGAGGTTCCCGATGATGCCTTCGCGGGAGCGTTCCAGGAATGGGAACGCCGCTGGAACAAGTGTATCGACTCACAGAGGTCCTATTTTGAGGAATATTAGCTTAAGATATGTAAAAGTGTAATAATTTTTTTTCCTGAGCTCAGTGCACTTATTTTCCGGACGAACCCTGTAAGTCTGCTGTGCGCTCCAGAAGAGCATCACGCTCCAAATACGAGTGAAGGGACATGGAGTTGTGTTCTTTGGGAGTGATGTTGAGGCGAATATTTTACAATTTTGTATATGGCCATTTTGTCGTTTGCTTGATTATTAAAATTAACAAAATACACGCGACCCATGGAAAAATAATTTATAACAAAGTCACCCTAAATTTCATTAGGTAGGTATGAGAGGTAACTATGGAAAATGTCACTACAGTCACTATTATCTCTCGTTAAGTTTTCAATCTCGTTACTAAGAATTTACGAGTGAAGTAGAATGAGTGTGCGTCGCGTTATAGAACGAAAATCATTGAGACATTAGGAAATATTACGTTTAAAAAATTCTAGAAGACCAGAAATTAATGTAATTAATATAATTCAATATTTTAATAAAATATAGAAACACGCTGTTAATTAGTTTTTAATTGAAATATTTGCTTTTCAAATTATTTGGTGACAGTAAAAACAAGAAAAATTCTTAGATCATCATATTTTTGGGCCGTTGTAAACCGGAATGCAGTGCATTTCAAGGTGAAGGCTAGCCAAAAAAATCATGGAAAAAATCGAACTGTGTATGAACAATGGCCGTCACACAAAATGTAGCACAGCGCGTAACAAACGTGTAGACGTCTTCCGCCAGTTTTGAACCGTATTTGTTAGCAGCCACGATAAATCGATGAAATAAGTCACCATGTTCGGTCAATTGTCACCAAATGTGTCATTTGACGCAAATCAACTTTCTGAACGGGTCAAATGGCATGCCCTGAGGATACAAATGTATCCTCGCAAAATCCAAAGGCAATAAAACGAGTTTGAATATATATATATATATATATATATATATATATATATATATATATATATATATATATATATATATCGTTGAAATGGAACGCACTCCAGCGACACAAATACACACAGATGATGATGGTCGTGCCGTCGAAACGTTTAATACATACTGTGTGTCCTTTCTTTGTGTCTCTGTGTTTTGAATATTTTGTATCTGTGTGTTTGTGTGTTATATATACAAACACACACATATTCAAACATATGGTGAACATATACTTATTCACATGGAAATATATATAAGGAAGGTATGGGAACACATAGAGTAGAGGGTCGAGGGATACTAGAATAGAGACACTATAGAATTTATGAAAGGGAGTTCTACATTCGTCGGTGTGTTTTGCGATTGGGAACATTCCAAACGTGACAGAATCCAAGATATATATATATATACACACACATATATATATATAATTTAAACGGAGAAGCGAAATAGCGCAATCCAACAAAATCATAGATCATACATATATGAAACTCACACATATTCCAAACATTCGGTAGCGAAACCACCTTCCTGAGGTGGGTGAGGCAACTGAGTTCCTTCTTTTCCCAGAGTAAGGTGGTTAGACAACCAAAAATTTGGAATACGCCTGAGTTTCATTTGTATTTATTTTTGTTGGCTAGGTCTATCTCGCTTCTCCGTTTAAATAATTATTATTCACATCCGTGAGATTTTCCTTCAAGATTATGAAAAAAAAAATATATATATATATGAGGGGGTGGGGTGGCGAGGTACCTCGTTTGAGTCGCATCGGCCCCAGCAGGACATGACGCTAATGTAGTCCCAGCACTTGCGCCCCGCGCTGTCCGTCTTGGAGACGCGGTAGCTGTAGATGCGGCGGTGACACTGGAGGGTGGTGGCGGGGTCGACTGCCTTTAGGATGGAGGATGGTGCGTCGAGGGGCTCGGCGGAGGCGGCGGGGAGGAGGTCGACGCCCCTGGACGACCAGCCGGTGGAGGAAGCGAGGAGGAGCAGGAGGAGGGCCGCAAGGGGCGGCAGGGGCGTAGCCGGCGCCGCCAACACACGCGACAGCAGTGCATACCGGCGGCTGGAGGATGCCATCACAGCCTGCGGAAAAACCAGGAGGGCCTCCGTTAGAAGTTGGATAAGTAGACACACTTCGGTCTCCACACCACTCGTATTCTCCTTTGCATGACCTTATTTAATAACTGCATTTAATAATTTACGGTAATTTATGGACCGTATTGGGCCATCACTCATGTCTATTGCTAGGATTCCTCTTCATTCCTCTGAAATGATTAAATAGTTTCAAAATCACCTCTTTTTTAATGTTTTTTTTTAATTAGTATTTTCTTAGAAATTTCATGCAAGATAATTTTTAATTCAATAGATTCTGTACGGTCTTCACTGAAAAAGAAAAGGAGAAGCTCTCAAGGATGGAGTCTCTATCTAGATCACATTCACTAAGGCCAATATTAGTTCCAAATATTTTGGTTTTGTGTTAAAATACTTCTCTACAAAATATGACATATAGTATGGCGAACCAAATGGGTACATTTTAGCCTTTTTCTGTACAATACTTCAATTCACGGGCCTAAAACTAATTCTTTTTTATTTAAATGATAAAAAAATAAATATTCTTGTAGGTATTAATAAAAATAGTCCTTAGTTCTTACGCTCTTTTCAGCTTGCATTATTGAACTAGACAATGTCACACACTGAAATGAGACATTATTGATAACTATATTCCCTATAGTTAACCTTCCAACGTCCAAATCCTAATTTAGTTCCATAAAATAATTAAAAAAGTCAAGTGCTAAATGTCGGGTTGTTTAGGGTATAGCTGCTAATTTCCTCCAGTTTCTATTATTCGGTTTGCTTAGGCGTATGAGTTGTTAGAAATATTTAGACTGTCACAGAACTTGATGAAATTAATGGTACATCAAAATATGTATTTCGTTGAAATCTCTGAATTTTTTGTACATCCCCTTTGGCAGTGAATGTGAAAATAGCATTTGGAAATATTGATGCCTCGATCGATCCGGTGTTAAATCCGCCAGGTGAACGCAAGTGCCGGTGTGCGACAGAAATTGTTGCTTTAGAAATAATTCTGTAAGTACCTTCTGCTCAAATGACCAGACTAATTAAATGGGTATTTATTAGCATTTCAATTGTTCTTCCCACGCGCCCGTGAAATTACTGGAATTGTTTTAATTAAGAGAATATTACTAGATTTAAACGACTGGCTTAGCCTGGATTACAAAGACCATTATGCAAATTGGAGTTTTAATATTTTAAATAGACATGCGAATCTATTATCATTTATTATTTTAAAAAACTAAAATTATGCGCAAACACGGTGTACAACTTGGCTTCAGAATTTCATTGATTATCACTTCGAAATCCGTGTCAACTAATCCCCTTGCTCATTGCATCCCCAATTAAATGACACCATTAACCAGTCTGCAAAAAAAGTATCTCAACAAATATCCTTCCATGACTCAACCTACTCTTGCAAGATTTCGTTCTGATTTTTTGAACTTTCAAACAAGAGATTTTCGATAATTTTAAAAGGGTCGATTTTCAATATTTTCTGAGTTTTTCACCATATCCGAACTCATAACGTTCTATTAATTCTGCTGAAGTTAAGATGACTCATTTTTACAAATTCAAGTTTACTTTAAAGTAAATGATTCGGTAAATTGGTGGAGTTCATTGACGAAATTACCCATGGACTATTCAAACATACAAGGAACGCAGCTACGGTCGTGAATCAACGTAAACAAAAAATACCGGGACCGTAAACTTGAACTTTCAAGTTTACGGTCCCGGTATTTTTTTGTTTACACCCATGGACTAATCCGAGTATTTGCCTTCTTTCCCCCAAGTAAGAGAAGGACAGATCAGTTCAATCCTTCTCTTCTTTGAGAAAGATGGCGTGGACCACCGGTTCGAAACCTTATGTGTTTCTTTTCTTTTTTGTGTGTCTCTGTGTTTTTGTCCACCATTGCTAACTTCATAAACATTATTATTCACGTCCGTGAGACTTTCACAAAAGTGTTATTATACACCTATATATACATATATTCACTTTCTTGGAAAAGCCACGAACGTGCACAATTAAATTCACTAAATAGTCATAGCAAACACAGAAACTAAAACATATTAAAGAGGGACTCACTAGTTCTCGAATTTTCGGTGGTGCAACTACCTTTCTCAAGAGGAATTAGGACAGACCTGATTCAGGAACAGACTGTTCCTAATTCCTCTTGAGAAAGGTGGTTGCACCACCGAAAATTCGAGAACTAGTGAGTCCCTCTTTAATATGTTTTAGTTTCTGTGTTTGCTATGACTATTTAGTGAATTTTATATGTACATATATATGCAACCATTTCAGAGAGTAAAAATCATTCGCCTTGACCGGGATTCGAACCCGGATCCCTCGATATCCGGCCGAGTGCTTTAACCAATTAAGCTAGGGATCCGGGTTCGAATCCCGGTCAAGGCGAATGAATTTTACTCTCTGAAATGGTTGCATTATAATGCACACATAGCGGGTGACTCCGTTAAAGTTACTGTTACTGTTTCTTGAAACATATATATATGTATACATATACAAGGGTGGTCTTCCCACCGCGAAGACCCGGGTTCAAATCCTGGGGACAACAAATATTTTTCAGTGGCATCCCTCCTTAAGGTGCTTTGTGGAGAGAACTTTGAGTTAGTACGACGTCCGCCAGATGGGACGTTAAACTGCGGACCCCTTGGCGCCTTTCGACAAGAGTAGGCTAATGCCGACGCCGGGTTTCTCTCCACCCTTCCTTTCTCAACCATCTCTAATGGCGCAAATGAACTCAGCTGCCAGTCTCCTCCCCAGCAAAACCAAACCCCAAACAAGGGTGGTCTGAGAAGTTTCCGACATAACAAAGACACAAGACATTTTTTCTGAGGTCGGAAACTATTCAGACCACCCACGTGTATGTAGATATAGAAACATAAATATATACTCAAACACGAAAAACCGGCCATGGGGACAAATATACATTCACATGGAAATATATATATAAGCAAAGTAGATAGGAACACATATAAAAGACAAACACTGGAGAGGTGGGGAAGCAAGCTGTTTCACCCACCAAAGGAAAAGTAGACTACATAAGAGGAAAGGACAGAAGGTAAAGCAATCATACAACGTCATCAAGGATGGGAAGAGTTCGTTTCTTGGCACGCGTAGCCAGAAGAAGGAGCCACATTGGCCAAATGCAAATTAAAATACGAAAATCCGCCACATGGCGAACAAATATACATTCCTGGTCAAGGAAATATTTTTTAAATTGTGATATTCTCGCTTTCGCCTTCCCCACCTCTCCTGTGTTCGTCTTTTATGTGTTCCTATCCCTTTTCCTTATATCTATTTCCATGCTAATGTATGTATTAATTTATAGATGTACATATATATATATATATATATATATTATTTATTTATGTGTGTACGTGAGCATACACATATACACACGCATTAACGGAATCACAGGACTAATTTTTGCTTCGTAACCATACAGACAGAAAGTGCCTTTAATTCGTATTATAGGCCTCTTTATGTTCTTGGGCACTTTCTTTGTCACGGTGTCATCTGTGAGCACACGACTTTTCAGACAGATGCTTTGGAGAAATGCGATTTGGTTCCATCTTTCCTGTTTCCTTTGGATTTCTTCCTCCTCTCCCACGCCTGACTATCCCTCATTTGTTTTACTTTTTACCAACTTCACGTTTCCATCTTTCTACACATCCACGTTTCTAAAATCTCATAACTACACCTATCACTTTACTTCAAGGCCCATGTTTCTTCGCCATGCAAAGCAAAACAAGTAATTTTACTGAAATATAGTGCAACTAAAAATTAATCAAGATTAAATTTTTGATGTCGTAGAGTTGGTGCATATCAACCCTGTTACATACCGTAGCGGTGGCGGGCAGTTACTTTGGAGATTGATAGAAGCTGAGCGTGACCAGTGGCGTCACCCGGAACCAAACTAAGGCCTTCAAGTTAGTAGCTGAGAGGGCTATTCACGGGATTACTGCACCACGGGCTTTATAAATTATTTTATAAGTGATTATGCATATGAGTGTAAAAAGCACTTAAATCATGTTCACAAACATTAAAAATTTGAACTCGATAGATTGATGATATAAATAAATCATTCTGGATCAAAAACGAACTCTAACATAAAGACAGAAACTTGGCAATGTTCAAATCTCAAACGATGTCGAAGTCAACAGGAGCTCGTAGCAGGAGGAGGCAATTCGGCACACTCGTCTCAAAATTGAGGTTAACTAAACGAACAAAGTGGCAAATACTGGTATTCAAAAAGAAAATCAGTATGAAAAGAAAACGCGTCGTTGTTTTGAGTGAGTTAGTCCTTATCTTTCTGCGTGTCAAGTGTTTGGTTTCCTGCGCAGGAATACATGATTTTGGGATTGAATTGAGCACGCAGAAAATATTTTGGTGCCACGGAGAATCCTTCTTATTGATCAAAAAATATAACTTGTTTAGTAAACATCCTCCCTTGGACGTCACTCTAAGCACAAAGATCACATTAACGAATTAAAATATTATAGAAATAAAAAAACTTTCAAGTTTAAGAAAAATAACAAAGCAAGGAAATATTTTAGAGACGCATTACAAATATTGGCAGGCGATATGGGAACTTGGAGTTAAGAGAGATAGAGATTGACTGTCAACACAGAAATGCAATCAAGGCACTCATTTTCCCTCTGACAGTCAATGTCCACTACTGTGGGAAATGCCAATTACGACAATGTAAGCCTACAAAAAGTGAAATATTCACAATAATTACGGAATGTACTAATGGCTGGTGGGCAAAAATGCTCTGCCACACACACCCTCGTGGCGACTGGTAGGATTTTAGATAAAGGCGAAACATATGTAGCCCACCAAGCGCCTCTTCTTATCTTTCAGTAATTATAATACCCTAGTACTTGCTCACGCATTCTACGCCTAAATACCGCCGGAGAAACCCTTTGTAACACTTGAAAGTTCACCTCCGACGCTCTGTGTCAGTTAGAACTGTCAAGAGCATACGTCAAAGGAAATCCCATTATCCAAATACCTTTCAGGTATAGTGATCTTTTCATCAATTTTCTGCAAGGACTCCGCAAACAAATAAACCCTGACGTCACTGTGGCTGCATCGCAGGAGTCAAATAGTAGCAGTGCAGCTGAGCGGCGAGTGCAAGAGCGATCCGGGCCTTCTTCCGGCACCAATTTAATCCTCCACAAAGGAGCAATGCATCAAGGATCTACATACAATTGCTGATTCACACTTCCATTGCAGAGGAATCTATACCTACTGCATTAACTACACTCCGGGGCATTGCAAAAGGAAAACTGGTTACCACTTTCTGCGGAGTCAATGAAACAATGCAATTTTCAAGAAAAAATATATGACGTAATTCTCCAAAAAAATATTCAACCGCGTCCGAATTTCTCCGCCGCGAAGGAACCTATCGAGTTGGGGTTGTGATTCCAGCTTCAACACAATTTTTTTTGTTTAAATGCGCTTTATTTCCTAGGTGATGAATTTGCAATGGTATTAATGATTTATTAATCAGTTTTAGGAACAAAGTGAGTCAGCGCTAGAAAAAAACCATGTTATAGACTAGTGCCCCTTCAAGGTGGGCAAATCATGATATTAATTTACGTCTCAGCCATTAGTCGGCATTTCAACCACTTGAGGGCTTTTAACCAGGAATGGTGACTTGGCCAACCCTTCACCGACGGATCGTGACATGCATTTACTTCACAGCATTTAGACACCAATAATTACAGAGTAATTAATAACTGGCGTATTTAAATTAAAAAAGAAACACTACCTGTATCAACCATAAAAAATTAACCGCACATAAATCCTTTAGAAAATTAGGCCACAAGAAATTATTGACATTAACAGATAACAAAAATAAAATAATTAGCTGGATGGGACAAGAAATGACCAAGGGTTGGCGCTAGCATGCGGAAAAGATGGGACAAAAAATAGCTTTAGCAGCAAAGGTGTTCCCATTGTTCTACTGGGCAAGATGGATTCCCAGCCACTAACTTGCTTGGTGGCACATCTACTTAATTTTCAGAGATATGATTAAATATCTCTCATTCCCTCCGGAATATTATTTATCTTCGGAAACCAATAGAAATAATAATATCATGTCTCTCCGAAAACCTTGAATTATTCATGCACAATTAATAAGCTCATGACAAAATGATAATATAATATAAAAGAGAGAGAAGAAATATTTTTGACAATGGGAGAATGATAACATTAATTTTTATTAGCTTGGAAAAAAATCTGAATAAAATATGTATAATATTAAAATATAATTTATTTCGATTTGAACAATTGGAAAATTCATTAAAAATATGAGAATATTCGTCAGATTTTTGGGGAAAAAGTGAAATAGTGCTCAATATTCAAAATGTGTGGAAGAGCAATTGACATGGTTCGAGACTCGTAACACAAAATTCTGAAATAATACACTCGCGGTAATATATTAGTCCAAATTGTATAGGGATGTGATTAAGTATATTAAGTTTGCAGATGAACAAGTAATAGCGTACCAAATATTCAAGAAATTGCGGTGGTTACTGAGAATTTTACAGGAACAATACGAGATATATCAAATAGGGATTAATACAAGAAAACATAAGTAATGGTATTTTCGAGAAGTACGAAAACTAAGTTAAAAATTAGGAAGAAGTAAACTAGAAAAAAGCGGATCAGTTCAAGTATAAGGACATTTAGTATATTATAGTAAAAGGGCCGCCGTAGTGGGAACATTAGGAGCAGTATTGCATCAATCAAAGGAGCATTTGTAAGAAAAAGAATTGATGTCGTGATCACTGAATATTTTTTTAAGAGAAGGACAGCAAAGAATAATATGGGGAGCAATGCCTCATGGAAGAGAGCAGATTCTTAAGGCAAAAGCTTGAACGTAATCCGGGACCGAAATAAAGACAAAAAACTGATGTTTTATGGGCTGACAAAGATAGAAAGTCACCTCGGGATGTATTTCAAGGCAATGATAGGTCGAAGGCTGCAATAGAGGAGGAAACGTGGAGTAAGCGAGGTTCAGGTAGGAATAAAGCAGGTTTTTAAACAGGAGAAAGGAAGTCTTAAGTTATGATGAAATAAAGTAAGAATATTGTAGGGCATATGAAGGGGAAGTTTCTTAAATGCTTAGGGTAGAGTAATCATTAGATACCGTTAAAATCCTACCCATAAATAGGCAGAACGCCTCCAAAATCCTGAAGGCATACATACCACGCACACATACACCATCCTATTGTGTGTGTGTAAATATATACCACAATGTCCATTATTTACAAAAATAAATATATATATTTCTATTTTTATACACAGCTATAAATATCCACTGAGTGGGTAGAGCATTGAAATATTGACCGGAGAGTCCGGGTTCGATTTCTGGTCGAAGCCTCTGCGCAACCATAGATTCACTCGAGCTGTGTGATTTTTTTGGCCGCCAGATCTTGCTAGGAAACCATAGACGACACAGGGAAACGAAGTGAATCCTCTACCACGATGTGTGAATTTCACTCAGTACTAGGTGAGCCTCCCCTATCAAACCAACCTTCAGGTTGATAGCTGTGATTACATGATATAACGCTGAAAGTTACAAAAAAACTGGTGGCTTTATTTTTTGTACTCTAAGTCTTTATATTTGTACGCCTGTGTCACTAACCTATTTATAATACCTGTTAACACGTATGCAGTGTGTGGGTATGTGTGTGATATATTTGTTTATATATAGAAATAATATATATTTACATATGTGGGCCGCGGTAGTCCAGTGGGTAGAGCGTTGGACTACTGACCGGAGGGTCCTGGGTTTGATTCCCGGACACTCTGGGCAGCTCCACCCAAGCTATGTGATTTTTTGGGTACCAGATTTTCCTGGGAAACCATAACCGGCACAGGGAAAGGAACTGGCCCCTCTACACTGATGTGCGAATATTCACACGCCGGCGGGCTTAGTACTGGGTGAACTCTACCATCCTACGGTGAACTAAACCGACCTTCGGGTTAACTACTGTGTTTATGGTTTATATATATATATATATATATATATATATATATATATATATATATATATATATATATATATATATATATATATACATTCAAATACGAAGTCCCGCCATACGGCGCACAAATATTCATTCAAACATAGAAATAGGTATAAGGAAAGGGGATAGGAAAACACATAATAGGCGAACACAGGACATGTCGGGAAGGCGGTTTTTGAGCAGATCACGAAAGTAAAAATGTTTCCTTGACCGGGATTTGAACACCGGATCTTCCACTTGCCGGGCGGACGTGCTGCCTTCCCCACATGTCCTGTGTTCGCCTATTATGTGTTTTCCTATCCCCTTTCCTTATACCTATTTCTATGTTTGAATGAATATTTGTGCGCCGTATGGCGGGACTTCGTATTTGAATGTGTATCTGGCCAATGTGGCTCATCTCTTCTTCTGGCTATGCGTGCCACGAAACGTACTGTTCCTATTCTATATGATACTATATGCTTTCTAACCAACTGTCCCCTCTTCTTGTATGTATTGTCTATTTCTCCTTTGGTGGGTGGAACAGCTCCCTAAAGCCTTCCTTTGGCAAATGATTCGGAGCACTTGGGCGTCTTAAAAACATCGCAGATCTCAAGGTAAATTAAGTTTCCTCGGTGGTGTAACGGTAGCACGTCCGCCCGGCAAGTGGAAGATCCGGTGTTCAAATCCCGGTCAAGGAAACATTTTTACTTTCGTGATCTGCTCAAAAACCGCCTTCCCCACATGTCCTGTGTTCGCCTATTATGTGTTTTCCTATCCCCTTTCCTTATACCTATTTCTATGTTTGAATGAATATATATATATATACCCTAAACCTTCCGTCCCCCCTCCCCTCCCCAGGTACTCTTCCCTCAAAACCTCTCAGTCTGACCTGAAGAAGGCCTCGGAGTAACCCGAAAGCTTAAATCATCTACAGTGTGAGTGTCTTTTTACGTGTTATCTGTTTTATTCTGTGTTCTATTGTGTGAGTCTGACCTGAAGAAGGCCTCGGAGTAGGCCGAAAGCTTAAATCATCTACAGAGTGAGTGTCCTTTTACGTGTTATCTGTTTTATTCTGTGTTCTATTGTGCCGTCCAAAAGTTATATTGCTCTCGTGAGTACTTCCGCATCATCTATATATATATATATATATATATATATATATATATATATATATATATATATATATGTGTGTGTGTGTGTGTGTGTGTGTGTGTGTGTGTGTGTGTGTGTGTGTGTGTGTGTGCGTCGCCGGAGAGCGTCATTTTCAAGATTATATATATATACATAGCACAGCCCTTCCACCACGACAAGGTTGTAGTCCATGGGAGGGATATTTATATATATATATATCCTTGAAATTGACGCTCTCTGGCGACGCTCAAACACACAAACACTCGGATAACAAATATTCCACACACAGAAACATAAATGAAGGACACTCACAGTAGATATTGACGTTTCGACGGCACCGCCGTCGTCATCAGAATGCCGTTGTCGGGGCCGTCGAAACATCAATATCTACTGTAAGTGTCCTTCATTTATGTTTCTGTGTGTGGAATATTTATTATCCGAGTGTTTAATATACGAGTATAAATATTTATATATACATATATTATTATTATTAGGTAATCTACCGTTTAAGATAGGTTTTTGGATGGACACAACTATCAAATAAACATTTTGTGACTCCCCACCTATCAAACTAATCCAAATCAGGTCCCTCTTCATCTCGGTGTACTTCTATACATACATATAATATATATATATATATATTTATATTTATATTTAAAAATATATATATAGCATGTGTTTATATATATATATATATATATATATATATATATATATATATGAGACGACACATACATAAACCCCGGAAAAGGAAATCTCTTACGAGACATCTAACGTGTACCAACGTTTGAAATTTCCAGAAGTAACATACCTATCTAAAAGCACGTGTTCACCCACTTTTTCTCAATCACGTCCTTGTGTCATGAACGGGAAAGTATTATTTTAATAACCAAACGGCTATTTACCAAATATCTTTAGAAACTGTTTTATTTTTTGTAATAAATTATAATTCAAATAACCCTCGTATTTCCAATAAAAGAAAATTATGATCAAATAAATTAATTCAAGCCATGCTAGCGATTTAAATTTCTTATATATTTTTCGAAACATCGCGAACTTCAACAGAAAAAAATGAGTATCAATATAATATATATATTTACATATATATATCATTTTTAGAAACTATAAACACGGTAATTAACCCGTAGTTCAGTTTGCTAGGTGATGGTAGAGTTCACACAGAACTAAACCCGATGGCGTGTGAAATTCACACGGTATCAGCCAGTTCCTTTACCTCTGCCGGTTATAGTTTCTCAGGAAGACAGTACCCGAAAAATCACACAGCTTGGTTGGAACTTAGGGTGCCCAAAGAAGCTTGTCCGGGAATCTAAATATGTTCTACACTTAATAATCCATTTATTACACTTTTTCCAACTACTAGAATGAGTAATTTCAAGTAAAATGTTTTATTTACCACTTTGACGACGGGAAGCTGTGACGCTACTCCTGGTATGACGCGGATAGTATTGCCTTAATACGTGATCGTCCATCATGAAGCTTCTCTGTATCCGGCATATTACAGAGGACGAAATAAGAATGAACAGCTTGACTATTGCTGCATGCGAACACCGACGTGCCTCTCGTGAAAAACCTTTCGGCGACTGCGCGTGACCAGAGAAAACTGAATGTAACATGGAACAAATGAGGGAGACAGACCCCTGAAATAGAAGGAAGATCTACGCCCAAGTACTCAACAATGTTGCCATATTCCCTACCCCGCCCAAACGTTTTCTCCGCCGAATCGAAACCTGTCCAAGGGCAACTGGTAGAACTAGTAGTTTTAGGGGAGGCAACCGACAGCTAAGGTCACTTGCGCCATTAGGGATGTACAGGAAAGGATGAAGGGTGGAGACCCGGATATGCCATTAACCTACTCTTAACGAAAGGCGCCAAGGGGTCCGCAACTAAACGTCCCATTCGACGGACGTCGTACTCACTCAAAGTGCCCTCCACAAAGCACCTTAAATAGGGATCGGGATACCACTGAAAAATATCTGCCAACTCCGGGATTCGGACCCGGGCCCTTAGGGCGGGACGGGCAACTACCACGATGCAGAGGAAGAGTAGGTAGGTGCACGCCGTCCGTCAAAGGGGAAACCGTCAAATATACGGGGACAAGACCTCTGGCAAGTGCTTAGGTGCGTACTCACGCGTTCAGTTCCAGAGAGGTGATGCGGTCGGCGCGGTGCCTCGGTCTGGTTCGTCCTCCACTCTATCCACCAGCGCCGTCGTTCAAGTCACCGCCTCCCCGGAGCGAAGCAGAGTGCGTGCGGACAGAGGCGCCCACCCGTCGATCCTCGGACTCCGCGCGCGGGAGAACAGTTGACGACGGCCGGGCGCTCCGTCCTGGCTGCCGTCTTTAAGAGGACTCCCAACCCCCCCCCCTCTCCCCCCACTCCTCTCCGTACGATCCTCCCTCCCTCCCTTCCTCAGCCCCTCCCCTCGAGTATAGGTGACCCACCTCCTCTTCCCGCTAGGACCCCCTTCCCCCTCCGCCCTCCTCCTCCGCCACCCACCCCCACCGCCCTGCGTCGTCCACCCGCCTGACTCTCCTCCCGGAGCACCCACGCACTCCCCCGCCTATGAATTGCACAGTAAATGCGTTATCGGTCTACGTGGTATGCATTGCACCATGCGGTAACGCGCCCTCAACTGTCACCTGTGTGCGAGGGATGAGCGCATGAGTGCAACCCAGCCACGGCAGAGAGCCTGTGGATTGGACTCGCGCGAAACAAATGCCTTCTCCTGGCGCGTCACGCAATAGCCAAGGGGTAAAGGACGATGGGATGAGACAGGGGTAGTTTGGGGATGCCGTAGGGCTAGTGCGAAGGGAGGGATGAATTCACTTTTCACTCACCCCTTCTCGAAAAAAGACGAGGAATTACGTCACAACCGCCTCCCCCCACTCGACCCTCTCCCTCCCCCACATCCCGCACCCCCTTCTCCAAAGATTGGAGGGAGAAGTTTGAGGGCCGCACGACTCTCTCTCTCTCCCTCCCTCTCTCCCTCGAGACCAGCTCGCCCACGCACTGAGCTCTGCACTGAGTCCAACGCCGGCGAGAGGAGGGAGCGATGCAACGGACGGCGAGAGGGGCGGATCTGCCCCCTCCGCCCCCGGAGAGACGCCGCCCCCGCCCTCTCTCCCCATTGGTTGCCACAGGGCGCCGGCTCGCATGACTCGCCCTGGCTTGCACGGTGGCCGATGGCGCCCCCGACTTTCAGCGAATTAACCCACCCCATTTGCCACCCTCGTTCCATATCCAACTCACCCCATGAACTCCCCTCTTTTATTCCCCCCTCTACTACTAATGTTCTCTCGTTTTATCCCTCATCCACTCCCCCTAGCATAACCCACCACGGAGGCGAAAGTGGAATAGGGACAGTTGCACCCTGGGATGGGAAGTTGAATGACGATGACGCAAGGAGGGAGGGAGAGAATGGGGGGGGGGTTTAAGTGATCATTGGTTGCAGACCTATTTTGAGCACGCCGATAAATTTACCCTGAAAAGTAAAGCAAAGTTCGCTTAACTAAAATAAAAATATCTCTACCAAATTAATTAAAAATAAGCCGTCTTAAAAACTTCTGAATTAGGGTTATTTCATATATCTCCTGTATTAATACAAGTGATCCGTGTTTAATATTAATGAATATATAGTGTGAAATACAATCTAGGCAAATATAGGCAGAGTAAAGATACGAGTCTGAATCAAATTTGTGCATACGAGCACAAAGTATCGTACAAAAATTTGTACAAAATATCGTACAATAATTTTTTATCTTTTGAAAGAGAAGCCTGTTTCGAACAGCCTGTTTCTCCCTCAATTCTAGGAGTAACTCGTACATGCAATAGCTGCATTCTTCACTTAAATCGATTAAAATCGCTAAGTTGGCAGGAAATCGCTAAAATAAGTAAATATTTACCTCTTCTAGAGGAAAACCACTCAATTGGCCAATATGCTTGCGATGAAAGGTAAGTTGTAAGACGGCTAAGTGTAGCCCAATCCTTAAATATTTCAGTCATTTATGATTCAGTCGTGCTCTTACTTCTACTTGGAGGAGTCCTATTCGTCAAACTCAAGAGGAAATGTTTTCAAGTTTCTTTGGGGTGACTTCGGACGGGTTTCCGGCAGGGCAGTGCAGCAGTGAGCGACATGAAACTTTTACTTCTTCTTTGACAGGTGACTTTTTTGTTTTCAAAGCGTTCAGTGAGCACGTAAGCAAATTTCTCACATTTTTCCTGATCAATTTCCACACATCCGGTGGTGGTAGACAGTCTGGACAGTATAGGTGAGTATAAAATTTCTAGCGAGCGTGCCAGTTTCCAAACTGAACCATCTTCTGTAGTGAGGTTACTGACGTTGCGTTACCACATGGTATCCCTGTATTTTTAGGCAACCATTTGACTCTGTTCCACAGGGATTTGTAATATTTGTCCTCTGGTCGCCATATTATTCTGGAATTGTATCTTAATTTTATCGTTCGTAATGACTCGGGAGAAAGGACAATGGGTTGAAGCTGAGGAGGAGGGGAGAAGAATACCTTCTTTGCTGCTGATTTTATAAGCGAAAAGATGGCGTATTAGCACCTGTCTGCTTTAGTCTTGGTGTTTAGTGGTAGCTGGTAAAGGTTTTGGTAGGATTAACAAAATGTCTTGCATTATGTGACTATTAACTAAAAATTTAAACAAATTTAAAAATTAACTAAAGTATTGCAGGGTACGTTCCGAAAGTAATGCTTATATTTTTTAAGTAACGTATTGAACAGATTTGCACAAACGCTTAAAATTCTTCAAAGTACTGTCTTTGGGCCTCTACACTTTTCTTTGGCGACTCTGACATAACTAGTATGCGCCCTGGAAGGCGTCTTTGGGGACCCCTCGCCAGGTCTTCGCCACGGCTGATTGGATCTCTCCTATTGACGAAATACGGGTTCCTTTCAGGGCTGCCTCAATCGAGGGATCAAAAAGAAGTCTGCTGGAGTGACAATAGGGCTATAGGGGGTGGGGCAGTGATGGCACCTGGTGTTCAACCAGGAACTTGCGGATTCGTAGCGCGTTGTAGCAAGGCGTGTTGTCGTGATGGAGTTGCCAGGTAGCGGATGTCTTTTCTCGTCCTGATGACCCTTTTTCGGAGTTTTTCCAGCACATCCACGTAGGAGGTAGCGTTTTCTGTCTGTTCTTGAGGAACAAACTCCTTATGGGCCACTCCTTGACTATCGAAAAAGACAATGAGCATTGTTTTCACTTTTGATTTGCTCATTCTTGCCTTTTGAGCTTGGGTGACTGTTCAGTGTGCCACTCAGAGCGTTGGCGTTTCTGAGCTGTTAAAAAACCCAGGCTTCATCACTAGTGATGACGTTGTCCAAATAATCAGGTTCATTTTCAATACGTTGCAAAATTCACTTGAAAAATTCACTCGTGTGGTCTTTTGGTCGTCTGACAAAACCTTGAGCACGAGCTTGGCGCACATTTTCCTCATCGCTAAATCTTGAGTAGTAATGTAAAACACGATAGTAGACGACAAGTTTAGTTCATTAGCAACCCTCTTGATACTCAATCGACGGTCAGAGTCCAACAATTGTCGAACACGAGCCACATTGCTTTCGGTTTTGCTGGTTGAAGGCCGCCCAGAGCCTTCTTCGACGTGAACCTCTTCGCGGGCCTCCTTAAAGGCTTTTAAAACCACCTTGTAACCTGCACGACCATGCACGCACCTTCAACCGGAAAGTTACTTTGCACTGCAACTAACGTTTTGACAAGAGTTGGATAAAACGTATCACGTGACGTTAACCAGCAATAGCACTGGTGAGAATATTGTCAAAATCCAAGAAACTGCGGGACATTTCGCAACAGTAACTTTTAACTGAATCATCCCCTAATACGCATTTCAATGCAACAATGGTAGAGTTTAACAGGGCGCCTCGATAGCTTTACTGGCTAAAGAACTCGGCCGGACATTGAGGGATCCGGTTTCGAATCCCGGTCGAGGTGAATTATTTTTACACTCTGAAAATGTTGCTTTGAGAATATTATCATCGTTAAGTCGACTACTCCTTTAAGTTTTCAGTTAGTTACCGAAGGCCGCAGCTGGAAGGATTCAATGGAGGAAAGAGAGGTCCTCTGTAGGGACAGCAATGACAACACGGTCGTGATACAGTTCGAATAAATTCAAATACCAGTGGATAGAGGGAAAAACTAAATTCAGATCATGCCAGTAGTTGATTGAATATAAATTCATGTTTAAATACAGAAGTTAGCGCAAAGAGCAAGGATGCGAGTATTGGGCTATCATGTAGCATCTACTGTAGACGAAATTAAACATTTTAGAAACAGATCATTAGAACGGCGCGCATATGTATTGCTTGTAATACAACGATTACGTAAGCACTGCGTTGCTGGAGCTGAGAGCCATATTGGGCACTTTGCAGTTTTTTATTACCGAGAAGATCAGGGAGAAAGGCGACTTAAATAAATCAGCTAATTGTAAAACTTACATAAATATCGGTAAATGTATCGGTCATGAATTAGAACATAAAATACTGCATAAAAGTTTCAATAGTTTAATGCTAGAATCTAATTGAGGAATACTTAGCCTAAAATTGAAGGTGAATTGGCGCAATATGGATGGCTCTAAACCCAGTGCACGTAGGCTTTTGAATTCAATTATTGCAGCGATTCCACTTGAATTGGTCGCACCAATAGAGGGGTGGTGAACACTCTTTATTCCAAGATCTTTTTGAATTCCTCTCGGGGGTGGTGATGGCGGAGACCGCCCCGAGAATGCTTTTTTCCTTTCCTAGCGCGAGGGATTCGGTGGATTTCGCCATCACGGCGAAAAATCGCACTGCAGGCAAACGCCCACGCGGAATCAGAGGCGGGTGAGGAGGATGTAGGAGTGGGTTGGTCACAAAGACGGTGGTGGGAACCCCCTCCCCCCGCTCGGATGGACTCCCCTCCCACACCCAACCCCGCGCTCTCTGCGTGGCGATGGCGACCCGACCCCTCCTCTCGCTGCTGTGTCCCCGAGAGCCCATGCCCCTCCTTCCCCGGAGTAACACCTCTAGGCGTATTCCCGATCCACCCCCCTATCTCTCCCGCCGCACATTGGTGCAAGTTCTCTGTAAGTTGAACGTTGCATGATAATATCGATGAATTCATTTGAAATTTTGAATATACGTACACGTTTCTGCATTCACTGAAATCGATTCCGGACTCGAAAATCTCGCGAATCGATATTTTTGCATTTTTTATGTGAATTTCCTCTATCTTTGACTAATTTATTCTTGCAATAAAACATCAAAATTTGTAAAAAACAATTTAAAACAGTTTTTATGACATTTATTTTCGTAAATTTTATCCACGTTGTTACATAACAATATTATTTACATAAAATTATAATTATGCCCACACACTCTTACGCACGCATACACCTTTGGAAATATTTTAGCAATATGCGCACAGCTTATATATATATATATATATATATATATATATATATATATATATATATATATATATATATATATATATATATATAAAATAGAGCACATACACAAAATTTATTTTTATATTTACCAGTAAAATTTGAATAAAATTTAAAATTTGATAACGACAGTAAAATGGAACAGTTTAATCGTCGTCCTCGTGAGTATTGCTAGATAATACCTATGAATATTTTCAAAGCATGATCAGAATTGTCGTTCAACGAAGTTGAAGAAAGGCCTGTTGCCTTAGAATCGTCGTCATGATTGTCATCATTGACTTCGACAGAAAGGAGTAACGCTTAATTTCAACAGAGGACGAGCGCAATAGCTTTTTCAATGGCTTTCGTTGGCCATAGATACAGTGAACTCAGATCGGTATGTAAACATGTTGGAGGCCTTTTTTTCTCCACGACTTGATGAACTAGACTTAGGGGACATATGGTTCCAACAGGACGGAGCAATGGGTCACACTTCAAGGGAAATGATGGCTCCATTGAGGGAACGCTTCCCGGAGCGCCTCGTCTCAATAAGGGGTTATTTGGAGTGGCCAGCCCTCTCGCCAATTTGGTTCCCTGCAATTTTTGTGAATTTTTTTGAAATCCCGCATTTACATGTATGTCGACCGTTCAAGGATTCTACAAGACCTGAATGACAGCATCCGGGCAGAAACCGCCAACATACCTGCTGATATGCTGGTAAGGGTCATGAAAAACGCTAGAAATAGACTTATTCAGTGTATGGACAGTGGGGGCGTCACCTACCTAATTTGATTTTCAAAACTGTGTCAAACAAAACTCTAAACATGTACCTGCATTTAAGAAAATAATGAAAAGATATTTCATGAAATGGGTTTTGTTGCGTTTTAAAAAAGAAAGCTATGTTTCCACACCCTGCATAGGGACCTGAAATAACCAGAACACTCCATCGTCGTCCTCCGTCCTGTCTCTATCGAGTATTCCCGAGAGATACGTAAACCAACTAAATTTTCGGTTGCGTTTACTGGATGCTACTTGTTCTGCCTTCGACCAATCGGAAGTTGTGATTCGCTCTCACTGGCTTCGGTGAAGTCTGTCCTGTGATGTAATTGAACGCTGTCGATTGAAGTGAAGTTTACCACTTCAAAAGGGCAAAAAGTCGCCAGCCAATTCTTTTTTTTTGGCTAAAAACGTTGGCTCCGTTTACCTAGAGGTCAGCCATCACGTTTTCACATTATTGACCTGGCCTAAAGTCGTTCGCGATTGCAAAGTTCATCCGTAACTTTTCATTTTATTTCAACGGTCGATGACATTGAATTTGCAGACCGTCGTGTGATGGATAATTTGCTGGAGGACGCTGAAGCGCCCCCATCCGACGGACGGGCGCCATTTATCTCTCTTCGCGGAACTCGCCTCCAACTGCGGCCGCCGAGTGACCATGTCTTCTGCTGACGAAACCACGACCTCCTCCCGCATTCCATTTATCCCCTCGCACATTTTAAGGCAGAATACCTGTCCAGCTTATGATTCCAGAGTTAAGGATAGTGAAGAAGCCAAAATTGTTAAAGTTATGGTTTGCACTTCCTTATTTTGTTTTCAAATTATTCTATTTCTTTCCCTCTGGTTTCTTTAACGGTTTTTGATATCCCTTTTTTAATACAACCCATCTTTCTTCTACAGTTCCCGTATCCCTTTTCTCACTCATAAATGTTTCCGCTTCCTCTCGGTACTCCATCCGTTTCGTTCCCATTGATAATTTAATGCCCCAGCTCTTTATCCGTCTTACAAGTTATGACGCTTAATATCTTCGGTTCCAAATAATGATTTGAACCTGCATTAGCTTCCGGGAAACTGTGCGAATACACCGCTTTGAGATCTGTTCCTAGCCATGATAATACCCGAACTACCATCTCTTTGAATACCAGGGCGTTCGCCAGGTTTTTTTCATGTCTAATGTGATTGCAAAATAAGTCTTATTCATTACTTCTAAGTGCCTTTTAAATTAGCCTTTCTCGTGGGCACATGCTCTTTAAAATGTAGTTCACTACAACGACGTGAATTACCAATGGAAAGAAATCTCGAGTGAGTAAGAAGATACAAAGAGATCTGATTGTGAGTGGTGGACGAGACAAACGAAAGTGTTTGTTTTGGAAATGCCGTTCCTCAAAACACGCCCTATTGTTTGTTATGAATACTGGCTAGAAAGGAACAGCTGCTCTTGTTGTTGTGCGTACAACTAAGAGAAACTCTAATCAAATCGAAAAAGTTCAATTGATGGAGAAAAGGCTCTTTTTTCATCAAGGAGAGAAAGAAACGAATTATCGTCTACGTAAAAAAATGGGATCTCCGGTGTACTCTGTTAATGCACTTAAATTTACTTACCTGCAATTTAATTTGAGTCATTCCACCAGATCAAAAACGGTGTCGTTCGGTTCTCAGGTGCTCTCAATTTGTTTATGTCTTCAAAAGGAGCGGGAATACTCACATTTTTCGGTCACTTAATCATTAGCTCATTTAATTGAATCAAACATTCAAATAATTCCTCTATTTTCCGACCCAGATTTTCAAAAATACGGAGAACTAAACCACAATTGGTCCTTGACTGAATGTCCAGGCTTAAAGCACTTAGGGATTATTTCACCTTTAACATCTGTCTTTTGCAATGTTAGTTTGATTCCAATAATTATGTCAATCCTTTTTTGTGGACATAAGCGACTTCAGACGACTTTAAATCGCAGGGTGCTTCAAAGCAACAAGTAATTTCAGTCAACGTTTACGAATATCCGCAAATCACCTTGCAATCGAATCTGGTATTTTGCCATCATTAATGGCACTTAAGTTTTTAATGAATCCAATGAAAAAAGAGAAATAAATCTACATTTGAACAACACCTCAAAAACCGTGGCAATGGCGTGTTGCGGGACAGGGGTTAAAGGGGTTGTCCATTAAAGAAGCTTTTACAAGGAAGAAAAAATTGATGGCAGGAACGTTGAGTAAGGATTTTAAGTAAAGAATCGATAAGACTTTGATATGGAGGGTAGTTATATGTGGCATGGAACCATACTCATTGTAGCAGGATGATAGGTGTAGATTGAACACTTTTGAAAAATGTGGGTGTGGAGAATTATGGAAAGGATTGATAAATAAGTGGACAGAAATTTAAAAAAACGAGAATGTACTATATATGGTTAAGGAGAGAGATTCCTATCCTTAATGATGTTGCATGATTGCTTTCCTACTGTCCTCTTGCCGTTGTCTAAATCTTCATTGGTGGGTGAAACAGCTCACTAATTACACCAATAAAAAAACACAGTTCATCCCACGGATTTCAGTTTAAATTATGTTTGCTCGACAGCTCAAGTAGTTAGGTCATCGGCCCGGCAAGACGAAAGATCCGGTGTTCAAGCCTCGGTCAAGGATATATTTCTACACTTGTGGTTTGCTCGATTCCGCTTTCCCCACCTCTCCTGTGTTTGACATTTATATGTGCTCTTATCCATTTTCCTTGTCTGTAGCCATGTGAATGTGTGTATAAATATATATAGGTACCTCCATATGTGAGTGTGGGTCACGGTAGTCTAGGGGTAGAGTGTTGGACTATTGACCCGAGGGCCCGGGTTCGATTCCCTAACAAACCTCTCTGGGCACTTGCAGCTCCACCCAAACTATGTGATTCTTCGGGTACCAGATCTTCCTGGGAAATCATAACTAGCACAGGGAAAGAAACTGGTCATCCTACCCCGTTATGTGAATTTCACATGCCGTTGGGATTAGTAAACAGTGTTTAACGTTCCATTTTATTATGCCTTAACTACCGCTAGTTCTTTAGTTTGAGTACCCAGCGAAACGGTACTTGCTAAGAATATTCCTCAAAGTACTGAAATATATCTTTTCAAATATATGGAATGGCGAAGACACCATATCGAAAAGTATTAAAATTCTAATAAGAAGAAGGTAAAATAAATTAATGGGATTTACAAATCTTTATAATTACCATTAGTCATGACGAACCACTAATAGCTATGAATCACGAGAGCTAATTCCACTGAAACCCTGAATAATCTAGAATTTCATGATTTCGTTAGAGTTTCACATTGATGGCGTCGCGCTTTTACCAACATTCGCAATCGTCTGCCATTTCTGCCAATTCCAATCGTCCGTTGTCAAGCCAGAACTGACTGGCTTAGCAGGACAAGGATAATTATTCCATTTATAAATTTTTAATTTATACTACTAATGTATATTGTGAAGAGCACACCAATATGGTATATGATGAAGATTGTATGTAATTGTATTTTGTATTTCTGTCTGTAGTTCTGCAGTATATCATATATGATGAAGATAATAATACGAGTACTATTGTATATGAACAAATAAAATTAAAAGATGAACAATCTATATATTTTGAAAAATTTCTACTCCACGTTCCGTACCTGTGATTTCCCGAAAACATGCAGAAAATTGCTCCGCTTAAATTAATAGCAAGAGTCAAGGGAAAACCCCGAGTTAGATCGCTAGTTGCTTCAATTGTTATCCATTAGGCTTCCACGCCAATGGGTACATGCGCAGAGTCGCTCGCTGCCCTGCAACCATGGCAGTAATGAACCACTGACTTTCTTACCTGGATGAAAGGATAATATGTTTAATCAAATCCCTTTAAATGGGGTTTGGACCATTATTTACCAAAAAAATTGACGAATTAGTAAAACCTTGTACCTTTATATCGGCACTTTTCAGTCATGTTACAAGCTTAAATAAAATTGTTTCATCTCCAAATGTAGAATTATATCGAATAAAATTCCTCAAAACATTCATCCAAGTAGGAATCTCAGGATTAGCAGTGACCCGATTTCGGCTATCCCGACGATTGGGGTCATTTCTTATGTAACCACTTCTTTGGGTCACCAGGACACAGCGGGAGCGTGTGCGCACACCCACCAGGCGAAATGCTTTACAGCTATCACATCACTCGTTTCGGTGATCCGGGCTTCGTTGAGCGCCGAGACACTGGAGATGATCGAGGGAAAAGGGAGGGGCCAATGCTGGTTTAATCTGTTACATACGAGCCGAGATACCATTCACTTCAAAGACTCGTAATTACTGCATACATCGACCGAGAGCTAAATCCTGATCTTAACTGGCTCAGAGTACAAGTATAACCTTAGTAACCAAACTAAGTTAAACTTTAAAGTGGGCGAATATGAGAGAGCAGATGGAACAGTTCTGGTATTTGAGTAGTATTTGAAGAAGAATGGCGATAGTAGTTATGATATAATGAGAACCATATCATAGACGAAAGGGATAAATTAATAAGAAGAGACATGATTACAGGAACGCTAAACAAAAAAGTGAATAATATGTTGGTAAAAACTTCAATACAAATCGTAATACTCTATGCCCTGGAAACGAAGTTTTAAGGGACGAGAAAGGATATCGCAATACAATGAGATATCCTTTTCAATGGTTCCACTGTACACTCGTTTCCAAACCGCGATGGTTTACCTCGTCGCATTTACATATTCGGTTGTGCGTATTGAGCTTTTATGTTATCCCAAAAAACCATTCATGAATACTTTACCGCGGTGCACTATTTTCTTATGATGATGGTTGACACCGTCTTTTATGTTACCGTGCCCCATTCGAATTTTTTGTAAGTCATTAATTAAACCTTATGTATCATAGACTTATGGGCATGCAAAGGAAAGAAAATTTGAGGTGTTTGCCACTATTGTAACCTCGTAATACTTATCCGATATTAGATCTTTTTTCTCAGCTGGCAATTAAGAATTATTTACAATTCTTAGTCAAAACCGAACTTCATTGAAAGGCAACATATTCCTGAAAACAATTCGGTGTCATTTCCACGAGGTCACCAGTCGGTCTTTGAAGATTGGTGGAGCATGCCCCTATTTAAAATGATGATTGGAGTTTTGAGTAACATTTATGACGCATTGTTTCAGCTTTTGAGAAATATTATTCCTCCAAGTTTACAGTAATTATATTTGACATTGAGCAAAGGGATATCTTATAAATTTAAAAATATTCCGCCATTAAATTTCCTCGAAAGTCGTGAGAACCTGATCTTACATTTTGCATAATCCGGACGCTGTGTCTCTCCAAAGAGATGAAAAACAACAAATTCAGCTCAGAGATGTATATTTTATGTTTCCCGCGTAGGAAAATAAAAGAAGCACGAATTTTGTTGAACTTTCGGAGGAAAGAGGATTTTTTACTAATGTTTTCGGATCAAAATAATTTGAATATGATGGGATGCTGAAATTATTTCAGAATACAAAGTTTCGCCCCTTGCACTTCAGCATCCACCACTGCATTCGCCACTGCATCGCAAAATTTAGATTTTCCGTGTTATTTTCGAAAAGAGAATTAACCAAATGGAGATCGCAAGGGTGCATCCTATAATAGCGTTGTTCTTAGTGAAAATTTCTCGCCCTGCCCCCGGCTGCACCCCCTATTCTTCAATGCCCTCCTCAAGGGCGGCGTCGAAGAGCTGGTTTTCGTTGTCTTCGAGGTCCTCGGCCTCGAACAGGGCAACCTGACGCCCGTCCACCCCCACTACGGCCAGCATCACCCCGGCCACCTGGTTTCTCTGGTTCTGGAGGAACTGCTGGCGCAGCTGCATCAGTGGCAACTGCATGACCCTATCCATCAACGGTCCTGGCGGGAGGTTTACTCCTCGATCAGCCGCGGGCACCCGGAGACCAGCCCTCAAATCCTGGGCCATGGTAACCACAGCCGCCGCCTGGGCCTCATCCTCCCGTTGTCTCTCCTGCGAGATCAACTTCAGTCTCTTCTCCTCTATGAGGTGATCTCGGTTCAGATGGATGTAATCGAAGAGGTTTGGGAGGTCGGCGACCACACAGGCCGAGAGTGCCGAGCGGACAATGTTCATGTCTGCCGCTTCGAACCTTGGTGTCGAACGGGCGGGTCGTTGCAGCGAAGTATCAGTCGAGCGAAGGGAGAGAAAGATGAGCGCATGATTAAACGAGGCTTAGAAGTCAGTCTATGGGGTCGACTGCGCGAACGGTAGGGATTTTGCAATGGCACTCTTTTATAGGGGCACAGAACAGGCGCATTTTGCTAGAACGAATACGCTGTACGTAATACGTGGGAAGAAAAGACATGTCGATCCTGCAGTTTATCTTATTTTAATTATATTATAGTATTAGCTCCATCTCAGAACGGCTAGGGCTCGTGATATACCATTAACATCGACGTAAAAGAGAGCTACTTAAAATTTACTCAAGAAATTAAACTGGTAATTCAAACCTTGGTCCGAGAATGATCTCCAAATTAGTTCCTTTAATAAGCAAAATGTACTACTTAGTCAAAATATAGCAGCTTTTTCAGTAATTTTTTAGAAAAAATATTTTTTAAGAGAACATTGGATACAAGCACACAAAATCAATGAAATCCAACGCCATAAAACCGTGCGGCTGCATGATATTTGCTATGCAAAGCGTAGTTATCCTTTCGCCAAATTTCGCAGCGGCCTCTGTTTTGATCAAATTTTACCGTAAATAACTCAGCATTTTTCCAGTAATGTGGGAAAAAAGTGGGTCACGGTAGTCCAGGGGTTAAGCGTTAGACTACTAACCGGGGGGCCCTGGTTCGATCTCAGGTAAGCCTCTCTGGGCACTTGCAGCTCCACCCCAAGCTATGTGATTTTTCGGGTAGGTAGAGGAACTGGGCCCTTTTGGTACTCTGATTTAGGTGAATTTCACACGCCGTCGGGATTAGTACTGGGTGAACTCAATCATCACCTACCAAACCGACCTTCGGGCTAATACTGTTGTTTATGGTTTTATGGTGGCATAGAAGTACATTATTTTAATTACTGGAATTTCAAAAGTCTGCAATATTATTCGCCTTGATAAATTTATTCACCGTACTTTGCGACTTAAGGTTTCGACCTATCTCGCACTCCTTTCTTTCTCTCTCAAGAGTAGACGCTAGCAGTAAAGCTTCAAACTCATTAAAGTCAGTCACCGGATAGTTCCAATCGTGCTAAAGTTTCCCATCACGGTAATACACGTCGGTTACCGGTTTCTGGATATAGGTTTGTGTGCGCAAGTCCGCGAGCAGCCACGATGGAGGCGGCAGCATTTGAATAGTAGTGCAAGGAATTGTAAATTAAGAAGTATTCATCAAAATAATAATAATGAGAATGAGGACAAGAACAGTTTCTTTCGCTTTCGTTGATCGGACATCCACCTTGGAATTGAGTCTACGCTGTCCGTGCAACTTTTCCAGATGAAATGGCACTACAGGGATGATCATTCTCGGACGAATACTTGAGGCTTGCAGTATTGTCTCATCAGAGTATAAATGGTAGTGGTGCAAACAAGGAGCTAAGGAAAATTACAGCAATTACTTCAGTGGCGTTGTTCATCAAATTGAGAGATTTAGACTGATGCGTAATCTTATGCGAACCGTGTAATTTTTAGTATATTTAGGAAAACATCAAAGGCTCATTACTCCAAGCTACAAGTCACTTCACAAGGCTATGAAATTTTACACACACACGAGTCTGTTTAAAATGTAATAACTAACACCGTACTGGCCCCTAATTTTCACTATAGAGTGTGCGAAGGTGATAGGTTTATATTACATTTAAGAATTTCTTAACTTGTAAATTGTAACGACTTGTGAATTCACTGGTAGCTTTGAAAAATGGTCCCCGGTACCACAAGTGGGTCACAGGAGTTCAGGGGGTAGAGCGTTGGACTACTGACCGGAGGGTCCCAGGTGCGATTCCCGGGCAAGGCACTCTGAGCACCTGCAGCTCCGGCCAAGCTATGTGATTTTTCGGATACTAGATCTTCCTGGGAAACCATAATCGGCACAGGGAAAGGAACTAGCCCCCTTATCCTGATGTGTGAATTTCACACGCCGTCGGGCTTAGTACTGGGTGAACTCTACCGTCACCTACCAGACCGACATTCGGGTTGAATACTGTATTTATGGTTTATAATATCATAAATTCCATCCACTGATAACCAAATTCCTCGTGGTTGGCAAGAGTTTCAAATCTTAGCGCGTCAAAGAAAAAGAGTCTTCAAGAAAAAGGGAATGACCACAAGACTGTAATATTATATATGCTAAAATAGACGACATCTGTTATTTCTTTTGATTTAAATCCCAAGTGGAATACTTGGAGGAAGATCAAGTTGACAAGAAAAATAGGGGGATCCGCCGACCAATCAGAGGACACCCGAGAGACTTCTGAGAGAGCTTTCTAACTGGGCATCAAGTAAGTCTGGACCAAGGCTGTCCTCATCTACGTCACATTCTCGCACTTTGTGTAACCTCTTCACAATATGGTTAACCTGCGTATTCCTACCATTACTCTTGCTACATAATAGTGCTGGAACCGATGTATCGACGCAAAACGAACCTTTTTTTAAGATTTCTAAATACTTGTAACGAAGAATTACACATATGATATTTAATAGACTTACTGACACTATTTTACGCTGGATGGGATCTGGTAAATTACACTACCAATAATGTAATATTATCAACAAGTAACACAAGTACATTGGTTTAAATATACAATGAACGTAGCTACGGTCGTGAATAAAGATAAACAAAAAAATGCCGAGACCATAAACTCACGGTCTTACGTAAACTTTATTAAAAGTTTACCGTCTCGGAATTTTTTTGTTTACAGGTATATTGATGTCGTTCTCAACAACAGTTGAACTCGTGGATTTTTGCTGGTGCACCTCTCATTCAAAATAGCTCATGCTCCGCATTCGTCGAGTCTGGCAAAGAGGCAACGCGGCCTACGGGACGGCCTTCGTCCCTGAATCCCTCTCCGAGTCCCCCTTTCGAAGCGTGGTCATTTGCCAACGGCCCATCGCTCTTTCCCGTGAGAGAGACCACTTAGATCGGCTGGTGAAGCAAGTGGGAGTAAAGACGACTGCCTTACCACTCATTGGCGGCCTCGTCGAAGCACTCCACGCGGTCGATGGTCGTGACCCCGTTGAATCCTCCGATGACAAAGACGAGCTCGTCGATCACCTCGATGGCGAAGTTGCTGCGTGGATTGTACATGTCAGGAATCGGCGTCCACTGATTGGTGCTCGGGTTATACCGTTCCGCACTCGACATCCGGGAGATGCCGTTGAAGCCACCTGGAGCGGCAGGTTGGAAAGGATTTAAAGGTCAATCATCCCATTGTCCACGACATCACTTCCCTCAATGAATTTCATTGGGTTTATCGATAAAGACAACATTTTCAAGCACTCCCGATAACTTTTGCTTTGAATTAAGCATTGTAATATTATTGACCTCGCATAGCGAAGGGTGAAAAATATTCTTGAGCCACTGAAAAGTTAACCGGACTTTGGAAATGTTCAAACTTCGCCACTCATATCTGAGCCAAAAGAAAAAGTTTCATTAATTGAAAATGCAAATAAGCGATTGATAAAGAATGTTCATACTCCCCACTTCCTATATTTTTGTGCGCATGAAGTTTCCAATTACAAATTGTGAGTTGAAGGTAATTTAGGATAAATGTAAAATCAAATAAATGTAAATGCAAAGGTCGTGATGATCTTTTTTTGGATCCATCCAAGAAGGAATCAAAATTACGTTCAACATATTCCACATGGAGAAGGTATACCCAAAAAAAAATTCGCTTACGACCATAAGTTGGTTAGAGACACGTTTACAGTAATCCACTAATGAAGTTCCAGTCATCGTCTTAAGAAATCTCTTTTGAAAAGCCAAAATCTATAAATGGAGTGAACATTTTCAAACTGCAATACAGATTTTGAATAAAAAAATCAAGTAAGGTTTTCACTAAGAATTTTTAAACAAATTTTATTAAATCAATAAACTATTTTAATTATTTCGTTGAAAGTCAATCTGTGGAGGCAATTCCATTCAGCTACCCTATAGACTAATTCACAAATGGGGTCTCTCAGTCTTGGGAATTATAGCACTAAGACTACACACTAATGGCTGAACTAACAAAGCAAATTCTATTAAATTAACCCATAGGAATTTGGTGGAAATTCTTCCTTAGAGTGAGCTAATTTTTATTCAGCTCTTGTTTAGTTGGATTGCCTCCTCCATTTTCTCGCAGTACATAAATAATTTTCAAATGTTTAAAAATCGACAAGTATTCTTTTAGCAGTTCAAATTATTATGCCTACATAATCCACCACCAGCAGGCATCTAAGAGCATTATACTCGTATTCTCGCCGAGTTTGCTCCAAAATGATGAAATTTCCTTCGTCTTTGACTGACACTCGAACACGAGTGTCGAAATTGGGCTTTTTCGTTTCTTTCTAAATAATTAATCCAAGCTCTTAAAATAAAGTTTTAAGCACTCGAATTTATGTTCTGAACACAATGCGTTCTCTTGTCCAATTTTTTCTCGAGATTCTACTTTCTAAGTAAGTTTTCAAGATAAATTCTTCTGAGGGTTTCCTCCCGGTTTATAAATCTTTAAGATTGAATGTAAATGAAGATGATGGATGATTCGTCAGTTGAAACGTCGGAAGCAAAGCAGAACATAAACCGTTGGGGATCCCGAGAAAAAATCATCATGGGGATGCGCCGGAAATACATCAAATCTTTCTTTAAGTTCATCAAGACAATCAAATGAAAAGTTGTTAACGATAATAGTATATATGCTTGTTGCATTTTGATAATATTAAAATTGAACGTTTCGACAACTTAATAAGAATGTCCCTTTGCTATTTCAATTATCAATCTTTAGATTCATCCCCACCATCGCGTCGTCATAATTGGCACCCTTAGTGAAGAGTGCGCAAAACGCCGCCATGTTCCCTGTTCTCAACCCCTCACGCCCTCCGAGATTGGAAGAACGCTGACCATGAGCGCGTGACACAAATCTCATAAGATCAGAAAGCGTTCAGTGGCATTAGGGAGTATCCTACACATGACGAGGCCTCATAAAAAGGGTAATATGGACATGCTGATGGTCCACTTACCAACCACGTAGATGCTGCCGTGGAACGCGATGCAAGAGACGCCACTTCGTCTGGACCTCATAGGCGACAGAAGCGTCCACTGGTTGACAATCGGATCGTATAGCTCCACCGAGTTCATGCATTCCTGACCATTGAAACCGCCCGTGATGTAGATCTTGCCTGAAATGGGGTGAAAAGGTCATCATTATTTTCCTCTTAGTTTTGGACGCCGCTAAACAACTAGTACGTATTGTGCGTATTACAATTTTTCTTGCAATTTCCTTCAAGTAATTCCATCTTCATTTCTTTATACGAGCCTTCACTCCGTCTAAAAAAGCCAATCCTCTTCTCCTCTCCATTCGCAATCGCTTTTGCGTCACGACCTTCGACGTCCCGCTACCTCGATTCCTCCTTTTAACCTATCTTCCACTATCTTCTCTAATCTCCTTTGCCCAATTCACCTGCCTCTTTAGATTTCACCCAGCAACTTAATCGTTTTCCCACCATAGTTAAAAGTTCGGCGATAGTTTTCCTCTAGGTAAAACACTCTCAATTCTTCTCCATGTCCACAATTCAAAAGTCTCCAATCTAGCGCCTCGTCGGACCTACCGAACACCGGGAGAAAACGCGCATATGGGGTCGAGCCAATGCCGCCAACGCCAGTACTCAACGCCGCCCTTTGACTTTAAACGTTCAAGACACCTCGCAAATGCCCGCTCACGCTATCATTTGGCATTCAAACATGCTCATGTATTCTGAGCAATAGACTGGGGATTGCCTCTTTGGACAGACGTCAGTGGGTAGGGCAATTCCCATCAAATCGTAGATAAGAATTGAAAATAGTAATTCCTTTCCTTCTCCACTCACCGTTGAGCGCCGCAGCGCTGGCATCAGAGCGCTGCATGTGCATGGGCGCGATGAGCGTCCACTGGTTCTCGCGGTGATTGTAGCGCTCGCCACTGTTCTGCCGGTGGTGACCGTCGTAGCCACCCAGGGCGTAGATGACGTCATCCAGAATGGCCACGCTCACGTAACATCTGGAACGCGGGCAAGAGAAAGGGACACGGAGAAACTTTAAACTTTTTACAAATATTGAGAGTGTAATTAAATTCTTTAATCTAACTCTCAATATTATTTAATAATATAATTTAATTTAACCCAGTTCATATATTAAACCCAAAATAATTAAACCTACTTTTTCTGCTATGTAGCTTCTTCGAGTATGTTTCGGGGACTTACAGAGTACTACGTGTGTACATATGTTCCCGTCACGTCAGTGGCTGGTAGGGTACTATTTATGTATAGTATGTTCTAAACTTATCCGAAAGAGACATATACTTTAAGATGACAAGAGAACTGTATCAACACCAGTACTAATTAGTTATTTAAACTATGGATCAATAAATTTTTCAGTTCTCAAATAATTTTTGGTACGATACCTGCAAATCCGTGATTACGTGATCGCTTTTTATGACACTGGTTTAGTTTCAAACGATAATTTAAAAGGATTTTCCCGCTTGAAGTCATGAAAAAATGAGTTAAATGGTTGTATGACATCACGACATCTATTATCTGGGACTCCAAAAACTCTGCTGTCACACAAATATTCATAATATCTTGGGAGGTTTGGGTGCAAATTGGAATGATTGCGAGGGAAGTGAACGGGGCAGAACTATTGGCGCCTCGAAGCCTGGTGCTACTGCCGTTGCCCTACCTCCGTCCGTTCATGGGCGCCACCTCCCTCCACGTCTTCGACGCGGCATCGAAACAGCGGCAGGAGTTGAAGTACTCGAGGCCGTCGAACCCGCCGATGATGTAGATTTGATGGGCAAGGACGGCGGTGCCGTGGTACGCGCGTGGTCCTGACGGGTCCGCATCTTCCACCTGCCTCGGCGAGAGAAGATATTTTATTTCTGACTGCAATTGAAGGAGACTACGTTTCACGCCAAATACAGTAACTTTGGCGTAGTTACATACTTACGTTTGCTTGAAAGAGCGTTCTAAGTAATTATTTTTTTGCCTCGGGATTCAAACCCGGTTTCATCAAGTCCAGTCAAGTTCCAGTAGAGCTAACATTACCGCTAGAAACTGAAAAGGGTGGAGGAGAACTCTGGCAGCTTAACATTATACACAAGTACACACATATCGTAGCACAAAGTCATAAGTCGTGGAATCTGTGTTTTAGTCCTGCTCCAGGCAAATGAAATTTTTACCTTGGATGTATTTTTGTATTTGTGACTATAATTTGAAAAAAACCTCGTGGTAATGTTTCGCCTTTTCATCACAATACTCAAAACCTATGATATCTTCTGTTGCCCTACGTCATATTACATTGACATTCCTACAAAAGGGACAGTCATAGTTACATTTTGTTCACTAATTATGGTATTTTATTATACATATACAATTAGGTTACTATTAAGGGAATCTGAGACAAAAACCATCATTAGGATGACAGATAACCACACTAATCAACCCAAATTTTTACTTTAAAGATGAGGATAGAGATTACCTAGTTCTTGAGGATAAATGATGATAGAACCCTGTGTCAAACGGCGACTGAAATTCACACATCATGATCGGGGGTCAGTTTCTTTCCCTCTAATTCCTGTGGTTTCCTAGAAATATCTGGTACCCTAGAAATATCTGGTACCCTACAAATCACACCGCTCGTGTGAAAATGAAATTTCCTGGGATTCTGCGAGAATCTAACCTGGACCCTACGGCCAGAGGAACCGACACCTTGGCCAATGGCCTACGACAAAGAGAGCGTAGAGCGCTTGACTGAGTGGTGGACTACCATTTTCAGTCACCCTTTTATGCATATAGTTTAAAATGCATTATATTGCAATCTGTACGTTTTTCGGGTCCTCCCCGCGTTGAGTTGTGTCTATTGACGACGGTTTCGCCAGCAGTCCCTGAAACTGCTGGCGAAACCGTCGTCAATAGACACAATTCAACGCGGGGGGAACCCGAAAAACGTACAGATTGCATCTCATCACCGCGGAAGCCTTCGCAGCAAATGCATTATATTATTGAACACATAATATATATAACGCCAAAAAATAAATACACATATATATATATATATATATATATATATATATATCTACATGCACTTAAAAAGGCCGCCCGTACCTTGATCCATCGGTCAGCCCTCGTGTCGTAGGACTCGATGAAGTTAGTGGGTGATCCTCCTGACCAGCCCCCAATGGCAAACAGGATATCGTGGGGCACCCTGGGCCGGGCGAGCGCCGGCGTGATGAAGCAGGAGCCCTTCTGTTGGATCATCTCGAGGTCATAGAGGAAGCGAAGCGTTTCGATGATTATGGGACGACAGGCGTCGTTGCCCGCCACGTACTCGTGGTCCTTCACCTGGTGGTGCACCAGTGGAAAAGGTCATTTAGCCTTTATACGTCTTCTCAAAAAGATCATCACACAACATTAATTCTTTATATATATATATATATATATATATATATATATATACACATAAATGATATGATAAAAACAAGCAAATAAGTGCTGAGCATAGTGGAGGAGGAGAGGGGATTGCTGGGAGAAATCATAATGAGGCAGAAAAGATTGATTCAGAGCACTTTTATTGGCAATAAGATATTGAAGACTGTGCTAGAGAGGAGAATGTTAGGCGAATGAAGATGGAGCAGAAATAGGATAGGGATGTTGGACGGAATGAAGTGCACAGAACTAAGAAGTGTAGGATGGTGCTTTGTGTTCTGTCAAGAGACAAATTGATTGTCGGTGTACCGTTTGGTAGATTGTTTCCATAGAAAAACTACCTTAACCAGTAGATTACCGATGGTAAAAAAAAAGGAATATCCACGATGAAAAACGAACGTAAAACTTTTTTTTAATCTCAAAAAGACTATGATTATCACATGTTCTGGAAGCCATTTAAAATACTACCAAATTTTGTGACAAAAATTTTTCAATGTTTATCAGCGGAGGTGAGGATTGAATGTTGACTGATTGATTGATTGCTGGTTACGTGCATCATTTCTCTCCACTAATCTACCAACAGTCATCATCGCAGAGGGGTTGATATCTGAGAAATTCGCTATTTGACCCAAAAATAGTTAGCGAGGCATATACAAGGTATAGGTTATAGGGTATTTGCGTAACCCCGAGAAAATATGCAATAAATAATTCTCGAAATAGTTAGTTATAACCCAATTTACCAGTAAAATAAAGAACTATACTCCTACTTTCATATGTATTTAAAGTAATTTTGTCTCATACGCCCTGTTTTAGTTATTTTATATGCCTACCTTGATCTTTTTCCATCAATTATACTGACCACATGTCTATTTAACCACTTCTATTAACAACAGTATGGCTTGGTATAGATAATCACCATCATCGTAATGCTTGATAAGAAACATTGCATTTTGTAATTCAACAGATAACCCAGAGTATCACATATTTGAATATTTTTATAAACATTTTTTTTACAATTTTAATATAAAATTAAGTGAATGAGCGAAGTCAATGAGCGAAAAAAAACCATGACACCTTTATATGCCAATTGAATGCATTCTACAAATTACTTCCCTTACCTACCAACCTATCCTTCTGGCCAGGATTAAAAGATTTTCTAGGGGATTAAAATAAAATAAATGAATTTGCGTTAATCTTGATAGTAATGAGAAGACATAGATGCATGTCGAGTTTTATGAAAAATCGTGAGCCACCACAAAGTTGTGTTCACCTTAAATCCGGCCAAAGTATCAGGCGTAAAAGGTACACGTATTTCTCGCGGCAAACTAAAGCGAACATCCCTCAGCAAAATTAATATTTCCTCCCCTTCCCTCCCGCTTGCAATATCCATCATTCCGGGAACATGAGCTCCACCGGGGTTCCAAGACCCCCTTTTACCATCCCCCTCCCATCACCCCAGTGGACTGAATCGCCCATAATAAACAAACATACGTAGCGTGGGGAGAGCAATGAATTTAAGCAGGGCAATCTGTCTCTCTTCCGCGTCTCCTCGCCTCCCCACCCATTATAAACCGACGCCTCTTTACTGGCCTTCCACTATCGTCGTCTCCCTAGCCGGACCAGTCTAGAAGGAACACAAAACGTCTTCCCGAAGACGGGTTAATTGTTTCTGTGCGTGCGTGTCGTTGCGAATCCGAATTCGCAATCTCGCTATCCCCATCGAAATCGATATCCTTGATATTTCAATGTGATACTATCACATTTTGGTCGAGGATGCGTTGGATATCATGCACATATCAACGGTTCATGCAGGAGAAAATGTATTTGAGGCACTTCTCGTATCGGAATAACAAAGATTTCAATCTTGTTACGAGATCGAAATCTTTGATGGAAAAGTGCCCCAAGTGCATTTTCTCCTGCATGGACCGTTGATATGTGTATCGTATTCAACGTATTCTCCATCTAAATATGATAGTAGCAGAGATCCGAGAATCGTCATGAGCTCACTTTCGTCGAAACGAAAAACGCTTTTGTTAAGTGCACCGTGATTTTGACTAAAAGGAGGCGAAGTATCTTGCTCTTATAGATAAAAGTAGGCATGATAATGTACATATTTTGTAGCATACGCATTTTTTCCTTTCGAAGGGTGTCCTAGAGGGGAGAATATGGTGTCCGACCGTACACACGGAGCACAAGATGACCCGACCTGGGTCCTCAATGCTCTCTCCATCATTTCTGCTTCATTCAAGCTCTCGAATTCTAAGCACGCTTTAAGTTCTTCAGAGCTCCATAGGATTGCTGACGTTTCGCACGCATAACGGCCTGTCATCAGTAATATTGCTAAAGTGGCAACATTATAAAATAACAAATGAGATATAATTATTAATTAATAAATTACATTGAAATTGAAAACTTTTGAAGATGTTATACTATTACGAAACCTGTGTCGTAAATGAATAATTTTCTGTGTGGCGAAGCCAAGTTGGTTATTTTTCAATTTCAATGTGAAGATTTTCCACCAAGTCGCGCCGGAAACAGCTTTATTGAATAATGAATAATATATGTACGCTTTAGAGGTGAAAACCGGGAAACTTGACGGGACTTGAACCACGGATCTTCAACTTCCGGACTGATTCTCTAAACCACTTGAGCTATCAAGGAAACGCATTCGTTTATTACTCGTATTGCACTGAAATCTGTGTGACAAACAAAATAAATAAAAATGTGTGTGTGTGTGTGTATGCATACACACACACACACACACACACACACACACATATATATATATATATATATATATATATAATATATATAAATTGTAAATATAATGTAAAGGGAGGTAGGAACGCAAACCTCACCTTCTCGAGGAAGTACTCTGTGTCCAGGAGGCCGAGCCGGATGTGGCGGAGGAGGGTAGCGATGCTCTTCTTCCGCGCTGCTGGGTCCAGGGCCACCCATCGCAACGCGCACTGCCACACCGCCTCTTCCCCCTTGGTATTGAGCAAGTCGTCGCCAATTATGAGGCAGAAGTCTTCCAGCGACAGCTGTAGCAGCTCCCCACTCCTCGTCGCCACCTCCACGAAGTGCCGCAGGATGAAGTTGAAGGTGCACGTCTGGAGGTTGTGACACCCAAAGGCCCTGCCGGCAAGAGAAATAGCGTACGTCGGACGGAGAATCCCCGCAATGTGGAAGCAGCGGGCTACTGGTGTGAGTCATACTCCCTCAGATATCTACTATTCAGGGTTGGAAGAGCTCAGTGGGAAAAATAATTTTTACAATGTACATGAATCTTTCCTTTAATTCTTAGGGTTTTTGCAGATTTTTCACTCCCATTCTCTTCGTGGGTGGGTTTTCTTCCTGCGTGGGTTTTTACTAGGTGAGAAATGCGACGTTCTCCCTAGCTTTTCCTACAAACCTCATTCTTTGCTTAGACTTCCCCTATTTTACTCTTCTCTTTCTTCACTGTCATTTGCTTTGTGTATATGTGTATGCTTAGCTGTATACTTGATTTATATATATATTATAGATATGTATATATACATACTATATATATATATATATATTCATTCACATAGAAATAGAGATAAGGAAATGGGAAAGGAACACACATAAAGGACGAACACAAGAGAGGTGGGGAAGGCGGATTTGAGCAGATCACAAATATAAAAATATTTTCCTCGACCGGGACTTGAACACCGGAGCTCTCCACTTGCCGGGCGGATGCTCTAACCACCTGAGCTGTCGAGAAAATGTACTTTACACTGAAATCTGCGATCTTATTAAGCGCCAAAGTGCTCCGATTCAATGTCCAGGAGATGGCGTTAGGGAGCTGTTACACCCACCAAAAGAGAAATAGACAAACACAAGAGGAGAATGGACAGTAGGTTAGCAAGCATACAACATCATAAAGGATAGGCGTGTTTCATGGCACGCATAGCCAGAAGAAGAGACGAGCCACATTGGCCAAATACACATTCAAACACACACACATATTTATTTTTATATTTAGTTGTGCAAAACTGTGCATGATGCACGTATGTCTGTCTATATGTGTGCATACAAGATAAATTGGAAGAAGAGCAGGGGATTACTTGTATGATGGTTATGGAGTATAATACAGCGAGAGGATGATACAAGAAAGCCAGCGAAGTGTACCAATGGTATTGAACAAAATAAATGGTAGAAAGAAGAAATTGAGCAAGCATAGAGCAGGAGAGTGATCACCTCGATAGAAGGGGCCTAATTTTCCCAAACTCCTATCTTCTCTCACAGTCACGTAAACAAGGCGAGGTTAAAATCACAAGTCGCCATAATAAATGTTTCAAATGACGCCAAGAAACATCGATTTGAGGGCAAATGATCTTTGTTAAAAAATGTCATCGTATGTCCTTCCATTCCAGATAGAAACTTATGCAGCAATACATTTTCCGAAGCCCAACATTATTCAGCGAAAGGAACGAGAGGACTCTCTCTCCGTATCTAAATCTTTGCGATGTTCTTCACTCTAGGTCCATCGTATTTCCTCCGTTCTTTTTCAAGCCAATATTAGTCAGTGTATGACTCCAACCTGCGCCCATCTTCCTGCCTCAAAGGACAGGTTTTGGATGAATACAGCACTACAATCCATGTAAAAATGTTCAATAATATTTTAATTATTTTTCACTGAGCGTATCATTCGTAAGGGAAGTTGGAGCGTTGCTTTCCTCTCATTTGAATCCCGCTTTCAATAGGAGATTGGTGACCTGGTGGGTGTAACTGACTGCCTCGCAGTAGTTAGTTCTTCGCGGTTCCGGAAGAGAAAAGGGAAGCGCTTCCTTCAGAGGTCTCGCAGATAAATCGGCGGCAGCAGCGCTACCAACCACCCTAATCCCAACCTCGTCCGAAACGCAATTCAGCGATATGGCTTTCAAAATAACGACATTGAAATTCGAAAGCAAATCAAGTTTGTAAACCGCGTACAAAGAAAATAACTCTCATCTGTATAAAATTATCCACGTCTAAGGAATGTTACTAGTTACATGAATGTAAATTTACATTCGTGAATTGGAATTGGTAATGATTTTTTATTTAAAAAATAATTCATTATTCCTCACAATGTTTCTTTTTTGCAGTAAGTAAAATTTTCTGAGACATGAAATCCTCACACAATATAAAAATACAACTAGTTCTTCATAAGTATAAATTAGCAGATTTATCGTTCAACCTATCTAGATTGAGAAAGTCATTGTCACTATCAGCTAATTATTATTTACGAAAATTTGATCAGGTACAGCACAAATGTCACATCAGAGTAATTATATTAAGACAGCAAAGTATCTTTCAGATACACTGGCAACTTACCGCACCCGAAAGCGAGCAATTTTCGAAGTTATTTAGTTGCACATGGCAATACTGGGGAGTGTTAAAAATTAAAAGGATGGGCAGAGTAAGAAATGAAGAATTACTCCAAGGTTTGGGTGAAGAGGGAAGCCTAAAGCGAACATTTATACAAAAAGAAGAGGCAACTAGAGTTGAGATAACCTGGAGGCTTGATACTAGTTCGCTGACGATCATAATTGAAAGAAACTATGAGGGAAAGAATCAGAGAGGAAGGTGAAATACAAGAACCAGGTATGAAAAATCCGATGCAAGGAACTATGGCGAAATTTGAACGTCTCTTTAGAAATGATGTTGAAAATGTATTACCTCCACATAGCACAGTAGGTGAGATCATGTCAATAAAATTAGAGATGAATAGTCGAACAGATAGATATAAGAAGTCATTTTCTCCACTAACGATAAGGGATCAGAATAACGTTGTCCTACAGCGGCAGGGGTAAATAAATTCGGATCAAAATCAGTCTGGTGTGTATTCATCTTCTGCTACACACCCTATTGGTGGCTTACAGAGTTATAACAAACTATAAACAATATATGAAAAATGTAAATACTGGCGAAATGGAACAGGTGATAGTCTGAAGACCTAGATATTCAAATGGCAAAACGATAGATTTCTCTGTCGTCGGCAAGCAATAGTCTTGATAACACACCGCAAATAAAGCCGGGTGAGGGTGGGAACCAGATCATAGCCTTTTGTGGGAAGAGGTGGAAATATTCTAGAATTAGTTCTACCCGTCCCTACCTGGCAAACTGCATGACCCCGATGCAGTTCTCGGCGACCAGGTGATCCTTGATGTAGTTGCAGCACAAATCCTGAGCCCCGTCGACGCACAGATAGTCGGCAGTCAAGAGGGTCTGACACACGTTCCATGGGGTGAGGCTGAGCGTCCGTAGGTACGCGTACTCGAGGACTTGGTGCATGGCGCTCGATGTCACGTCCGGCAAGAAGGCGTCGGTCACTTCCACCGAGTGCAGAGTTGTGGTAAAGAGGGCCCTGGGTGCGGCCGAGGGAGCAGCATGGTGGTGGGAGTCCGCATGGAAAGAAGATAGGAATCCAGAATTAGAGTTTCATAAATATTGAAACGTCCAGAAATGGCAACAGACTCTTCCTGTTTTAGCCAAACGAAAAATAAGTTGAAATTCACCCATCGAAAACAAATAAACAAGTGTTGTGAGTTGCGGAGATTTCACTTCGTGTACGCGTTCGAGTTTTTGACACCCTGCTAAGATGTATTTGATCTTACAATGAAGTTATTTGTAGAACAAGGAAACGACAGACAGTTTCGTGAACAATTGCTAAAACAAAGAGAGATAGATCACTTTAGGTAACTGAATAGAAAAATTTTAACCGAATGTGAATGGTCATCGGAGGAGGCACTGGTTGGATGGTGACCCATCGACCCCGTGCGACACACCCTCCAGGAGGAGTGTTGATTGGGTCCAGGGATAGTCTCTTTCTCTCACCTGAAGTACGAGCTGCACGCGGAGAGGATGGCACGGTGCACGCGGAACACAGTTCCGTCGTCGAGTTCGACGGTAGCGTCGCAGAGGAGGTTCTGCTCGCGAAGTTGGTACAGGGTGAGGAGGGAGTGCATGCTCATGCAGCGGGCCCTGTCGCCGCCTGCCGAACCCTCGCTCTTCCCCACGGCCTCTCGACGCTGCGGCGTTCCCTCGTAGGCGCTCTCCTGCGACGAGCTTCCCTCCTCCTCCGACCTATCCCACTCCATTTGATCACTTGCCGGTACTCAACCACCTGGAACTTCCTTAGACCTTCGCGTCCCCCTCGGCTGCTACTCTTTCAGTGCTGCTTCTCACCCACAAACTCGATCGAATGGAGCTGGTGAGGAATTTGTCCCGCTAACTACCGCGGTCAGGCCGGGGGGAATGTCGCGGTGACCGTGGCAACGCGGCCGACGGCGACAATACTCCCTGAATTGGATTGGCGTTGGCATTGTTGAGGGGTACCACCGATGCATCTCGGTGTGCACTAATTAAGGTCCCAGTCGCATCGGAACTAATAATTTCCTCCTGCACCTTTGCACTTTTACGACATTTTCTCAACAATGCATAAGCTTAGTGATTTTCTTGTAATAAAGCGAAGGATATGCGAGGGTAAGATGAAAAGTTCTCGGCCTGACAAAGAAATAGCGTTCCACTCAGCAAAAATTTATGATTAATACCAGGAGCACGTGTCAGTAGTTGGTAAGACACGTTTCAACTTGTTCTCCCAAGTAGTATTTTTACGTGTATTGTTGCAGTAGGCATCTTTGGTGCTTTTCCCAAAAATGGAAAAACTTGAATGTCGTGCGATCGTCAACTTCTTTCTTTTGAATGGATTAAACTCTAAGGAAATTTATCCGAAGTTGACAAAAGTGTACGGGGACACTGCTCCTTCAATATCATCCGTTAAAAAGTGGGCAGATGAATTTAAATGTGGCCGCGCATCCCTCGAAGATGACCCGCGTGAAAGACGGCCAAGAACCGCAACCACAACAGAAAACATCGAAAAGGTGCACGATATCCTGTTGGACGATAATCGAGTGAAGGTGAGTGAGAGAGCCAAGGCCGTGGATATCAAAAAAAAGGATGCGAAACATCTTGCACACAGAATTAGGGATTTGAAAGCTCTGCGCAAGGTGGGTGCCGCATGTGCTGAATACCGATCAAAAGCAAATGCGCAAACGATTTTCTCGGCAATTTTTGGACCGATTCAAGAGGGAACCGACCGATTTACAGCGGCGATTTGTCACCATTGATGAGGCATGGGTCCATCACTACACGCCAGAAACGAAACAGCAGTCGAAGCAGAGGGTGGAAGTCGGTGGCTCCGCGGCAAAGAAAGAGAAGCAGATCGCATCTGCCAGAAAGGTGTTGGCCAGTGTGTTTTGGGATGCGAAAGGGATCCTGTTCATTGATTTACCTTGAAAAAGGCAGAACAATTACAGGTCAACATTACTCCAACCTTTTGACCAGCTGGAGACAGAAATTTATGATGAGAGGCCTGTCGTGAAGACGTTTTTTCTACAACTTTCACCAAGAAAACGCACCTGCTCAATAAGGTGCGTTGGCGATGGGAAAACTACGGGATATGGGGTACAATTTTCTCTGTCATCCCCCTATTCTCCTGATTTAGCACCCCCAGACTTTCATCTGTTCCCAAACTTGAAGAAAATTTGTTTCTGGGAAGAGCTTTGAGTCCAATGAAGAAATTAAATCGAAGGTAGAAGCTTTTATTTTGTGGAAGGACGTCATATTTAGAAAGAAATAAGCACTTTGTGGCTTCCACACTTTTAAAAATAAAAGTATGGAAGTCACAAGGTGCTTATTTCTTTCTAAAAATCCAATGAAGAAGTTGAGAGGGCCGTAGGTGGATATTTTCACAGCCTTCCAGACTCTCATTTAAAGGGAATACTAATGTTGGAGAAAAGCTGGACCAAGTATGTTGAAGTCAAGGAAGATTATGTAGAAAAATAAAATCATCATTTAACTGAAAATCTGGGTATTTCATTGTTAGCACAACCCTGTTAGCACATTCCCACGAAATAAAACTTTATTTTACGACGATCGTCTCGATCACAGAGCCATCTCTGTACAAAACTGACGACATAATTGCAGACGGAAATTTTTTAAATTCTGTCGGAGTAGGTAGGGAGGGAGGGGGAGAGTTTTTGGCCGTGCGCAATTCGACGAGCATCGTGTACGTTATCTCTGGTCGACGACATTCCAGGTCAATCCAGATGGCATACGAGTACTATTCCATGCATTCCTGGAGGGCATTAAAGGTAGAATGCAAGAGGACGTCGAAAGATTTAAAGAGCGACGCACGTATGGAGTACGACCCAGCGGGGCCTGTCCGTCTTCCTCCTACGTTACGAATTAAATGACTTAAGCAAGTGAGTGGAGCATACGGCGGGGCAAGGAAAACCGATTCGTATCTGCCCGCTCCTTATTGGTCGAGAATGTTCAAACCGCGGCGGGTGAGGAAATTTCAGGCAGGACTTTGACCGGACTGAAAAAAAGTGTACTTTTTATGAATGAAACTTGTAATAGATTATGGTACGAGGATATTTCATGCTATAAAGGATCTCACTGAAACTAAGAGACGGAAGTTAAACAAAAACGAAAATAAAAAAGGAGTACGGTGAACATGAATGAATTAATTTGAATAAATATGTTAGTAACATTTGGCGAGAAGGGAAATGGAAGGCGACCATGAGGAAGGTCAATGTGTATGATCCAAGTGAAGGGAGGGATGCGTCGAACGGAAGAGCTAGCCGTATGGACGCATTCAAGAAAGTGTTAGCATTGTGGAAAGGGAAGAGTCAAGCACTACAGTCTGTCTTTGGATTAAATTGCTAACGATTATTTGGCGACTATGTGAATTCCCTAGGATATTCCTCAGCACATACTCGGATTAGGCAATCACGAAAGTACCAGCAATGTGCGAATAAGAAGCAAGCATGGATTGGAGAGGAGGACACTCACCTGCTCAGTGCCGAGGATGATATCGCAAACACAACAGAGAATCGAGGAGACTGGACTTAATCCATGAAAACCATGTGGCAAGTGCATTAAAGAACATACACGTATTGCCAGAAAACTAAAATCCCCGGTGCGGAATAAAACGACTCAAGGAGAACATCGCATTGCAGGAGGACAAATGACTGCCGGTGAGATCATCCGCCTGCCTTGTTACATCGAAATGAAGGGATATTATGAACTTATTGAAATGAAATTATTGAGTTTGTAATTCCACACACTTTATTTTAAAAACACGACCCAGGTTTTGACGTTGAGCGTCATCATCAGGTGGTGTCTGATGATGATGATGTCTAATGCCGAATCCTCGGTCGTGTTTTTAAACAAAGTGCGTGAAATTGCAAAGTCTATGCTTTCATTTAATTTCAATGTGTTATGCAAATTCCATAAAGTTTACGCCGGATACAACAAAAGATATTATGAATTTTGAGGAACCCAATCGACCACCACGATGAAAACACTCGAAGAAGTGAGTCTCATGAGAAATAAAGTAGAGTGCGGAAAGACATAGAATGGGTTGTGACTTAACATTGTCAACCATACATCCTTGCGACGGCATGCAGGGTAAGTTAGGTATGTTGACATAAATATTTATCATTTTCAAGTGCCGTTCAGTTTTAATATGGTATTAATATGCATGAATATAAATACAAATGTGTTGAATGCATCAAAAATGGTCGTCTAGACATATCCGTGAGAAACGGCAAATGCGTAGCTATCACCAAGGAAGAGAACCCTGAAAACATTCGTGTGGAGAGCAAGACTTGACACTGATAAACATGATTTATCGGAAAAATAACCCCGAGAAGAAGAGAAGCCTTCGTTAGTTAACGCTGAAGGTGCACGTTGGAAATAAAACTGGAGGTTGACCTCGATTCGTGATCGGACACGGACACCTCTTAATGCAGTCAACGTATTCTTCATTCATAGCCCACACTTTTTCACTGAAGATGTTCACCGAGTCTGCATGCCGACACGATAGTGTTTCATTCTTTCTTTGCGTGCGCAGTGCCTCCCGAGGATGTTCCATTTGCGTCAACATCAGTCGATGATCAACTTACGATAAAGTTTCATGGTTTCCTTCACTTGCGTCATGACGTGAGTATATTTATCCGAATGCCTCTGTAACAACATTCTCAGGGAAAATTCTTGGGTCCGAGTGATAGTTATGACGAGTTGGATTTACCCGAAATGAAAAATCGACGCAGTGAAGTGATGTCAAACATTGCGAGTTAATAACCACGGAAAATGCAATATGTGCCCACTCCAGTATTCAAAAGCGTGGCAACGTTGCCATTACATCTCCTCCTCCGCGTCTCCTCCCGTGCCGTCTCCGTGTGTATATATACGTACTTTGGATGCCACACTAACTTTTAATTCATATTCTACAGTTACACCCACATGCTAAATTAAATCTTCTCTCTCTCTTTCTCATATCTCTCTTGTTGATTGATCCTGATTCTCCAAAAGCATCTCTATTAGTCCCTTTTGTTATCTCTTCCTCCTATGCGAGAGAAACCCTTTCGGGAATCCCTTTAGCATGCCTGCATCGTTAACCCTTCAGTCGTGTGCAGAAATGGAAACCGTCCTTTCCTTTAATCCACCACGCACATCTCCTCACTCCGCCACCCTCCCTCGTCACTTCCTCTTCATAATACTTCGTCTTTCATTTCTTCCCACTTTCAACCTGTCTTTACGCCGTTCAAAATGCTTACACTCTCCTCATTCCTCTTTCCGTCTCTCACCTTCATCACGACCCTAGAAACTCAATCTACCTCTCAATAAATCTCTTCCATAAACTTTTTTCTGGATCTCATTCTTTAACTTCCTCTTTTCTCCCTTCGCAATTTAAAAGCACCGGCGTTGGTCTCCATCTACGTTCAATTTCTTTCCCCATTATTTTCCACACTCGTATCTTCAAATCCTCCGATCTCTGTATCGTCTAGGTGAAGAGAGTAATGAATCTCTGTGCAAAGCGATGCGATTTTTAATTTTAGTCAATCAATTTTGGCGTTCGAGTTCATTTTTAAGGCGAAGTCACAACAAATCATGCTAACTTTTTACAAAGTTTTTTTTCTCTTTTCATTGTAAATGTGAAAATATCCCACAAAAAAACTCCTAGATTCATCATTTATCTTATCGTCTTGTGGAAAAGAGGAAGTTGCGGATTCATGCAGAGACACGCCCCATCTTTAAAAGATTAGTGAAGACTTTATCGGCCATAATCTTGGGAGAATTCGGGCACGGGGGCGAGCAAGGGTATATTCGTGCCGCGGAGACCCCCTCGCGCAGCGGGCAGGGGTCTCCGGGAGGGGGGAGTGCAGTAATCGGGGCCATACGGCCACATTGAAATTCAGCCCTCGCGACCCCCTCCCTGCCCCCTCTGCCTCCCGCCCCCCGCAAATCCCTTCGCATCCACTCTCTCGCGCCTCCCTCCCCTCCCTCTTAATCTGGCCCCCTTGACCTTTCGATGCGCTTCCACCGCATCTACCCACCCCCTCCCTCTCCACCTGATTTTCTCGCTCCGATAGATGGCACCAGTCATTCTCGCGATCATCTCCCCCGACTATGAAATAAAAATTCAAAATTCTGCAATATTGTATTTCAAATTACCAAAGTAGAAAATTATTAGCACAATGTTATATTTAATTAAACGGTATCCATAATTTTTCAAACACAAATTTCTAAAAAGCGCACTTTCCTAATGAAATATAAACGGTAAATGATATTTTCAGGATTTCCTGCTCCAGAGAATATCAGCTAGAGTAATTTTTTGGAAAATATCACCACTGTGCTGTAGAAAATCCAGAACTCCTGAAGTGAAAAATGATTACTGATAAACCTTTCAAACAGGTCCAAGGAATTGCAACCATAATGGAACTTATTAATTTTAGGATGAAATAAATTAAGCAGAAGAAATAGGATGGCTAAGAATAAAATTAACTGTGACGACATTAAGGTATACAAGGTAGAAAACTTCATCTGTTTATTATGTGTTTTGGAAAGTGGATAAAGTTGTAAGGATGTACCAAGAAGAATTGCGTTTGAAAAAAGATTTAAAAAAGAAGAGGTCGTGGATATCAGGTATCTATAGTTCTTAAGTAAAGAAAGGATTCTATATCTTAAAAGAGACCTTTGTAATGGAAAGAAAATGGACTCTAGGAAAACATTGGAAATGGAACGTAATATTGGAGTGTGGCTTGGATGTTTGGCCATTTAGAAAAGAGAATGAGGGTAGATTGACAGCTTTGAGATCAGTGAAGGAGCTTGGAAAATGTCAAATGGTCGCAAAGAAACATACAAAGGATTACTAGTAACGGAAGGCGAGAAGAAAGGGACAAATTCAAAGAAGGCAGGACAATGGGAAATAGGACGTATTGAGGGGCAAGGGAATGTTGAAGTCTCGGTCAAGAAAAGGGGGAGGGTTGCGAAGAACTGGCTCGTTGGACGAAGCAAAGGGAGGAAGGAGATATTATATGTATATACATATATGTATATATATGTATATATATATATATATATGGACTTGAGGAACAGTTTATTGTAATACAAGATTTTGAGTATTTATTTATTGTAGTGTTAGGTGAAGCTTAGATTTCTAGCAGTTCCTCGTCACTGGATGCATGCAAAATGTTACTTGGACGGTAGACTAATCTTTATCCCAATCATTTATGAAAGTATTTCCTCTTTATAGTTAATCATTTCAGGTAGGTATCTTACGAATTTCATCCGGTTATCCGTTCTCATAATTGTGGAAGTATTGATCCGAGGCAGTGGAGAGTGGAGGCTTTTGTAACGTGGTACTATCGCAGAATGTCAAAGATACGATGGTGTTTCGTTTCAATCACAAACTCATAGGTGTATGAGAAGATTGGACCAATATCATGTCTGCTCTCGACGTGAAAAATGAGAAGGATCAGACGGATTGGCCACATACAAGTACTTAGGCACAAACAGTTTGTTATGGCCACATTGCAAGAGGGAACGAATATAACCCGCGGGGACAAGCCTAGACTGAACCAAAGCGGACCGACGGCGAGGGAACTACGTAAATAGAACGCTAGTCGTTCAACAAGGTGAATATGCTGAATGGATGGCCGAGGGGAGCACGAGATGGAAGAGCAATACCAACCAAACAGTATTGTATGTAAACGAACAAGAGGGTTTGGGTCCGATTATTTTCCCAGAAGTGCATCAATCTGTATTCTTTCGGAGTACGATGGACATCTAATTCAGTGTGGTTGAGATCGCTCGGAGACCCTCACTGAATCGTTTTATTAGTTATGAGCACCCTCGAAAGGCCCTGGCGGAGGACCACTTCCCCTTCACTTCCCTTCACTCCCTCCCTCTGCACCCCCACAACCGGCCGATCCCTTCTCCTTTCACATACTTTGTGTGTAATATTTCATACCCTTCCTTCCTTCCCCGTCCTTCTCTTCCTCTTAAGGCAAACCTTTTCCAAGAAATGATCACTGGAGCCCACTTCTTCCCCTCGACGAACACTCTCGTTCGGTCCCAGGGTGAATATTTCACCACACTACCCGGGACTAGAGCAGAGCATGAGGTTGTGGGAGAGAGCATTGTCGGTTGCAGGGGAGTTGAAACCATAAAGTGATTGAAAAGAGATGTTTTCGCCGATTCCACACTTGCAGGCTCATATTTTCCTTCGAATTGAGTCATCTCAAACCTTGAGAGAGTTAATAGATCCCCTTTCAACCAGAAGAGCATTTATTCCTACCATTTTGCCATAGGAGAATTTATCTAATCTTTTCATCTTTTGCTTAACTTTATTTTCTTATTTTTATCAACCAAAAACCTATCGCCAACTAATCCATTTAAGTAGAATTTTAATTTCATTGTACTATGTACTTTAGGGGGGCTAACGGCACAGCCTCGCGCCTCTCCTGAAGAGCATTACCCAAATGAAAACTTCTTGAACTCTCCAGCTACCTCTTCACTTTTAATTAGTTCACAAAATGATGTTTTGATCATGCCACTACATACGATACATGTATTCCTACAAGATATGTACTTTGATTAGGGACAACAGTTTTAGACGATTTCGTTTCTTCACAACTCAATTGATTAAACCATAGAAGAGTCATTAAACATGAGATATTTTCAGAAAAAATCCATCAGTTACAAAGATAGGTGTAATACGAGGAATGCAAACCACTTTTAAAAATGTGATAAACGATGGTGTTAATAACGGTTTATGTCATTATGACTCCGTAAATAGCAATTAAAAAATGTACACAGAGTATCCTGGTTAATAAACCGCATGGATTTTTACATAAAACCTGAAGCCATCTTTGAAATTTCACCGTCACGACCTTTGAGTAATTCTTCTCGATCATCGTTCATTTGGTTTATTACTCTGCGTTCTCTGGTTAAAAAAGAAAAAAATAGATATCATCCTCTGCAACGGCTAGAAGAAAAGGCAACTATGGTTAGAAAATATCTTCTCTGAGTACATTACTCAAGCCAGCTTACTTATCTCATCAAAAGTTTGGAAAACCCGATGAAGTTCAATGCAAATTGTTAAGTAAAACGCGATCATTGTACTCTCGACATGCATGCAATACTTTAGCATATGAGCTGAAGATATTCCTTATGCATTGTGTTACGAATGAGAAAACACGACATGATATTGAAATCAGAATATTCGCCTAGTATTTCGGTTATATTATTTTGGGAGCGAATTCAGTGGCCAATTACGTCATTTAATCGCTAATGAAACCCTCCGATAATGATATTACCAATTGGGGAAAATTGGAGGTCCTTATTAACATTCCAGATATTCGCTAGTACACCATCGAAAGAAGCATTCTTATTTCGATGAAATTTCCGTTGTTAAAAGCAAATATAACAATATTATTTCATCGCCAGGCTGCGTCTTTCAGATAAAAGTTGTTCGGATGATTAAATCCTTACGCATCACCTGAAAACGAATGAACACGAGGAGGAAATCAAACAAAAAAAGAAATCACTATCAGTAAGTTTACCTTATGGCAGAACTAACCCTTCCTCCGCCCTCCATGTTATTTTTGGTATCTTTTTATCCTCTTCACGGTCTTGCTACCACCCTTTTCCTCTTGCCCAAGTCTAATTTCCCGCTGTAGGAAATGGGCGCTCCTTGTTTCCGTTTCCTTTTTGTACCTATCCATGCTCAAGAGTGCGCCGGTGGGCAGTTAATGCTGTTACTGACGTTCTTATTTTTACTTATTTGTGAAAAGCCGTTCCCTGTCGGTTTTCCTTTCTTGTTAGGTTAAGATTTCATATTTTATTCCTAGTTTTAAGTTTCTTCTTCTCGCAAACCCAACTTCCACTTCAGCTATTTTCCTTTCTTTCAATGCCATGCGTTTCTTATATATGCAATGACTGGTAAAGGTGAGATTTCACTCACCGGGATGGTTTATGCTTGCCCGTTCGGGCAGTCAATGAACATTTCGTAACTGGACTCATTCACGACTTTTTAGATTGTCCTTTCTGTTCCCCGTGTCACCGCGAGAGGTCACGGGACAACGAATCGAGTTTGCGCCTTCCCCTCAATGACTCCTCTCTAACCTCCAAGTTATTCCACCATTTTACGACGCTTCCATACGTCTGCTTGATCTCGAGAGTTCTGAAATTCGGCGGGGTGTGTAAGTGCATAAGCATTGGCTGTTGACGCGAATCCGCGAATCATGAATCTCGGCGAATTCCCTCAGCTTACCGCGCCTAACCTTCCACGCCCCATTCCATCCCCGCCCCCTTCTCCAGGAGGGACGCAGGGAAAGGAGGCGGCGGGGAGATCACCAGGATTTGAATGCCAATGTGTATGTACCACTCCAAGCGCGGCGGGAGGACAAAGGGGGGGGGGGGAGGCGACTGCAGCTTACATCGAGAATACGATGAAACTCTAAAACCATGAATGTTATTTCTTTGAAAAATATCGGAATCAACATCATTTGGTAATGAGGTGGCCCGTTGCGTTAGAAGGAATAAAGCTGAGTAATTATCCACATCTCCGATACCACAAATAACATTCCGAAAGCTTTTTTTTATTTACAGTTGAGTAATTACGGTTCCAGCAATAAAATTGCACTGTCCTTAATCCTGTAAGCATCAAGTTGGTTCCACATCGCATATAACATTATTTTCCGATTTCCTTGATCATTTCCCACAAGCCTCCATAGCTTTCAGATTAGCGATGAAACGTGTTCTTATTTTGGATCGTTCCACAGCGAAGCAGCATTCATTAGTAGTGGCAGTATACCAACCCAAACTGGCCATCGACTTGACTGACGTCTATGATTCACTCCACTTGCTTATACAGCATTATATCTTCACGCCTTGGTAATATTTTATTTTTGCATTCCTCATTACACTACACTAGTTCTTCGTAGTCTAGGCGTCGATGAGTACCAACTGCACCCGTTCACATACGAAGGCGCACCACTTTGCTTTGCGCGGCCTTTGTTTTCTCTTCGTAATTGAGGATGCTGCTGTTAGGTCATCGAGCTCTTATGTCTCGCATTCATGCAGGTCGAATTAGTGACCTCTGTAATCATTTTTTTCCTCTTTTCCAAAAAGTAAAGAAAGGAACGCATTATTTTCCAATGATTAAAATAATGAAGATCTTTCTGTAGGATTCCCATTTTTTAAGATAAAATATAATCATATTTGTTCGACATCTGGGTACAATTTTTTTTTCGAATCTATCATCGCAAGTTCTGGACTCTTCTTGCTATATAGTTGCTTCGCTACTGATTTTTTTTCGGTCCAGGATAATCAAAGAGCTATGGGAAAGCGACATGAACGGGAAACGGAAGAGCATTGACGTTTGATATTATTAAAAAATATAATAATTACTCAATCCTATCTCTTCTAAATGTTCATTTGACGGATGACGTGCAAAGAAAAACAAAACAAGACTCCCCGCCAAGTTGACGCAATATTTCTTCCCCTCTTTGTCTCCACCACTCACAAGGATGCATATATTTGCAATCATTTCGCACACCGAGGAACGATAAAAGCCTACCCGTCAAACGCAGCCCATAAAAGTCATCATAATGGACCTGTTTGACTCGTCTCTCTTCTCCAGATGATTCACGAAGGCTCTTCTCATGCTGGTGCCTCGCTATCCACCTCCTCGTAACCTCTCCCACACGCCCCCCCCCCAACCCCAGCCACCTGGAGACCCTTTCTACGACGGCGAGAAAATCGCCCACATGGCGGCACCATAACTATTCTCTCCCTTCCCAAATGCCTCCTCCCGGCAGCTGAGTTTTTCTCCCTCCCCTGAGTATCCTCGACCCCTCCCCGCAGGCAACTGCCGAGCTCCGACAGAGTGGGAGGGGTGTTAGACGTAAGGAAACTCGGAAAGACTTCCTTGCGTTCAGTTATTGCTTTTGTCGTTGGAGGAAAGGATCGAAACGCTCATCATTTTCCGACCAACCGTGATCTCATTGCCCGAGCATCGCCAAAACCTGCCTTGAAATATTTCGGTCGTAATGAAAAGTATGTTTTTGGTTAATTAATTGACGGAGAATTGACTGTGGGCTTTGTAGCCAAATCATTACGATAGAAAAAACAATGAATGGTAACGAAAATACATAGCCACCCGTAGAATATGCACTGCTTTCTCAGACTGTTATAAATATATTTTGCGCTCGCCCTTTTATTTTTCAAAAATAAATGTAACACATGAAGAATTAAATTTTCGATGGATCACCATAATTAGAATAAAGGACAAGAATTGAGCACAAAAGGGGGCGCAGGTAAGAGCGATAGAAAAGAATGAGGTTGTACTCTACTTCTTTCGATCAATGCAATCGAAAGACTAAGGTCTAAAAAATATATTAAAATATTATTTGCCGATTAAAAATTAGTGTGAAGTCTAAAAAAGCATCCACAACTAATATTACTATTTCATCGATTCGTGGTAGGTTTGGATGGACACAAGATTATACAACGGCAAAGCAACACATTTTTAGTGCAGTCTTACAAAACACAATCTCACAATCAGCATTGCAATAGACCCTTCTACAATTCCAAGCATATATTCCTCCTTCATTTTATCCATCATTCTTATCCTATTCCTCACTTTCTTAACATTCTGCCCTCTAACACGCACTTCACCGTCCAATCGGCGAAAAAAACTCTCTTTATCTATCTTTCCTGGCTCCCAAAGTGCATCTCCAAAATATCCTTTTCTCACCCACCATGCCTGGCCTTTCTTTGTTTGTTTTCTTTGTTGCCCATTTCACCTTCTCCATACCCACGTTTCAAAATCTTCCAATTTACGCTCATCGCTTTACAAGAACAATCATGTTTCCGCTTCGTACAAAGCCACGCTCCGCATCAAGGTTTTAATTTCTGCCAATGTGTATTTAAATATGATAATTTTGAATATCTGGTGCTATCTGTATTTTGGGACTCGTATATATTATATTTTCGTAGTATGTTGTAAATATTCCCGGATCTATAATCAAGCTTGGACAAATCTTATCTATTATAGCAAGAGAGAGAGGATTATGGGATATATTGCATTATTTCGCATCTAGTAAGAGGCTTTTAAGGGAAATCTTAACATTCACTAGCAATCCTAGAAAGTTCCATTATTAAAATAAAAGTATGCACCTGCAAAAACATTTTTTCCGGAAGAAGAAGACGCTTCTTTTTAATTAGAGATATTATAATGGCTGATTCTGAAGAATAATTATGCCAAGTTCATATTTTAAAATAGCATCCCCTCATTTTTTTCTCAATAATATTTTATCGTGATTATTAACCATTTCACATAATCATACTCTTAAATATCTAGAAATATTTTTTTACGCTTCTTAAAGCTATATGAAAATACAATTTTAAAATTTATTGTTAAATTGAAAATATTATTTCATATTTCGTGTTGTAAACTAGTCGCTATATTCTTCTTTTCTTCTAATAGCGAATAAAACATGAGTACATGACGATGTAGTTTCTCGAAAAAGGTTCCACCAAGGAATTTTTAAAGCCTAAGTATTGAAATTCCGTTTCTATAATGCCGAAGATATTTTTTATCCCTGCATCCGAGTTTTGGATCGACAGGAAATACTGCTTCAAATAATGCAGGCCATAAATTTGATGAAGAGCTTTTGGACTCCTCCCGTGACGTTATAATTTTCCATTTTCCACCAGAAACGTAACAGGTGAAGAAGACCTACGCTTCAAGATGACTTTGTTTGAGCATAATTACGTCGAATTGAAATTTACAAAAAAATGTCTTTTCCTCAGTTGAATTTTCAGAGATTTCCGATAGTAAGATATGCATTATTCCGTTTATTGTCTAGAGAGAGCACGAATATTATTCCACTCAATAAAGTTCGTGATGCAGTGCTTATCATACGGTCATATTGCTTAATTACATCATGGTAATTTTTCCAAGATGGCCGACCGTCTATGTGGGACTCGAATGAATGCAAAATTCTGTTCGTTTTATTTGATCCGTAAAAATCCTGAACGCCTTTTTAATTTCTGATTGTGGAGCCTTTATACTACCTACTTAGATATGATATTATAATTTCAGAGGTGTAAAATGTGGTACATAACCCCATAGTGGATAGAAGATACGGGAATGGGAGTCTGGGATAAGATGGGGAGGAGTGAGGGAAAGAGCAGTGGGAGAGTGAGGGGAAACGATGGGAAGCGGGCCGATGGAAGGGGAATTTAGGTTATATATACATATATATATATACCATACCATATACCATACCCTATACCATAAACACAGTAATCAACCCGAAGGTCGGTTTAGTAGGTGGTGGTAGAGCTCACCCATGCACCAAGCCCGACGGCGTGTGAATATTCACACATCAGGGTAGGGGGGCCAGTTCCTTTCCCTGTATATATATATATATATATATAATATATATTTATATAGATCATAAAATATATAACATATCACGCTGGCATACAGGAACACTTGTATGTCATCGTGATCTATTTTATCGGGTTTATAAGCATGCTTGGAGAAGCCAAATGTATTTTTTTCAAATATTGTAAGTTAAAGAAATGTTGCTGGGTGAGACAAAATAGGAGGAAAACATTGGAACAAGCATCAAAATTTATGTTGCGAAGTGAGGATCGGAAACCCACCTCTCTCCTGATTCTTCGGGAGAGCGGTGGGCAGGAAAGGGGATTACAGGAAGCAATGTGGCGCGACAGAGGTCACAGTTATAGATATACGTATATTAAAATGTATTGCTGTATTGCGTCATCTCTAATGCTTCTGTCATCCTTTCCCATAGCCACTTTCAATTAGCCATTCAGCGTTGGCGTGAGAAACGTTTTATGTGTAATACCTTTTCCAAACCAGACCAAGATACATAAACGATTAAACTAATCTAATCTCTGCAAGGGAAATAATTCCGCCAAAAAATATTCATTATGGCTGAGCGGGAAATACTTATAAATACGTAAACACGGAGAGACATACCTGTATTACTTGTATCGGAGACCGGGAGCGGCCTCATCGACGCGGTGTTTCGTATTGCCAACCATTGAAGTCTCTCCGAGTCATTTAGCTTAGTGCCGCTTAGTCAAATATCTGAATGAATGAAATTAATCTTTGTCATGGAAGAACTAAATTCATAGAATATTTCAAAGAAGTGAATGAAAATTCAGCACACACTTCGAATCGATTTCTAATTTAGAGTGTGAATTCGTAAATTCGTCTCCATAGAGAGGTATTTCAGGAGATAAGTTCGCAAATTGTTTGGGCAACATGTATTTTGAAGGCTAATGGTATCACAAATAACCGCAGAACTTAATTTTCTACTTGGAGAGACTTGACTTAATGAGGCACTAAAGCTTCAAAGTAATAACTCTTTCCTTTCTTTCTTCTGTACACTAGTATTATTAAACACAAAATTTGGGCTACAATCAGAAACCCTATTTACGGGTGAAGCAATTTACAGAGACTTCCAAATAGGTGCACAATATATCCTCCAGTTGGGAGGAGAACAAAGCCAAAGACTTCTTGGAATTTATTAAGTTATTTAGCAACTTTTTGGGGGTGATATTAAGACTCAATAGTCCCTTCTTCCACTTAAATGTGGTGGAGACAGGGAAATGAGGCGTGTGGGGTCAGCTAGGAAAGGAGCGAGTGCGGCGTTGAGAGGTCTACGTAATGCAACAACGTTTAAGGATATTTTCTAATAAGCAGCTCGTTTCCATGAGACATTTTGAGATTTTTTTGGAAACAGATCTTGTCCTCCTTGATTCACCCTGTAACCCAATATTTAAGTCACATAACACATGCATAATTTCAAATGAGAGTTTAAATTAAAATGTTCATATATGTGAGATGAATAGGTAGCTACATAGTACGAGAATTTATAAAATTTAAATTAATACAATACTCAACTTATCGAGTCGAGAATTTGAGCTGAGAGTTTATGGTACCCTCATTACATCCAGACGACAAGGAGATTCACAGGAAATAAGGACACGGGCAGATAGCGTGCTACCAACCCGACAAGCCCCGGTGTGTCTGATAAAGGAAGGATCACAGCAAACCCTGAAGGACCCAACGTGTACTGATCAGCAAACCAATAAGGCTAATGAGGGATTATAAATACACAATGTCTATAAACTGAATATTTCAAATATGGAAAAATTTGAAAAATCCATAGAACATTAAATAGATGAGACCACTTTAAGGAACCAGAGCAGGTCAAATAGTTGGGTGTTACATTTCATGAGGTAACCGCATATCAAGTATACTATATGTGGGTCAACTTTAGAGATACTGGGTTTCATTGTATGAGCTGTATGACTCCTATAAATTTATTTCAAAGTCTTTGCGACTCCATCTCTTTCTATGTCAATCAGGGAATCGGATCTCGGCGGCGGAGTCTGGCGAGCGAGCGAGATCCACACCGTGTTCGAGCGTTCCCTTCGCCACCGATTCCCATGCGGTCACCCCCCCCACCTACACTCATCCAAACACCGCTCCTGTCTCGCCCCTTCTTCTGCCCCGCCTCCGGTGATGGCACCCACCCCAACCCCCAACCACTCACCTTTAAAAGACTTCCATTACCGGATGGAGAAGGAGAAAGAGAGAGACTGGGGGGGGGTGGCGTGGGTGGAGAAGACACTTGTCGGTCGACAAAGACTTGAGGAAGGAAATAAAAATGGAGGGGGGAGGTAATGGGGTGGGTAGGAAAGGGGTCTTAATTTCCATGAATCTCGCATCAAAAGTGCAGTGAACCAGGGGGGTGGGGCCTCTTTTTTTTAGGAGCGAGGTGTCGGTTGGGTGGAGATGGGCGCGACGCCACCGCTTACGCTCGAAATTACAGGAGAGGGGCAGAAGCGTGGACCACCACCACCAACCCCCCCACCCGCCCCAGACTCCTTTCGTCCTTTTATTTACTCACGATGTCGGCGGGGCGGGCGGGAGGCGCCCCCTCCCTGGACCGCCGCCTCCTTTTAATGCTGCGACCCCTTTGATGGGCCGTGGGGCATCCACCCGCCGCTCTCGGCGTCTGCCTCTCGCCGTCACCGTCAAGAATAGGTGATCGGGAAATATTCGCCCCCGCAGGCGTACGCACTAGCCCACCTCACACGTGGCATTAGGTAAGCCTAAGGGGTGGTGTAGGGCAATGGTCAAGGATGTGAGTCCATTGAGGACTTCTCTAGCCGCTTTTTGAGTAAAAAGAGACGTTTTTCAAGCAACTCGGGTGTTCTACGAGTCCCTTTTTGACGAATATCCAGGGAAAGAAATCTATACAAATATGTAATGAATGACGTTAATGAAATAAAAAATGGCATTATTTAGGAGGATAATATTAGTAAAACAGGATGAATTAATTTTAAAAATATCAAATTCAGTAAAACTGAAAAATTAAAATTTTCAAATACGCTTATCGTATCAAGTCTTATTTCCCTCTTTTCAAGTTTTCCGAAATAAAAAAATAAAGTTTTTGAGGGAAATGAAATCCTAAATCCTCAAGACAATGATTAATACGTACCAATTCCTGCACGATTGTAGGCCGAAGCACTCATGTCTTCTAAGTCGCCATGTCATTGAGTGACTAATCAAATGGATTTAACTATCACAAGATCAAGTTCGAATTTCGAACATAAACTGAATATTGTCTAGCATTTTTAAAATCTATTGCAAGGATTCTTTACGGATGCGCACTTCAAGGAATTCCGTAAGCAATTGACATTTTCTAAATTTAAAATCGTTTGAGAAATTCCACATAATAAAGCGCTTCTCAGAGTAATGGATGATAGAAAAAGTTTTTGACAACATGGTTTACGAAATAATATGGCACGAGACAAGGAACTGAGATGCCATTATATTTAATTCACTCCATCCATTTTACCCGCAAAATCCATAAGAATATCACTGATAGTGGTCCTTTAGCCAGTTAAGCTATCTAACCTATCAGAAACACAGAAACTTTTGCATTGCAATGCACATATAGCGAATGACTCCGTAAAAAATTAGTGTCGTGGCATCTCCCGCTGTTTCTCATAACAATTTCTTTAAGAACCATTAATTTTACTGCCATATTTTTGAAAAAACATCGAACAACCTCTTTCCTCTTGCACAAACTTCTCTCTCATCTTGGGGTATAAGATTTAAGAAACCTTGGGACCCTAAGAGCTGTCAAAGAAGCCTGCACGCGTGACCTTAAGGACCTACCTTAGTTCGCCTACCAGGGAGCCTTCGAGTCGTGGAAAACCCGCTGGCCAAAGTGTGTCGACGCTCTAGGGATACACTTTGAAGAGTTTTGAGGCATTGTAGGAAAATCTGAAACAAAGCTATTTTTTCAGAGAAGTTTCTCCATATTTTTAATACAAAGCATTTAATTCTCGAGTGAGGGAGAGAAAATAGATAGTACTTGATCAGAGAAGGATGAAGAAGGAGAAGAGGTAACAGTTAATGATTATTTAAAGTAACGTTTGAAATTTAAGCCGTTTAGATATTTAAAAAATAATCAAAACCTTACACGGATCACGTCGAAGATTTGCTAAAAACTAAATGTGCATTTGAACTTCCGCTTTAATTGAACATATTTTCGCGTGTTTAACTAATTGGTTTGTAGTAATCCCACGAGTAGATAACAGGATCATATTTCGTTTTTATTTCCCAAAATGTTTCCCTAAGAACTGTAACACTGTATGCAGTGGAAATTGTGCATATTCTTTCAGTATTAGTAGTAGTTTTTAGGGGAGGCGACCGGCAGCTAATTTCATTTCCGCCATTAGGGATGGACAGAAAAAAATGAAGGACGGAGAGAAACTCGGCGTCAGCATTAACCTACTCTAGTAGGCGCCAAGGGGATCGCAGTTTAACGTCACATCTGACAGACGTTGTACTTAAAAGTGCTCTCCACAAAGCACCTCAAGTAGGGATCGGGATACCACTGAAAATTATCTGCCACCTCCGGGATCAGATATTTTTCAGTGATATCCCGATTCCTACTTGAGGTGCTTTGTGGAGAGCACTTTGAATATGGATCTGGGCACTAATTCCCTAGATACCACAAAAATATCTCTTAGAAGACCTATTAATTAATAAGCTCCTATGTTCAGTAAAGAACTGGTTACTTTAGTTTAAAATAATTTTAAACGCAAGTTACATTGTTTTAATTTTTTGATAATTTGGTAAATACTCGTACATTTTTTTTTAACACCTTTGAATACTAGGAACATTCGTCTCAGTCTTCCATTACAGTCATTTCTAAAACCAGTCACTCAAATGACGCTCAAAAGAGGGCTCAAAACTTCAGTTGTGATTATAGAGGCAAATCAAAATAGGACATTGACCAAATTTCTTGATAAGGCCATGGCTTAGGGCGGGTCTACCCTTCCCATTCGCGTCTCTTAACGCTGAGGAGGGCAAAAACCTTATCGGCTCGATATTGTGTGCCAGATATTCGGGATGAATGAATTAGTTGCAGCTCTTACTTAATTTCCTCAAGGTCCATCAATATAATCTGAAATTTGGAAAACAAAAAATCCAATAAAAACAACACGGCTTTAAGCTTATTAATATTCGATCTTGACTCATTTTAGCTCCTACACTGCAGTTGCAAGCATGATTTTTGTCTAATATTAAGAATACAATATTCTTAATATTTGATATTTAAATATGGTAACAGTCAACTGTTTCTTTGGTTAAAAGTAGATGCTGTTACGTACACACTGTCTTCATTATTCTTTTTATTCTGATGCGATTCAATTCAATGTCAATTACGTCGTACCATGAATACCTCTCGCCGTTCCTTGAATAGCTACTTTATGACCTCAGCATTGAAGTTTGGTAATGGTATTTTTTAAGTTACTATTCCAAGTAAATTACCCCAACAGAGTCTCATCGATTTATAATCACTACTTCTTGCGTTTTAGCGTACCCCCTCTCAGTGTTTGCGTTTTCTCATCACATGTTAATCTTTTCCCCTTTTCATTCAGATTTAAGTGCCAACGACAAACTGTTTCTGAAATGGCTCGTTTAACGCCAAATGGTGGTCATGATGGCAAAGATATGTGGGCTTATGCAAGGATTATGCAAGGGTTTTTATAAGAGGAATATTTCATTTAAATAACGGATTCCTTGAGATATTTTGTACTTGAATAACTAAAATGCAACTGTAGCATTCATCCACGGCATTATGCGACGCTGAATTCTAGTCAATACAGTTCCTACAGCCGCAATTTCAGTCCATCTATAGCAATATATATATATATTGCTATAGATGTTATATTATAGATGTTATATATATATATATTAGATAGATGTTATATATATTAGATAGTATATAAAAATATATATTCTAATCCCGCTTTTGAGCATTAGTTGCTCAGTCAGCCAAGGGGTTGCAAGCATTGCTGAGTGAATTGAAGATTCAGTGCGGTAGATATGGGATGAGAATCAATATTAATACAAGAATTATTAAGCGATTTTCCAGAAAGAAAAAGGCTAATCTAAACATTAAAATAGGCGGGGAAAAAATAGAGCAGGTAGAACAGTTTACATATCTCGGAAGTGTTTTGGACCAACACGGTCAAAGTGGTAGGGACGTAAGGAGAAGAATTGCGCTAGGTAAGGAGGCTTTCTCAAGGAGGGAGTTGATGACGGGGACGTTGAGTAGGGATGTTAAGACAAGACTCGTAAAAACTCTGATGTGGAGCGCAGCTATGTACGGCGCGGAAACGTGGTCGCTGAAGCAGGAGGATAGACGTAGATTGGAGGCTTTTGAAATGTGGATGTGGAGAAGAATGGAGAAGGTGAAATGGACCGAAAGAAAAACGAATGAGGAAGTACTGGAGATGGTGGGTGAGCAGAGGGGTTTGTTGAGAGAAATCCTATGGAGGCAGGAAAGATGGATGAAGGGCGTATTGAGCGGTAGTGGAATGTTAAAGAAGGTAATAGAGGGAAAAATGTCAGGCAAACGAGGAAAGGGCAGGAACAGGATAGGGATATTGGACGGGATGAAGGGAGGAAGGAAGTACACAGAGATGAAGAGGGACCTGGTGTAGAGTAGGTTGGGGTTTGTTTGGAGGTACAAAATATTTAATTGTTAGTTGTGTCCATCCAAAAACCTACCTTAACCGGTAGATTACCTTTAAAAAATCCCACTTTTGATGCACCAAGTACCTCCCCAAAGAGCGTGGGTAACACAGGAAATGAAAACTGAGGTTTCTTTTAAGCATGCAAAGTTTTGAAAATAAAGTAGCAAAAGAGATACAATCGGCTTATAAAAATATATAGTATATTTTAGGTATATATATATATATATGTATACAAAATAATTTGTACAGACACCCACATAGGTGAGCGGTGCATGGCACGACTGAAGAGAAACGTTGAAACGTACCGCTCTAAGTTATTCTGGAACGTACAAGCACAGCCAATCACTAATAAATATCAAGTTCAGAAAAAGGTGGTTCCTGATTCCATAAAGCTTTGCCCAACTTCGTTGGCGACAGGTTAATGGTCATCAATCACTCGGTCGGTGGTCGACATCTAGGTGTTGTGACGTGGAATGGCACCGGAGGAGAGAGATTTCTCCAAGAGCAGAATTTTACTAATGAGCATGAGATCGCTTTTTCCCCGACAGCTCCCAGAGTATGCTTCAAACCCTGACCCATATCCCAGATACGAGCAAATGATCAGAAGAGTTCGATGCATGGGTACTCCTTCTCCAAGTGGATGTGACTTCCGATCTTCTCGTCCAGCTTGGCCAGGATACCCACCCCGTGGACGTGGTCACCGTGGTGCAGGCCATCGTGGCCGGACTTGGACCCCTTGGAGATGCTGTATGATCTTTCCCTAACCGGTGGTAAGGTGTGGTCCTGCCTAGCCGACCCACACCTCTCGCTACTTCTACCGTCCAAAACACTCTCCTGGAGGCCCTTCGAAGAGCCGTCTCCCACTGTCGCTGGAGAACCTTCGGCGGCGACATCGCCGCTGGCGACTGCACTGACCCTGTCGACCAGGCTCATGGGCAAGGTCTCGTCGCCCAACCCGAACACGGCGCCGAAGCCCTTGCTAATATGCAGGAAGTCATTGAAGCCGAACTGTGCGGAGGTCTGGGCGACGGGCGACTGCTGACCCAGCGCTATCTCCGGCAACCACCGCTCCTTGGGTTCGTCGACCTCCCGCCGGAGGGGCTCGCTCTCCGCTACAGAGGTGACCGATGCCACCTCCTCCGAACCGGACACGCCAAAGAGGCGGAACATCCAGGTCACCACGGTGAAGCAGGCCGCGTTGACGGGGAAAGCCCTGATGATGGTGGAGTTGAGTCCGCGCACCAGGAAACCGTACCCCTCCTCCGAGACGCTCTTGCGCAAGCAGTCGACCACCCCTTCATAGCGGCGAATTCCACCCACGCCGTCCGCCTGCAGCCGGGATTTCAGGACGTCCACGGGATAGGTGAGGATCCAGGAGATGGTGCCGGCTATGCCTCCAGCCATGGCCATCTGGAAGGTTGAAAGTTCCTTGCTGCCACTCCAGTGGTTAACCCTGCGTGTTAGAAGCTCATAGCTGAGGAAGTAGGTGCCGCAGCCGGGGATCTCCCGAGTCAGGGTCATTCCCAGTCCCCTGAACACTCCCTTCCTCCACCCCTCCGTCTGGGCGACCTGCACCAGGCAGTCCAGGGGGTTCTTGTAGCGTAGGACGGGTCGGGGGCCGGACGAGGAGGAAGTAATGCCGTAGGGGGAGGAGGTCTGCCCCTGCCCCTGGAGCTGGAGTCTCGTCTTGGCCAGTTCCATGGGACTGCAGATGAAGCTCTGAGCAAAGCCGGCAGAAGAACCGGCAACGAAGTGAGAGGAGACGGCGTCCGGGTCAGGGAGTTTTCTCTGCACGTTGCCGTAGACGCCGAAAACGATTGCGTTGACGAAGGCCACGCCGGCCATCGGCGAGCTCATACCCTTATAGAGACCCGCCACCTGAGGATAGTAAGTGAGTTATCAAATGAGTGGATGAAAATGGGATATCTCGATCCTCCACGCGAGAGGACGATCTGTCGTGTCTCTTAAGACACGAGTCACCAAAACGTACAACAGTCCTTAAAGAGTAGAGTGTACCAACGAACAGATGGTCATCGATTGGAAATAGATAAAGTCAAGAATAAACTTTTTCTTTCCATTAGACACCATTCATTTAGTGAAAGCACTTTAAGTGCCGGGCTGGTTCATGGTTTAATGGTTCATGCTCTAATGAGGCCGGGGGCAATTCCGGCGGTAACACAGCTACAGTTAAGGTCCCCCAAGTCGGACAGGTCTGGACAGAGGAGCTAGAAGAAGTGTGTCCCACAAAATAGAGGGCGTAGGGGATTCTAACTATGTGGTACAGCCGACTCTCCTGTGGTAGAGGGCCCATTAATAAATCCGTGTCCCCCAGGATGGGGACCCAGTCGCGGTCAAAATAATTTCATAACGTTTGCCAAAGGAAATAAAGCCGGACAGATTATCTGACAACGAATTTGTCTGCATGAAAGGGCTGTGATTTATGGAACATGTAATGAGCTGGGATTGAGTCGAAAATTGAGGAAATAATTAAGCAAATATAACTATTTGGAGTGCATATTCTGCAGATGGCAGAAACAAAAAAGATGAGCTGAGGGTAGGGATTATTTTCTTCTCGGGAGTGTTGAAGAAGAAACTAGGAGAGCAAAGCTGGGGCACCTGTTCTTATGAATGCCCTAAGAAAAATAAAATGGAAACAAGAAATAACTCATCGGAAGGAAGTTCATGTTAGGGTAATGAGAATAACAATGCAAGTAAATGGAACAAATTTGGAAGTGATAAAAATAATAGATGTAAGTAAGAATAGCAGGGGTGCATGAAGATGCTCATGAAGATGCCCTTATGAAGATGCTCAAGATGAGATGAAGAGATTATTATGAGGAACTAGAAGTGAAGTTACTGTCCGGATGATCAAGTTGGTAACAATTGGTGATTTCAGCAATAGAGTTGGAAGGAGAATAAATTAATTACCTGTAGGTCCTTGGGGAGAAGATACTGGAAATGATAGCGGGAGAAGATTTATTAATTCTTTAATGGTCGTGAATGAGTTATTATGAATGCAAAATTTCAGCACAAAGAAATCCTTAAATTTACTTAAGTTATTTCATCAAGAAACCTTAAATCAAGTGTGTACGAAAACGTGTAAACAGGCGGCGTTTTATCCGTGTACAGTGTGTGAGAGTATAAAGAGGAGTGAAATGTAGATCGGATCATCATTTAGATGTTTTAGAAGTATCTTTTCCAGTTAAGTCTTAAATGCAACACAATGGAAAGCAGTGGATTAATGAAACCACCATAATCGATAATCCAAAATATAATGGTTTATCTGTGGAGGGAAGAATGTGTGAAATATTTGCATAAAAATAAACTGCTTACGGCCAATGATGGTTGAAATGCTAGAAAACAATATGTTTTTTTTGAGCGATTCATTGTGCAAGCATCTGAAGGAACTTTAAAAACGGAGAAGAAAGAATGACATAATGATATGAATGACCATATAGGCACTGTAATTAGTGGAATATGAGATGTAACTGTATCAGAAATTGTTGGACTCAATAAATGCTGAAGATTTAAATAGGTACAATGTATTGAATTAGAAGGTCAAAAATTTATTTTTTAATGTGAAGAGGACATATGGAAAAGAATATGTGAGAAAATAGACCATATGCGGGGAGACCTGTAGAATCCAGGAGAATTGCAACCAAAGTGAAAATGGCGACCAACTCTGCATCAGATCTACAACCTATGTCAAAGGCGCACAAGATTCATCACTTCAAATAAGAGCTGGTTGAAGTGAGAAAGAACAGAATTTTTAAAAAATTGTTGGTATATTATTGCAACTCAAACTATGGAACCCATTATAGATCTCAGGATCCATTATAAGTCTCCCGTGCCTGGAAATCTATCTATTTCTCGGCGAATACAGGCTGAGTAGACCGGGCTGAAATTAAGACGCTCTAGGGCAGTTGGCCTCTGCCATTGAACGTGTCCGGGAAAATATGATTGCAACAAAATTTAATTACATGGTACCCTGCAAGTCAACACAACGTGTAGTAGGGGTGATTACACAACATACTACTCTTGATACAAAATAATTTGCCATCTTAGCGCGTTCGTATAGCGTTATTCTGACCCCTTATCGTACGTGGGAAAAATGACATCGTAAATCTATCTGTTCCGAACTTTATCTCTCTAAATTTATTGACATAATACCTCCTGCTGTAGGAAGATGAGGCTAATAATACATTTTCAACATAATTGCTAAAGAGATATCCTTTCAATTTGTGCCAGAGATTCCATCTGTAATTTAAGCTTCGCTCCGTGAGTTATTCCCAACCTAGATCCTATAAAAATCTAGATTCGCTACTCAATTTGTGATAACAACGTTTTACAAATCTAGCTCCTGTGCGCTGCACGCGACTAGTGCGCCATGTAAGTATGAATAAGCAACTAAAAACACAATAAAATTATATAAATTTTATGACAAAATAATATGGAAATAGTTTGACGACTAATGATCAATTTTTCTATACTCTCATACTCTCGATTCCATTTGTGAATTAATCACCTTTTCTGTCTGCAAAATGCTTTTAAAGCAATGATACGTTCCCTTGTACTGTGGATTTCTGAAATCTTGCGTTTGAAGCCGTACCTGAAAATGAAACAAAAAGCATTATTAGACAGATATTTATCATTATATACCACTTTGATGAGTTATGAATGATAAATTGGGCCTAGAAATCTAATACAACGGCGGAATAAATAAAAAGATTACACTTATTGCATAAATTTTGTTTTTCGCATGAATTAATTTTTGGTTTCTAGGAACCTTTATATATTCTAATAATTCACATCACACAAGTATTCAAAGTGTTTCTATATAAATCTTCTTGCAATGACATCTTAGAAAGAAATACTTTTAATAAATCAATATCATTCAAACCTGTTGATAAATGTAATTTATTGGGTGTTTTCAACAGTATTCTCAAATTAAGGATTTATTATAAATAGAATTCATAACCACAGTAAGCAACCAGAAGGTCGATTTGGTTGGTGGTGCTCTACTTGGTAGGTAAGTTGACACAGCACTAAGCCCAACGGCGTGTGGATATTCACACACCAGAGTAGGGGGCCAGTTCCTTTCCAATTACCGGCTATGATTCCCCAGGAAGATCTGGTACTCGAAAAACACAGCTTGGGTGGAACTGGGGATGCCCAAAGGAGGTGCCCGAGAATCGAACCTAGGCCCTCCTGTCAGAAGTCCTACTCTCTACCCCTGAACAACCGCTACCCAAATTATCCTTTCAGATTTACCTTTGTAAAAATGTCCACTAAGTAGCCAGATGTAATATATTTTTTTATAAATGAATGAAATGTACAATCAATGGTTTGAATTAGTAACCGGTCATAATTCCGTGAGAGTCGTGCCAACATTTGCCCCTGGCTGACGTCGGGTACTAATTTTACTTGCATGTCACCCGAAATACATATGCCAAAGTAGACAAATGAAACCATAATTGAAAATAACATTAAAAAAGAAATTTCTTCAACAGAAATGTATTCATATAGGTTCAGTGCTTTGTAACCTATTCAAAGGCGCATTTATTCAACTAAAAAATCGTTTGAATGGGCCAGGAAGGATGCCGCAGATTTATCTTCCGCCCAGACAGCGGGCGATTGGGTGCAGACATTGAAATGCGTTCGACAATGCGGCTCATAAGCATTTACTATCTGAGAGATTTTGGCACTTTTCATCATTTTAATGACACATTTTCACTAATTAGAGCAGTAATTTCAACTAACCCCGGCCTTCTCCCTTAATCGAAGCTTTACAGTCAGTAGCATTATTAACAATGAACTTTGCCCCGACTGTCAGATTTAATACTTATCAACTGAGATATCCAGGTATTAGAAAAAACAATTTTCGTATAATTGTGAAAATAATTTTCTTAATATTTCGAGTCTTTTTAGTTTGTTTCCTCTTAATCCGCCAGTCATTCCATTCTCATTCTGAAGGATTTGATTGCATAGGCGATTGCCCAGCGTTGGCCCGATCAGCTGAAACCAATGCGGAAGCAGCGGATTAATCGTGGAACTCGTGCCTAGGACGTCGTTTAACGGGAGAAGATGCGCCTCCTAGTTGGTCTTTCCTACACGGTGTCAACTTTTACTCGTGTCTCCGCTGCTAATATTTAACTTAGCACTTCTACAGACCATTATTACAAAGTGCAATTTCCGTGGATGCAATCCGGTCCTTATTAGACAGCAACTTCTTACTGAACTGCCAATTTTAAACATTGCAGAACCAATCGTAAATTTTCGATTCAAGAGGTAATGATGTGCTAAACTGGGATAGCGCAAAGGGATATGGTGACTATAAACCTTTAAAATGAAGATATGAGCATTTCTTGCTATTATCCTAGTTATAAGCATGCTGATTCTGGGATAATATATTGAACTGATTTCGTAAAAAATACTTTCCTATATGTAGGGAATTGCAAAATTCCGAAGAAATGGGCATGGTTGTCGTTGGTAGATAGGCTACTTTATTGTAAGTTCAAATTACCCCTCTATATCATTATTTAGTACTCTGCAAGGGACCGCTAGGGTATGTGGAAGGGGTGAATAGACAGGCTAATTTTTATCCTAATATTTTCCGTCTAGCACGGTCGGGAAACGTTACTTTGATCCCTTATAGATTGTCGGAAAAATGAGTACTTAAATCTATCCGTTCTAAACTTAATCCGTCTAATTTTATTGATATGATCTCTCCTACCTTGGTACGATGGGGCTAATAATACATCTCCAATACCACTGCTAAAGAGACATCCTTCCATTTTTATTTAATTTGTAATTTAATCTTCCCTCCATGAGTAATTCCCAGCCTAGTTCCTCAAATAAGTTTGATAAGTTACTCAAGTTATCATTTCCACATTTTACAAATCTACCTTCTACCATCTAATTCGGCAATCAATTTAACTTCGTGAGGATCTCATATACTAGTAGCATATTCTAAATGAGACTTAACCAGTGAAAAATAGCATTTATCTTTGACCTTTTCATCCACATTTCCCCAACACTCTTCGAAAAATCCTGAATTTTTGTAAGCTTCTCCACATATTCCCTATGCACGAGTATGTTTATCCAGAAAAGTACATGAGGGAGGGTAACCCAGAAGTATTTAATTGAATCTACACATTCCATTTCGGTGTTCCCGATGCAGTAGGCGTTCGTAAGGGAATTGCTCTTTTTCCAAAAAATTCATGGCTACGCACATTTTTAAGTTTAATTCCAATTTTTTAGTGTCGTACCAGCGTTTTATAGTGTTTGCGTCATCTGCTAAAGATATTTTATCCTGAAAAATACGAATATCTCTGTAAACCACTGCATTGTGGCAAATAAAATTTTCTTACTAGTGACTACGGAGTTAATGACGTTAACGTAAATGGATTAAAGACTTTTTAAATGGTCAAGTACAAAGAGTAGCCATAGATGAAGTTAGCTCAAATGCGGTAGAAATTACTTTAGGTGTTCCCCAGGGAAGTGTTATCGGACCTCTTTTATTCCTACATTAGGTTGACAACATCGACTCTTTAGTTACTAGTGAGATACGCTTATTGGCCGACGACGCAGTGGTTTACCATGACATCCGTAATCCTGAGGACACAGGAGCAATTCTCTCCAAAACGCCTACTGCATCGGGAACCAACGAAATGAAATGCGTAGACTCGATTAAATACCTAGACATTACCCTCACTCACGACCTCTCCTGGGTGAAACACGTACGGGGAATATGTGGACAAGGTAACAAAAAATTAGGGTCAATTAAAAGATTACTTAGTACATGTGATGAAAAGGTCAAAGAGAAATGTTATCTTTCGTTGGTTAGGCCTCATTTAGAATATTCTGCAAGTATATGGGATCCTCACGAAGTTGGATTGATTGCCAATTTGGAGTCATTTTGCTAGCAGCGTAGAGGAACTAGATTTGTAAAACCTTGTTATGGATAACTTAGTAGCGTATCCGAAATATTAGAGTAACTAAGCTGGAAATCGCTCACGGAGTGAAGGCTAAATTTCTTGTACAAATTGGAAGGACGTCTCTTTAGCAGTGATGTTGAAAATGGTTTATTATCTCCTATCGTACTACGGTAAGAAAGATCATGTTAATAATATTAGAGAGATCAAGTGTAGAACAGATAGATTTAAGACGTTATTTTTTCCACAAATGATAAGGGATCAGAATAATATTATCCGACCGCGGTAGGGTCATATTCGGGTCAAAATTAGCCTGGTGTGTACTCACCCCTTAACACACACCCTAGCGTTGGCTTACAGGATACAATAATATCAACATATCAACCTGAACCCCTTCTACTGCATTAGAGCTAACACCTTCTACGACTACACTTTGTATCCGACCATTCAAAAAGTCTTCAAAAAAGTCCAGGATATCATTATGTTTATCATATGCTTCTATCTTTGTGAGTTATTTATTATGGCGTACTTTGTCGAAAGCTTTTTGAACTCTAGAAAAACCACATCCAATGGAAAAATAATCATTCACCAATTATTTGACCTAATTACCACCCCATTTAACCATCCTCCCAGTATCCTGTCGTATATTTTCCCTTTAGAAACTCCTCGTACCCTAAGTTAAATCTTAAAATAGGAGCTCAAAAACAAAAGGAACAGTTAACGTGTCTTAGGAGTGTTTTTGGACGAAATTGGTCAAAGTAATGGTGACATTAGGAGAAGAAATGCGTCAGACAAAGACGCTTTTGCAAGAAGGAGAGAATTGATGACAGGGACGTTCAGTAAGGATGTTAAGAAAATGCTCGTTAAAACCTTGATATGGAGCATAGTTATGTACCGCGCGGAAACATGATCATTGAAGTTGGATAATTGGCGCAGTTGGAAGACTTTTGAAATGTGGATGTGGAGAAGGATGGAGAAGGTGAAGTGGATAGCGAGGAAAATAATCGAGGAAGTGCATGGTGGGCGAGGAAAGGGGATTTTTGGGAGAAATCTAAAGGAAAAATGGATGAAAAGCATATTCATCTGCAATGGGATGTCGAAGAATGTAATAAAGAGGAGAATGGTAGGCAAACGGGGAATGGTCAGGAATAGGACAGGGATGTTGAATGTGGTTAGGGGAGGAAGTAAGTACACAGAAATGAAGAGGGATTTCGTTATAGAGTAGGATGTTGGGTTACGTTTTGTTAGGAGAGAAGAGAGAATTACTAGATAAATTGTGTCCATCGAAAACCTACCACGGCTGGTACATTACCTATAATATTGATAATATACAATTATAATATATAATTAAAAGAGGAAGTTTGGAAGGGGAAATAATAGAATAATGTGAATGGTCGCTCTCTCGGTCAAATTTGTCCGTTGCATACACCTCCCTCCGAGATTGAAAGGGTCAACGGAAGGGGTCAAGCAGCACTGCCAAAACTCACTTTAATAGTGTCCAGAGGATGTCCCACCAGTACCCCAGCGCATCCTGAAAGAAAAGTGAAGTCATATAATTAGTATTGTTTCTACCAATTCAGAGATATAGGAAGACACATCCAAATACAACGTCGCGATTGAATATTACATGAGCATATTTGCTGCAGTTGATCGGAAAATGAATTATTGACCTTTTTACCCGGTTGTCACGATCTTTAATAATAATTTTCATAAAGATTAGAATGAAACTGCTCATTTAAATGCGTGTAAAGTTGTGGATTAAAATTTGCAAACCAATCGCGTGGACCAATGCACAATTTCATGGACAACATAAACTCGAACTGTGGCCCCAATTTTATTCTTTAACGCATATAAATGTGCATTTTCCATTACTTGAATATGATTCAGAATTCCCGAGGACATTTAATTTCCCCCATTCCTAGCTCATTGCACTACATACGTTTTGGCTGCCATAAACTGCTTCATAAAAGTGAAATTTTCTTGAGTGCATGAATTATGGTTAGCGTGATGAAAAAGATAATTTCTTCTTTGGTATTTATTTTGAAACACAAACACTTCGATCCAAAATCAAGTAGAGAGTTTAATATCCCTCAATAGAGAAGGCCACCTCCATCACAACACGAAATTCGTAAATACCTCTATTTCTGTCACCGCTATCTCGTCATACTACCAACATATTTTGCAAAAATATGCCAACTTTACTCTTCCGTATTGAAAAATGCAAACTTTGTAATTCCACGGTATTTTATTCAAACACGACCCGGGTTTCGAAATACAACGTCATTATCAGGTCTTTTACTCAGGTCAGGTCTAAATGAAATGCTATGTGATTACAAACGTACAGTTTTTCATTACGAAATGACCCTATTCCATAAATTTGCGGCCCAAAAAAAAATAACTCTACCGAATTCACTCCCTAGTGCAAATTGCTCCCTTCACATGACGGTTTCATATTTTTCGCGATATCCTCTGCAAATATGTGGTATCAAGTAAAAGTATAAGGAGAGAAGATTTACGTATCAGAAGAGAGGGAAATAATGGAAGAATACAAGAGGGGGAAAGATGGGGGCACGATATTAGGAAATGCACAGGTCGCTTTCTGTTACTGCACTGGGGTGCTTACTGTCACCAACAGTAATGCCATCCCAGTCGGGAAAATTTACACCACAGACCACTCACCTTGGGTCTATTTTTCACATAGTACCCTGCAAGACAACATAACGTGTGGCAGAGGGTGATTTCACACCAGACTACTTTTGACCTGAAATACCAGCTCCCCTTAGCGCGGTCGGACAACATTACTCAGACCCCTTTTCGTTCGAAAAAATGACATCTTAAATCTATCCGTTTTACACTTAATCTCTCGCAAATTACTGGCATGATCTCTCCTACCGTAGTACGATGGAGCTAATAATTCATTTGAAAAAACATCGCTAAAGAGACATATTTCCAATTTATGCAAGATATTTAATCTGTAATTTAACCTTCATTTCGTGAGTGACTCCCAACCTAGATCCTCCGTCACATTTGATTTGCTACTCAGTTTGTCATAGCCACGTTTCACAAATCTATGAATATTAATATAAACACAAGATCATTGAACACTTCCACTGAATACCTATTTGTATGGCTCGAAAACTTGGACCTAGAACCAAGGGGATGACAGTTTTTGGGACAGGGGTGTGGATAATAATGCAGAAAATAAGATGATTGGAAAGGAAAGCAAATTATAGAGTGTTAACCTTTATCTATACCATGGGCTTCTAGTTTTTTGAGTAGTTTACTATGAGGTACTTATTCGAAAGCTAATGAAAAGTAAGGAGTACCAAGAAGTGCTTGGTTGGGAATCACTCAGGGAGCAAAAGTTAAATTACAGATAAAATGTCTTACATAAATTGGAAGGACTTCTCTTTAGCAACAAGGTTAAAAATGTGTTATTAGGCCCGTCACACTGTAGTAGACGATATCATGCCAATAAAATTAGAGAGGATAAATGATAACAGATAGAGTTAAGATTTCGTATTTCCCACGAACGATAAGGGATCAGAATAACGTTGTCCGACCGCGCTATGGGGGGAAAATATTCTGGTCAGAATAAGTCTGGTATGTAATCACACCCTCGCGTTGGCTTGTGACTTGAAAAGTACCAAAATACTAAAACTAGCAAATAGAATCGTGGGAAACTTTACAGTCTCCGTTATGACTGAGCTCTCTAACAACAATAGTCATTGCGTATTCCTACGTACAGAATTTTTAACAGTTTCGTATTTTTGGTACCTGAAGCCACCTCTAGGGTGTGTTGCTGGGAGTAAATACACACCAGAGTAACTTTGACCTGGACATTACAAGATCTATGTTTGTGACGAACACGTCCACGCACCATGTACGAGTACGTAGTTTCGATTCGTAGGAGCAGCATCGAGATACCACCAGAGATACCGAGGAAGAAGCTAAGAAAATCTCCCAAAATACAGCTGAGGGTGAAATAATAAAGGATACTATACGCAAGAGTGTACGTGGAATTAGTTTGGTCCTGAATACATGTTCATCAGCTGCGAGCATCAACAGCGTCACGCCTAAGAGAAGAAAAACCTTTTTTGCGGCCGCAGGGTGACCTTTGACTCGTGGGCCCACCGATGGGCATTTCACGCGCCGCCGCCGCTGCGCGTCAAATGCCCATCGGTGAGCCGTGCGAGGTTTTGAAACGCCGCACCCTCCCCGACCCCGCACCCTCCGGCAATGCGCCTGCCGCGATAACCCTCGGAGCGGGAGGTCAGCCAATGTTTTGCTGAGCGCGCGCCCGCGCGTGGGTTCCCGAGAGAGGGCCGTGCGAGAAACCCAGACCTTTGCTGAGAAGTTGACTCTCGCGGGAAACCACACTAGCGTCTATAATGGACGTCAGGATTCGACAGATGAAAAGTATTTTCTACTAAGTTGCATGAAAACAGAAAAAAATCGCCATGAAAATTGTTTTGAAAACCTTTGTTGTCTTTTCATTTAAGGTTCAACCAAGGCTGAAATAACAATGAGAGTCGTCAGTACTCCTTTTTTAATGAAATAAAAATCCCTGACAAATGGTTATGACCTCCGATTGAGCTGTCCTTCCTGCCAAGGGCACAACTTTGTCAAACGATTGGGACACTAATCACTCCTGACTTCGCCTACGACACGATTACACCATCTCTAAGCCTTTGATATATTCATGAAAGTTTTTCTTGCTGTGATACGGATAACTAACTTTCGGACTTTGCATTGACATTAAGATACACTCTCTGGAAATGTTCTGAATAACTTGTTGAAAATATACATAAAATTGAGTATTATTTTAAGCAGAATTTCACGAAGCCAGAGGAACTAGGAGTCGCTGAGGCTGTTATTAAAAAGTCAAATAGAGAGCAGAATATACTATATGTACTGTGTACAATCACGACACGACTGGAGACTCACATAAGCACACAAACGACGCCACCGTACCCCCCTCCCGTGACCAATGATCCAGTTCACGGCTACCGCGGCGTAATCCAACATAAATATGACTGGGCATTTGAGGTGAAGAAGGAATCGTCCAATGAATGTTAGCCAAACCATGTTATTTTCTTACTGATTTAAGAGCCTCTCGTATTTACTACTAAGCCAATGAGGGGAAACAAAAAGCGAGCGTCGAGTGAATGAAAGGCCATGAGTGCGTATTTAAAGTAACTGAGGATTAATGACTATAGCTAGACATACATAAAGTGTTAAAGACCGAAATAAATAACATAGGCGATCATTCGCACGGACTAATACATGCCTGTGTCTCCGTCATAAAGCGGGCCCCCGACGATTGAAACGTCCTTTCCGGAGTTAGCCACTGTCAGGGCATGCACTATCGTCCATGCCGACCATGCATGACGAAGAACCTGAATTATACCTCTTGGAAGGGAGTTAAATGGAGGAGAAAGGTGTGCGCCTTGGCGAGGCGACGGTGGACCTCAATTCAGGAGAACCGGCCGAATATTTCGATGATTCGTCGCCGAAAGGCGGGGATTTCCCGGACGTGGTGCTGACCGATGCCTTTCGGCACGTCAACATGGGCCACCCCTCCTCTCGCCAGTGGTTCACTGCTCCGTCGAGTGGCGATACCGAGAGTTCCTCGACCGTGACATAAATACAATATTATATAATTGCCTTAAGGCTCCAAGAGAGCTCGACAGTTTATTGACGAATGAATGTGTTATTGGAAGGCGCATCAACATTCAAGTTTGGTGTTTGTTTTTATTCTACTGCATGTCCTAAAGTAAACAGAACGTTTAACGAAGTAAATTAATTAAATGAAGCAAATAATTCATTTAAAATCTTGAGAAAAATGTCACATTTCTAACGTTAGCTTTAGCGGTCCCAGTTTTACGTGACATGACAAATTTCCTAGGTCGCAACTGCCATTCACGAAATCAAGGGTATAAGTATATATGCAGGGTATATATGCAGGGGTATAATATAAGTACACATGCAGATGCTTCTATCAAGGATATAAGCATTTGCAGATACAAAATTATATTCTCAAAAAATGCGATGTCTCTCCAGTTCTTACTTGTCCTCCCTTATTTTAAATCCTCTCTCCTTCAACCATGCCTGGCATTTCTTCGTTTGCTTGCTTTCCATCTTTCTAATGTTTCCTATTCCTCTTTAAACTCACTTCTCAAAAGGTTCCCATCTATACTTACCCTCTTCAATCTTCGTATTTTTGGATTTCGATGGAAAATGAGACTCAAACACCATTGTGAAGCATATTTTCCGATATTATTGTTGTCTAAATGGGTCAACCCGATGTAATTACTCTGTTCTCCAATACATTGAGTCAATCCAAGTTTCATGAATCTTTCTGCAAATACGAACAAAATTATGACGGAAGTTATCATTCTCAACTCTGGCCTTGGACGACCTCTAAATATCACGGAAATATCGTAGAAACCGATGCTCAGGGTCATTTTAATATCGTCCGACCAACAGTTACGCCACGAATTGCATCACACTATTCCGCACATCGATTCGAATGACAAAGAGAGATAGGGTCATTTCGCTCCGGAGCACTTGACCACTGCCCATCTCCTGTGATGTCATTGTGGGAGCGATTTGAAGGCGGGGGTAGGTCTTACGTTTCGGCTAGGAGCCCCTGGGGCTCATCGACAGACAAGGAAAAGAAAATTATACGAAAACACCATTGCTGCAATCTCCGAAAGAAATTACGACAAAAATTACTGTACAATAAATGCGCGAACTGGTGCAATCTGGCGGTCATGAGGCGGACTATAGCCCCGCCCGCTAGTGGCGCTAGTTGCCTGAGACCCAATGAGCCGTCTGTGCCTGGCGTATCGTCGAGCTGTGCGTATGGTGCCAGTTATGTTAGTTTCTGTCGCCTCTGTTTTTACTGTTTGTCGAAAATGGAAATTTACGAGATCACGGAGGAACGAATCAATATGAAGTTTTTGGTGAAGTGCGGTAAAAGTTTTCAAGAAATTACTGAAATGTTTACTATGCTGTTTACAGTGATAATGGTCTGAAGAAAACATCCTCTTTCAAGTGGATTAAGTGTTTTAAAAATGTCCAACAAGACGTCAAGGATGATGCAAGGCCGGGACGACCTTCAACCACCTATGTTGACGACAACATTGATCGTGTGCGGTCCCTTGTCCTTACCGATCGTCGAAAAACTGTCCGAATGATAATTGATGAACTAAATTGAGGAAAATCAACACTGCACACTATTTTAACCGAACATTTGGGTTTTAAAAAAATGTGTACAAAAATCGTGCCCTGCACCTGCACATTCAGCGTTGATTGTTCGCCAGTTTCTGGCAAAAAAATTCAATCACCGTTCTTGATCATCCTCCTTATTCGCCAGGTCTCGTCCCCTTTCGACTTTTTCCTATTCCCAAAATGCAAAAATGTGATGATGGGACATCACTTGGAAGATGTGGACAAAATAAAGCAAGAAGCGACCAGAAAACTTAAAAGCCTTATTGCCGAGGACTTCCAAGGGTGCTTTAAACTGAGAGAAAAAGATGATGGAATAAGTGAATATCAACGAATGAAAAGTACTTTTAAGGGCTTAAAATCGATATAGACTATGATTTACCAAAATAAAGTTTTTATGGTCTCAGTTCGCTTGTTTATTAGACAGAACTCGTTTCTTTATAGATGATGTAGAAGCACTCACACGAATAATATAACGCTTGGAAGGCACAAAAGAACCCAAAAATATAAATAGAGAGAAGGCTTGAAGGAAATTCTCACGGATGTGAGTAATAATAATAATCAAAACGGAGAAGCGAGATAGCGCTGGCTAACAAAAACATAGAGAATCACATACAGATGAAACTCACACCTATTCTAATTTTCCGGTGGGCAAATCGCCTTCCTAAGGTGGGTGGGGAAACCGATCCTTCTTTCCCCAGGGGAAGGTGGTTTGACCACCGCAAATTTCGAATAGGTGTGAGTTTTATTTGTGTTTGTCGCTGTTTTTGTTGACTAACGCTATCTCCCATTTCCATTTAAAACTTTTATGTACGAGTGCATATAAATATAAATACTATACATAGTGATGAGTCTTGGAAGTAGACTCCGAATAATCTCTTTTAAGTGTTTAGAGCGTCCCTTCTCTGTCATGAATCTGGCCCCAAGAGATCATGAGTATTGGGCGGAAGTTGTGTCCAATGCGTACGGTTGCAAAGAATGAAGGGAAAATTTTCAAATGCAAAGTTTTAAGAAGTGGCGGTAGTTTGTATTGATGAGACCTCTGCTTTAATAAGGTTCGCATATTTGGAGCCCTGAAAAAGGAGAAACCATCTTCTCTATCAAAAGACTTACCTACAAAGAAAAACTGTTCATTTCGTAAAATAATTAGTTCTCAATAGCAGAGTAGAGTGAGTGACGCTAGTTTTGAAAAGGGACCTTCCGGAAGCACGAACGTAAGATACATGACTAAGCATTCTCGATACACACAAATCAACAGAGACAGGCACAAGGGAGCAAAGCGAGAGAAATTAAGAGAAAATGACTGTCGTGCAATCCAATATTACGAATAACTCGCGTCCCTCAAACAATGCGAGATCTCAACTGAAACACCATCCTAACTCCTCCCAGAGGAACGCCATCCCATCCTCCTATAAGAAAATATCCCCTACAGCGCTCTTGGTTGGTGATGGCTTTCGGGGTAAAATGCGTGGATCCGGATTGCCTCCGACGCGACCACGTAAGGCTCCGTCATGAACTGTCATCTCTGTTATTAGAACAGCGCTACGCCATCAAATTTTGCCTGAAACTGGGTCAAACAGGGAAGGAAACTCATGAAATGCTCAGGGCAGCTTATGGTGCTTACACCATTGGTAGATCGGGTGTTTTTGAGTGGCACAAGTTGTGTCGGGAGGAGAGAGATGTTGAAGACATCGTTCAGGACGTCCTTCGACCTCAAAAAATGACGAAAATCTTTCAAGAATGAAGATTTTGTTAGACAGGGGTCGCAAATTAAGTGTTATCATGGTTTCTGTTGAACTTGGCATCCCTTAACTTTGATATGCATCCACCTGTGACCGAAAACATAGGCATGAGAAAGGTGTGTGCGAAGTTGGTGCCGCGGGTGCTCTCGGACGAACAAAAGAAAACTAGTACGCGGATCTGTCAAGAGTTTCTCGACCATGTGAATGATGATCCAAATTTTGTAGGCAATGAATGCCCCACCAGATTTTTTCCTCTTCCTCAGCCTCAAAATCCGTGCCGAAAGGGCGCCACCACGGCTCGATGGAAGCGTTACAACAGGCCGTGACAAGGGAGTTTAGCAGTATTCTGGGGGCGCCGCCTCCCAGAAGGCGTACGCGGCGTGGAAAACCCGCTGGCAGCGGTGTGTGGACGCACAAATGTGCCACTTCGAAGACTTTTGAATGAATGTATTAACTCTGGCAATACATTTTTTTCATCGTCTCAATCCTACTACTTTTGGGACAGACCTCGGACCTGAGTTGTTCCTGAGATTTGAATAAGTATTGCTACAAGATTTAATTGTTAACCATTACTTCGGGTACTCGTACTCTGTTTAAGGAGCATGTGCAGATAACTGAAATTGGAGAATATGACGGAAATATATTGGCAGAAAGCAGGTCAAACAAGATAAGTGCTAGTGCTGTAGAATCGTAAAAAAATGGTCAAATTGAGGAAGCGAAGCATTTTGAGAATATACATGGATGATGAGAATTGTGCAAATTAGCAAGTGGGAAACTGCCAACGACACAACTGTTCCCCTCCATAAAATGCGCGGTATATTTCATTACTTTTCAATATTTTCCAGAGAATTTTTCCAACATGTAAATACTACACTGAGATTGTCTGATACGTATGGTAAACATAGACGACTTAGATAAAAACTCTGACTAGAATATACAAAAAACTTATTACGTTCTGGATGCCTAAATTTCGCATTCGCATGGTTTACAAAGTCATTAATCGAGCGAATTAGGGGGCAGGGGCAATCGAGGAACGGCGTCAGAGAGGCGGGATTGTACCGACGGCGCGGATTGGGAGAGCGGGGATGGAGCGCGAGCGGCTCTGCCCTTGCTCGTGACGGCCGCGGTCACTCCGGAGAGTGCTCTAACTGTCTGCAACTAGCTTGCGCATGTGGCACTGACGAAGCAGTGTCTAGAACTAATCATCCAGTGTAATCAGTGTAATCTTAAAAATGGAGCAGTGCTGTGGATGTCAACCATTGCTAGGTAGGTCACCTCCCGATATTACGAGATTCGATATCCTCGTGCATAAACCAGAATCAAAATAAACGCCCTCAGCCCATCCTTTGTTCTTTGAAGGTCCCCTAATTTCAGTCGCCGCCAGAAGTCAACATCTTGTAGCTGCACTGGATAATAGATATGCCACTGGGGTGCCGTGCCAATGGTGGGAGAAATGCTACTAAATGCAGCATTGCGTCATTATTCATGTTATGAAATTCTAAAAAAATATTACCATGTTTCTGAAGTTTGGACCAATCTAGGTACCTATTTTTACTATGATTTCCGAATCACAGAGCACTTAAACTTCCACATTATCATCTACACTGCCGTTAAATGTTTTGATAACAGTGGTGCTTACGTTTTTTATGTACTCGTAATTCATTAACGGTAACAAAATGCTTCAAGAATAATATCCTGATACCAATAGCGTTTTACATTAAATCACGTCTGTCCCCACGAAGGTTTTGCATTACATTAGTCGGAAATATCAAATTTCAACGTCCTGCTTGGACTGCTAAAAAACACTCCGGAGAGTGTTCTCTCTACTTTCTTGTAGTATGCAAACAATCAAGGTTTAATTTTTGCACGCCAAACCGAAAAAACCGACAACCAACTGTCATTCTGTTCTTCGACCTCTTTTTGGAATCAAACTCTTTTGTCGGATATCACGACAATTAACACCACCAATTAGCTAAACCTCCGCGAGTCTGTCCTGTCCAGGGTGCTTTATTATGAGCACACCACAGCACCACCATAAGACCAATAGACTTCTTTACCTTGCGCGACATTGCTGCCCATTTCGCAGACTAGAAAACCCAAGGAAAATGCCAGAGACACATCGCCTACATTTCCGTGCATTGGCGAGCGTGCCGTGTGGCGGGTGGGAAATTAAACAATCGAAAAAGAAGAAGAACGAAGGGCTCACCTCCCAAACAGCCAGCTGCGAAGTCCAGCGCCATCGCGAGCCGTGATCGCTTGGCGCGGCGACAAAGAGCGGGACGCCGGAATCAGTCGGACAATCGGATTTCTCACAGGAGCAGGTGCACTTAGAAACTGCTTGCGGAGACTCCATGAATAAGCGACTCTTCCACGGCGTTTTCTTGTCTTGAAGATGGGAGAAAAAAGAGGGGTAAGAAAAAAGGAAAATGTTTTCTTAGAAGAGATGAGAGAAGGGTGACGTTTCGGGTTGAATTCGCGCTTGAAGGGAGGGAGAGATAAGGAACTGACAGCAATCGACTGCAATCTCACTGACAAAAACACGCGTGGCACATAGTGCAGAAATTTCCCACTTTTCCGCTACGGCTTGTGTGACATGGAAAAGTGAAGTTGTCATGCACTGGAATGGTTTGCCCGGTGGTGTCCTGTAATATGCGTACGTCCGTACAGAGACGCGGCGGTTTTTTCGAAACGCCACTGATTTAGACGCCACTTGCTCGTCATTTGAAGGCCGAGAAGTTGTGCGCGGATTTTAAACTTTATATTTCATCGAACGTCATTATCATTTAACTTTGAATCATTAATTGGGATTGGGAAAATCATGTAATTTTTAATTCAAACGTGGGGAAAGGCGTAAACCTACAAACACTAGAACAGATACTCAAACAAGACATCACTTTTGACATAATCTTCTATGTTCTCGCTAGAGCATAGGCCACGAAAACATGCATAAAAATAATTATGACAAGTCACATAATGATAAATATTCTCCATAATCTGACTGAGAAGTCTGAAAGCAGAAATAAGATCTAGTGCTTTCCCGGCGTATCTACTTGATGAAGTTTTCTCGGATCTTCCACCGGGTCAGGGGTTCCATTTTGTCCCTGAGGGGTCTGAGGACGATGCATAGTCGATTATCGAAAAGTCGGCCAACATAGAATCCCTGACCCGATGGTAGACTCGAGAAAACTTCATCAAGCATTAAAGAACTTTACACTTAATTTTAAATAGTTATTCTCCCAGCGAGTAATGCTGAAAAGATTGAAACATTATTTGAAAAACGCGTCGAAAATTCGATTTCACTAGCCAAAGAATTATCCCTTCTCCGCAGGAGAAGAACTCCACGTCAAGTCAATGATGTTTTAAATCCCGGGCCGCCCCGAAAACATTGTACGCTTTAAACAGTTCATGAATTCACCCCCCCCCCCCAAATAAAGACTAAAACTCGGGACACCAACCTGTCAGATTCACGTAAGGCTACGGAAGTCACGAAGGAAACGGTTGCCATGCCTCGAAAGGAAAAAATAAAGGAAAAAAAGACTAATGGCGACTATTTTGGTGTAGGCGGACGACGCTGCATCTCCCGTGGCGGCCAGCGAATGACACTCTTGGTTGCGCCACCTCGCGAACACGGCCTTCCGGAGAAGGCGCGAGCAAGGAATGTCGGGAACGCCAATGGGAGCGGGCCACACTGATCGGTCCCTTCATCCACGGCACCTTTTTATTCGAACAGAAGCAAATCCCGGTAAACGATAACGCACGACCATCCGCAGCTCTTTTGTTTGCTCGCCTGCTTGTTTATTTATGCTCCCTGAGTACTTATTCGTTTATTTTTCTTTCTTTAAGATCGCGCAGCACAGCCTCGCGAAAATCCTTCCGCTCGTCCGGAGATAGCAGGGCGTCCCGCCGCCATCGAGCAGATTCCCGTCTCCATTTACTCAAGGATGAGACGATAAGGGGTTTTCCTGAGGGGAGGGGTATTTTAGCATAGAAGGGAGGAGGGACAGGGGTGGTGTGTGCGTATGTCGAAGGGAAGCAATTCTCTCACCTCTTCCTCACCATCGGGTCCACCGGAATCCCCACCCCCCTCCCGCGAGAGCCCGACGAATACTAGAAGTTTTCAAATCCGCCAAATGCATTTTCGCCTTTGGCACCAAACGTCCAAGGTTCGAATTTTCAAGAGAGAGGATTTAAGAGAAATTATTCAAGCCGCAGCGGCATTCCGAAAGCGGACTTCATTTCGTTCGGGTTCGCCGGTTAATAGGCATGATTATTTGGAAGTCGATAGAGAGAATGAAAAAACCGCAAACCGCTTTTTTAACCAGCCATAGCCTAGCAATTTTGAGTTATATTAATAAGTATTACTGACATTTTCACTCTCATTTTAGTTTCTTAATTACAATTTCAACGCGTTTTCCCTTAAAGGTGACGTTCCTTGCACACGTCTGTAACGGTTTTCAAGATACTGATTTTTGAAATAATCATTTATCATAAATATTATTAATTGGACTATCTATTGAAAAATATGAAAACTCCAACTACAATGCTGTCATGCCATGCAGCTTAACACAATGTCAACAACCCATTGTTTCTTGGAGAAAGCTTTTATTTCTTAGGTGCGTTTATCATTTAGAACTTATAAATGGCGGAACCCGACTCACCCATTTTTCAAATCAGGAGTTTCTCAATTACGTCAAATTAATTATTAGTACTAAACGACTCCATAGCAACCATATCGCAATTTGGGGGTCATTACTACATGACACTGTGCAACAAAATATTATTTTTCTTCATTAAATGATTTATTTTGAAACGGCCATCTCTACAAACTGAAGTGTGAGAAATGCATATTTTATTGACTCGGCGTGTGGCCACATGGACCCCTTTTCGGTGAATATTTTTGGGTATAATACTACTTGTTACCAATTCTGTTTACATACCGGTTATATGGTACATACATTATTTGATGCATCAGTTTTATCAATATTCTGAGTCTCGAATATTTTGGTCTCCGAATGGTTCGATTGCCAGAGCTACGGCAGATGTGAGGAAATTTCACGGGACGCGCAGCAGTCGGAAGGAAGTGGGGTCATAATGTGATATTTTTCTCTCGTTGCACGCAGTTAAAGGCGTACGGTAACATTTTAATACAAACTCAGGTCTGTGTCGGTTACTCGTGATACAAACTCGAAGGCAGAGTTCAAGTAAACAATCATGGAATTGCGAGTCGCAGCGGATGCCCATATATCTCAACATTGGATTCATGTTCCCATCTGCTAATTTCTTCCTACCCTCATTGCTCCTTCCATTGGCATTTTCCAATATTTATCTCTCATAGTTCATCCTTGGCCTTCTTCTATAATCTCTTTCGTTCCATAAAAGTAAGTCCGAATAAAAAAATACAACACATCGTGGTTATTACAGATTAATACCCTTTTATTTGAAAACCTTCGACAGGTTTTCAAAGAAATTTTGCAATTTTAAATTACACCTTGATACGCTAAAGAATTTAAAAATTATTTATGTTCTCAAGTATTCAAAAATTCTCTTCTAAATATATAGCATTTTTTGTTGCGTTTTATCAAATTGTCCAGTTACATATACTTTTATTTTCACACCGGCGTTATTGAGACATAAGGTCCGACAAAAATGTGTTTATCAGCAATGACAAAGAAATTCAAATGATACCCCGTCAAAACTCATTGCGGTCTTAATGAACCGAAGAGGGTATAGCAGTTGTCCGATAGCCGTCTGTTAAATTGATCCGACAGCACTTCGGGGTGTCAACATTGGACTCCTAGAATAACTCCTATAGAAAAATACTATATGACAGCATTGGAAGAGTTAACACAGATAAACTACCTCTAGTATGTGTAGTAGGGGGTGATTACACACCACACACCCATCATCAATATTTATTGCTGTTTAAATGCTATTTTGTAAAAATGTTAAGCAATTCAAGAAAGGGAAACAATTTTACAATAGCTACATATGTTAGGATAACTAAGTATAGAATATTTCTCTTCGCATTCCAGTCATCATTTTTAACAAGAACAACAAAACAAAACTTTGAAAAAATAATTACAACATCCTAGTCCACTTAAAATATATTGTCCCTGTTGTCTTAGCTTGGTAGTTCTTCTGATCCCTTATTATTCGCTGGGCAAATGTCGCCTTTAGGTTCTACGCTTGATCTCTTTTGTTTTATTTTCATGATATATCCTACCGAAGTAAATTGTACTTAATAATACAGTTCCAATATTGTCGCTAAAGAGACCTGCTCATGATATTTAGAAGAGATATTTTCTGTAAATTAACCTTTTGCACCGCAAGCGATTCCCAACTTATTAAAAAGTTTTACAAAGTTAGCTCTTTTTCGCTGCGCGCGAACTAATTAATCCAAATCCAATCATGATGACCCCAGGAGTTCCTAAATGAGGCAAAACTAGTGAAATAAAGCGTCGCCCTTCCCACCTTCTCGTCCCATTTCCCCAACATTCTTCTAATAGATCCTAATTTATCGCCAACTTCCACACGCATTCCCCGTGTGTGTATGTTTCACCCAGGAGAGGACGTGACTGATGCCTAATCATTTAATCGAGTCTAAACTTCCCATTTGAGTATTTTCTGGTGCAGAAGGCGTTCAAGAGAGAACCTCTCCAATCCCAATAATTCATCACTAAACACTTCCAATTAACATCTGTCGCGCTAACGCTGTATTGCATTAAGATCATCTGCTAATGCTACTTTGTTCTCAGATGGACGGATACATCTGTTAACCTTTGCAACGTCGGGAAATGAGAGAATTTTGCTAAAACCATGGTGTTAATATCATTAGCGTAGAGGTGGAATAAAAGAGCACTTCTTTGAAGAACAACTGAATTGACTAAGATTGCATTAAAAGTAACACCATCCAGACTTCCCTTTATACGCCGAAATTTAAAAAGTCCAACCTTGGATATGCCTATGCCACAAGCTTCTAGATTTACATACTATGAGACTAAGTCTAGAAAAATTGATGGATCGTCACCTGGAACAGTGCTTTCTCCCAAACCAAAGACATGATGATCAAAAAGCGCATGATGTTTCTCGCAGGAACTACCCTTGTGGAACCCGTGCTTATTTCTCATCAATATACCCTGACTATCGAGATGGCTCATTGTTGAACTAAAACCTATACGTTCCATGACATTATCTTACCAGACCTTACCTCTCATGAAGATGGATTGTGTATGTATGTTGATAGGTCTGTAATTCCTGGGTTTCTCCATGTCTCTGCTTTTGAATGTAGTTGTTTCATGAGCATTCCTGTCATTGGAAACTATGTGAACCATTAGGGACTTCTTTAATATGTTCTTTTAATAGGGCGATATCTACGAAGCTCTTTTCTTGTGCATGCAAGCTGATCTCTGATGGAGTTCGAAAACTTTATTTAATGGTTTGTTCTTCTCTACTACGGGAGATCCCAAATTTTAAAAGTGATTGGAAGAACTGATGGGGTAGGTAATTGGAAATATTCGTGGAAACGCTTAGAAAGGGGTTCAATAAGTTCACCTTTTCTGAACTGCTACTTACTCTTTCGCCTTTATTGTTTTTTAGTGTAACTCTTGACTTATTTTCCTGATCCTCCCTGTCATAGAATCGGAATTCTTTAGTATTTTCCTCTAAGTTTTCAACCAATTTCTTTATTTTAAATTCATTCAATGAAATTGAAAATACTTTCTTGCATTGACCCAAATTGTCTTAGCATCGGTTCCCATGTCTTCTGTCACCAGAATTATAATTGTATTTATTATCATGGCATATTCTTCACATCTCAATAATTTCCTAAACATAGCGCCGTACTGTCCTTGATATAACTTTATAACAGGAGTTTTAAGTCATTATAATCCTCTTTTTTAAACAAGTAAATTTTTTCCATACGTTTTGTACTTATTTCTGACCTCAATTAAAAAGAGTTGAGCTCTTTTCTCACTAATATAATATTTCCCATGTTTAGGACCTTTTCAGGCATGCTCAATGCTAATGCGTTAGAAATAGTTCCATCCCTGAATGCTGAAG